>CM053512.1:11007020-11076045 GCA_028627145.1 Eidolon dupreanum
CAATCCTTAGACAAAAGTTAGCTTCCGTTCAGTGTTTGTTGGGGTGGGGGAAGAAGATCATAACAGTAGTCACTTACCAATAATATTTTATAATGACCAATGATCCATTCTGGTTGTATAAACACACAAGCAGTTTTCAAATTTGACATTTTTTAGTCCTCAAAATTAGGATTCCTCCCACATTAATTACTTAACTTTGGTTGAACTTAAGAAACTCAAGGCAGCTTCTTAAAACACTCTTAGCTAACTTATGAAACAAAGTAATCATGTAAAACAATCTAAATTTTACTCTTTATGCTTATATTCATAACGAAATCAGTCTTTCATTTATGTTTCAAAATGTTCCCTTCTTGAGCTGTCCTCGTTAATTAACCAGCCCAATGTCATTTGCCTAGACAGGGATACTGTGCTTATGTCTCACCTACTGCCCTAAATGCTGAAAGTGTTTGCCATACATTACATATAATAAAACACAAATCCATAGGCTTAGAACCTCAAATAGTAAAGGTAATAAGCCTAATAAAAATCAGGCTTATAGATCAAAGTTATATTGATGTATTGTATTCTTATATTTTCTTAATTTCAAATACAGAAAAAGATATATGAGAGAATATTATTTCTAACCTCTCCCTGAATAAGCAAAAAAGGGGTAGAAAACAAGGAACATAGAAATGCAAACAGAACCAAGACAGAATTAGTGAGCCCAGAAATGTTTAAAACCCAGTCACGAATCTAGTTTTATATGCTCTTATTCGTTATCAGAACAGAATCAATAGCATTATTTTTGTTTTGCTGCTGTTGCTGTTGCTGCGAGAGGAACCTAAACATTTTGATATGTTACTGTTTATAGCCATCAAATTCAATGGCTCATGGGGTCACACTGACATATACAATATGAAAATCAGGCAATGTAATTGACTCCATTCTCCCCTTACACACAGAAGTACTAGAGAATGCATTTTTGTTCTTTCGTCTGTGATATATCAGGCTTCATGTAAGCTTTCTGTATTCACATGTGAGTCACGGTTAACATGTGCATGTCATATATAAATATTTTGCCCAGAGGAAATCCCACTTCCACAGAGATTTGGTTCAATGTTTCTGAGTATGTCTGGTGACTGAATTTTGTCTTCAGTAAGGAATTTATTATGCAAGGAAACTAGCTTCATTGAAAGGCCCCCTAATTGTATAATTTATCTGATGCTAAACAGGAGAAAAATTAATGAATCATTAATAAAGGGTCATGATTTTATACTATATTTTACTTTGGAGATCCTGGATTTCAAAATAGGTTAGCTATTAGAGTAATTGAAGAGGAAATTGTTACACAGAAGCAGAATTGGAAATTGTACATTCGGTTTTTACAAACTTTGTTAACCCTTTCAGAACATTATCATCAGAGGATCCGGTGCAATCCTGTAGGTGGTTCGTCTTCATCGCTGTTGATGTTTTCTTTCGTGAAGGAACTCACTCCATCAGTTATGTTGTAACCCAATTTGTTGAACACCTGCTTTGTGTGAACATGATGCTAAGCACTGCAATTGCAGCTGTGAACAAGGTAGTGGTGGTCTCAGCCCTCATGGCGTTTCCATTCTAGCGGGAAAGACATGTTACCGAATTAACCACCCGACTGCTTATTCAGTTGTTATCAGTTCTACGAAGGGCACCAGGAGAGCACATAAAGGGAGGAGCAGATTTGTTCAAGATGTCGGAGAGAGCGGCTTTGAGACAGTGACAGCTGAGTTCAGCTGTACATTGCAATTCAGAATGCCCTGGGGTGGAGCGGGAAGGATTGGTTGGAGAAACAGCCCACCAAAACCTCAGTCAGGGAGGATGGAGGCATGTTCAAAGAGCAGAAGGCAAACCGGAGTGGCCAGTGTCAGAAAAAGTCCTTAAAGAGGCCAGTTAGTTAGGTATTATCTGATTGTATGGGCTCTGGTAAAAAAGTTTTCTTTCATTCCAAAAGAAAGGGACTTATTTTGATGTGTAAAAAAAAAAAAAAAAAAAAAAAAATAGAAAGTGTTGCTTTTAGTGTCCAGAGAAGAGCTGAAGTCAAAATCTCCTTACCACTAAATCCCAGAATAATAAAATTATTTCTAAGAACATCGTCTTACATCAACTTCATTATTGCAGTCACTTAATGAGTCCCTTGCAGCACTTAATGGAGAGCAACTTAGGTGAATAATTATTTGTTCACTGTCAAAAGCGGCAAAGCCGTTTGAGGCGCATATGACATGAGAGAACAAGGTCGTGAGGGTTGACATGCAAGGCCAGCATTGGGTTCTGAGGACAGTCAGAATTGATCTGTGGTCAGCATCTTAACACAGGGATGGCTTCTTGAAAGGACTTTCTAAATCACTTTTAAATGAGAACTATTTGATAGGAGGGAGGCCAGTCCTTCTCACTGAGAAAAATGGGCTAGAGGCAGGCACCAGGATACGGGTCATGATGGCACTCTGCTGACTGGTGATGAGGCATAGCTAAAGCGAGGGAGATGGACAGAGGCCGGGTAGGTATGAGTGGGTGGAGAGAGAGAAAACACAGTTACACTACATCTAATCAGGGATGCGTGGGGTTAGGCCATAAAGTGGCTTAGAAGAGGCAAAGGCTGATGTGTTTAATGAGAGGATGAAAAAGGAGCAATATTTCTAAATAAGTGACAGCTAAGAGCCTAAAGGTGAGACTAGAATGTCAGTGCAGTGATGGTTTCACATGACAAGTACCATTTTTTCAAGGGTTTTAAAGATCATGATCATCATCCAAGTTCAATTTCCTGAGTTGATTTAATAACGTCAATGAGTCTGAGTTCTCTCTAAGGACACACCAGGCTGATGGAAATAATAATCCTCTTACACTTTTATGGTTCTTTAAAGTCCACAAAGCGCTTTTATCTATATTATTTTATTTGATAAGAGTCTCTGTCTCTCGTGGGTATAGATGAAAAGAGATGCAGAGCCTATGAAACATTTTGCTTACATTACTGATGTATAAAAAAACAAAAAAGAAAGAAATCACCTGAAATTTTTGTCCACATGTAGCTATGTATTTATTCTATGCCCTATCGCCTTTTATATTTCCTTTCAAATAAGCATGAGCATAATACTAGGGGTGGGAAATTATTTGTAGTTGAAGAAATCAAAACAGAATTTAAGTATGTATTTTTATTCCATATTTTAATTATTTTTTCTTCACACGATTCTATTCTAGTGTTTTGTGTGCTTTGTCCAGATGGAAAACGTGCCATTAAGTTTATCTAGCCTGAATTAATTATCTTTTTATAGTAAAAGAAAATCCTTTCCTTTGACAAGAAGTTTGTGCTGTATTTATGAATAAAAAAAGGCAGTTGTTATATACAGCATTAATAGCATTGCCTTAAACATGTCAGCTGAAAAGAAATCTAGTCTTTTCAATATAATGTAAGCTCTTGGTATCCCCAAAATTATTAAAGAGTGAAACCACAGACCTGTTATTCGCAGTGCAGTATAAGAAAAATATCACATTCTATAGAAGAGGTATTCAGATCAAAATTGCAGACATAAGGCAGTATTCTTTTAAGTAGTTATCGTCTGGGATAGACATTTAGCTCTGATTTTTCAGTGCTTCACTGGTTAAGGGTGTGAAAGTCAGCAAAGTCGCTTTCTCTGGAAACAAAGTTAACGGGAGGCCATTCGTTACCTAAATAGCCACAATAATACTTTTACTGCTGTCAGTTGAATGGCTTTTTGACAGGTGACACAGGCATTGTAGAAGAGATTTTTCCTTTAGCAGGAGAGAGAAGGTATGCAAAGCAGAACACTTTCCCCTCACAGAAAGGTCTTCTGAACTCTGAACCAGGGTAAGAGAAGACAAAGAATAACCACTTGTCACCACCGTGACATCATTTCTCTTGGAGCACCTATTGGGCTTTGGACTCCCTGTTAGAAGGAACTTGGTTACCCATGAGGCTACACACCATTTCTCAGCAGAGTGGATTGTCCCTAAGGATTTATTTCATTTCTTAATCATCTTTATTTTCTTTCCAACAGCAACCATAAAATGTGCTCAAAGGAATAAATATTTGCAAATAGTAGTGAACCAAAGGTTGGCAGTGAAAGTCCCAGGTGTAGACTTCAAGAGGTTCATTGTAGAGAATTGAGAAACAATACTAAAACTGACCTAAGTTCTATCTGCCTTTATGATCCCTACCTCCTGGCTACTCTGAACAATGCCAGTGGTAAAATACAGACAGTCCCCCACTTAATAATTTTATAACTTTATTATGGTGCAAAAGTGATACTCATTCAAGTAGAAATCACACCTCAAATTCTGAATTTTGATCTTTTCCTGGGCTGGTGACAGTGCTCTCTCGTGACACTGGATGGACAGGAGCATGTTTCTCACTTTCTAAACTCTTCATACTGTAAATTTCTCTGCCACCTTAATTGCCTCTCAAAGATATTTTTAACCTGGAGTCTACAGATAACTAAGCTGTCCGTATGTAGGTTTCGAGAGATCTCGAATTCTCGGGAAGTAAATATAAGTATGTATGTCAGTGTGCAAAGATTGTTCTTCAGGTGTGGGTCCATGGTTTTCATCAGATTCTTGGGGTGTTCCATGAATCAGAAGGATTTAATTATGCCTCTCTGGGAATCCCCTTACCTCCCTATTAAGTCTAAGGGTCAGTCAGTGTTGTGTCTCCTGAAACTTGAATCATACTTTAATGCACAGCTCAGGGTCTTGTTAAAATGCAGCTTCTGACTCATTAGCTCCCAGGTAATATGTTGCTGCTGGTCCACGGATCATACTTTGAGCCACAAGAGTATAAAACTCATAATGTTTGGCATCAGAGAGCTTTTGCCTCTGAGCTGTTCCAGGCTCCACAATCACTATGGAATGAAGATATGAAACCAGGTGTGGTCTCAGCCATCTGATCCCAGCAACATGCCTAACCACTCTGAGCCTACTCTCGAGTCTCTAAAAAGGCAATTATGATATCTGACTACCAAAACTTCTGTGAGTTGAATTAGATGTCGACTGTAGTTTCTGGTACAGAGTAGGTACTGAATAACTTTGTGCCCTACTCCGTCCCCTGAGCAATTTTTGGTTTCATTTTACTCTAGTGAGGTGATTACTTTGGAGCTGTAATCAGCAAAACTGAGGCTAGCCTCAGGTTGAAGCAAATATAGTATTTCATATGCTCAGAATTTCCTCGAAAAAGTTCTCTCTATTTTAATACCTTCTGGTCTCAAGCAGAATTAGAGTTCTAGCCTTTTCAACCCATCCATTTTGCCAGTGAACTGCCAATTGTCTATTTGCTGTGCTGTTTGGCTTCGCAGCTGGATGCCCTAAGGAATGCTGCCTTTCAGCCAGTTAGATCACTGCTTTCTCTCACCCCTGTTCCAACTTCCACACATATTTGCAGCAGTTGTATTGGTTAATTGTCACCTACAGAAAATACTGCGATATTCCCACATTCTTATCCTCTCTCCCAACTCACATTCAAGCTATTCCATCTGCTGGATTTCACCTATCTCACTACAATAAAAATTGCCATTTTACCCTATTACTACCTCCGAATGTAATAACGTAATTTATTTATATTAATTATTGATTTGGTGTATGACCTTGGTTACTCATCTTATTTTTTTTGTCCACAGATTGTCAAGAATTGAATATGTCTAGGTTGTACTGCATGCCAGCTGCCAAGTGTGAGGTAGCTGGGACTTAAGTGTTTTGGAACAAGTCATGGATATTCCTTCTTGTAGTTTAGATTACTGTCCTTCCTAATGAATGATTCCATGCTCTCCTCATTAAGCTACAAAGGCAGAATGATTTGGTCACTATTTTTTTTTATTAACAAAGTATCAAGGTCATGATTAATATGGGAACTTACATTCACTTGACCTAACTATCAAATTCTCATCATTGGTAAAGTCTCTGAGAAGATGATAGTAAATGAATGTGGTAGAAAACAGAGATCCTAATCTATTTTTCAATTTTTAAACTTGCTACTTGTAAAGAGAGATCACAGTGTTAAAAAAAAAGAGAGAGAGAGAGAGAGAGAGAGAGAAAGACTGTTGTGTTATTCTTGAAAACTATTAGGCTCAAGGTTACCAGCCAAGCATAATTCTTGTTTAATTCTCCCGTTACCACCTAATCCTGTTTATGTCAGGAACACCTTTAATAGAATGTCACTTCAAATCATTGCAATACAAAGACAGGCACTGTAATTTACATTAGCTACAAAATGAATACCCTTCCCACGGGGACCCCTGGGCTAGCAGGTACATCAGTGACGATGCATGTTGCTTTCTGAGATCTGCCTGGAAGCCACAGCCATTAACTTGATGAATATCATGGCCCCAAAAGGTCACTTCCTTTTTTCTGAGACATCGGTCAGAGTGCTCTCCTCCATCTTTCTGAAGGAGGTTCTGGGTACTGATCCAGGGGAAAAACACACACACACACACACACACACACAAAGATTTGTGGTTTCTAGCACTACTATTTAAATCCTGTGTACTCTAAGGCTCAAGTAAGCTGCACCTTCTCCAAGAATCTTTTACCACGGTACCCTAGGACATTCGGATCTGTCCCACTCTTCATAATCTTCCTTAAAAATCTGTGCATCATGAGACATTATCATATTATCTTGTGAGTGTAATCAAGTTATTTTCAAGCAGGTATGATTTGTTTCTCAAAATAGGCATCAAATATGCAGCAAGTTTCTCTCAGGAGAAATATTTGTGTGTGTGTGTGTGTGTGTGTGTGTGTGTGTGTGTGTGTGTGTGTTCCCACAGCACTAGTAAATCACGCATTCATTCTACTTGCAAACGTGTGTGCCCAGATGGATAGATGAGTGGATCTGCACATCTCCCAAATTAGTTCACTTGCCTATGATAGAGAATACTGTTAGGGTCAAAAGGAAAAGATAAAGCCAGATCACATTTAGTAGAAACCCATTTAGAGAGACCAGTAAAATTCTTAATAGGCACCCCAAATTAAGCTTTTTAAGTCAATCATTGTGTTGTTGGGAAGCGGTTCCTGCATAAACTCGATATTTATATTGTTCCTTGATTCTTGAATCAGCTATGCTTTTTGTCATAATTGACCTAATCAACTATTCTTTTATTAATTTTTTTAAAATTGGGTAAATCCTACATGTTTGTTATGGGAAGATTAGATAATGCAGATTTTAATAAAGAAAGAATTAAAATTAAAATCATGAGTAATACAATCTCTCAGAGATAATCACTGTGAACAGTTATTTTTGAAAGAATTTGACCCTTTAAATTGTTTCTTTCAAAAATTAACCACTTACATTTTATTAAATGATTATTCTTCCATGTATATATTTAAATCCCTTTCTAGATTCTCTTTAATTTTTTCTTCATCTGCCTGTTAATCTTGTTACTTGAGCAGACCAAAACATTTTGCTGGTATTGATGATATTAACAAGGAAATATGTGGAAAAATAGCATTAAAGTTTAGATTTGGAAGAAAATGAAAGGAAAAAGTTTTACCCTGCACAGAATGGCGAATTTAAGGTTTTGCAGTCTTTTAAAAGAGGCAACGAATGGAATATAAATGTATGGATAAAGTTAATGTTACTAAAAGAGGAGTGTGTCCGTGATCAGAAGCTTTGGTCATGAATGGAACCGAGATAAAAGAGAGTCAGAGAGGCCAGCCAATGTAGGGAAAGCTCTATGTTTGCTCTCTGGAAAAAGGGTTCTTTGGCTCAAGATTTGAATTATTCATTGCCAGAGACAGCTATGCCCCTCTTGCAGTGACACGTGTGCCAGCCACTTGGAGCCTGACCTTCACTAACCGTTTGAATTTTACTTGCTGCTCGTTGAGCTAATCTGAATAAACGCTCGCTTCCTATTGGCTTGCTGACAGGGAGAAGAGGCACTGGCCTGGGGATGCATGTGTCTGGTTTCTCGGCAGTTATTCATCTATTTCTAAAACTTTAAATTGCCATCCTCTCATGCATTTATGTTGGTGTCACTGAGACGGGTCTGTACGTACAGAAGTAGCATGATGACTCTAAAATAGTTTTTCTCTGAGCAGACTAACAAGACTTATGTAATAAATAGATATTCAGCTTTGGTTTCTACTGAACCAAACCATTTAGACACCTAAAATTACACTTTCTGTATTTTCGTAAATTAGCTTCACTTTCACTTTTATTTTTTTGTATTTTAAATAGAAAAAAAAAAAAAAGGACCCTCACTTTAATGACCAATAAATTTAAGGAAGATTTAAGATAAGAACTTGCAGATGTTAATTACTTACCCCAGGAAATCATAGTCAGGTTAATTTTTTTTATTAAAAATTATTGGGGGTGACATAGATCAACAAAATCCAATGGAGAAAGAAAAGCCTCTTCAATAAACGGTGCTGGGAAAACTGTAAAGCCACAAAAGGATGAAGCTAGACTGCTGTCTGTCAACATACACCAGAATAACTCAAAATGAATCAAGGCCGTGCATATAAGACTTGAAACAATAAACTGCATAGAAGAAAACATAGGTACTAAACTCATGGGCCTTGGACTTAGAGAGGGTTTTATGAATTTGACCTCAAAGGCAAGGGAAATAAAAGCAAAAATAAATGAAGATTTAAAATGTATGAACTCCTCTTAGAAAGACATTCCAACGAAATCATATGTGATGATGGCCACTTGCATTGCATCAACTTTAAGATGTCTTCACGTTTAAGTAAAAATTTGTGGACTATTCAAAGAAAAAAAAAGTTGAAGACAATATGTGGAAGAATCTTATTTAATTTGTTTCTCAAATCCTGAAAAACAAGTAGATCTAATTGCTTAGCCATTCTCTGCATGTCAAGTAGGGGGAGGTGAGAAAAAAAAGGAAATTTCATTGTAAAACTGTTCCTTTTTTTCTCGAGACAGTCTAATTCGAAGTGATGGCTCAGAAAGAACTTGTCTTCTCTGAGATGCATTTCTCTGTGATCTGAAAAAAGTGGAAATGATTTTTTAAAGATTTGCTACGAGGGTAAACAAATATAGTGTCTTTCTTTTTGTCTTCAACTTTGGAATGGAGGGTGGCGCTCCATAGCAAGCGGACAGTTTCGGAAGACACTAAAAGGTCTCTAGATCATAAACTGTCTCACCTTCTTTTTCATTTTCTCCAATGCATTTAATTTCCTTCCTCATTAAATCAAAGGGGATTAGACTGCCTGGCCTTCGGTGTGTGCTTTTTCCACTAACATCAGGACTTGTTTGCCCTCTGCTTTCGCCCTTCATTATGTTTTCCCTTATACAAAATAGAGAAAGAGGGGACCATTTATTTGGAGCGATATGTTATTTATGATTATTTAAACTTGGGAGTCGGTATTACAAAATAAAGCACATATCAACCTGTTCATGAGATTTTTTTCTTTTTTCGGTACAAATAGTTTTCCTCTCCTCTCTTAAAAATTAGAGCACTAAAATTATGTTTTGGCATAAAGTGCATCAGGGAGGAAAGGTAACTTTGTACAGACTTGTCTATAGGACACACACACGATGGTTCCACTCTATTCCATTTGTTTCTTTTTTAATCAAAATAATTTCACAAGCCAAATAGCACACAAAGTCTTATGACTGACATGAAAGCAGTCCCACCCCCCACACCTGAGTCCTGCTCTCAGATGACATCCATTATCGATAATTTTAACACTTTCATATTTCTCCTTATATTTCTAAATATTAAATTTATACTTTATTTCTAAATAAAATAGATTTTTAATCCTAGATATAATCTATTGATTCTCTTTTCTGGCAGATGAGGATTCTGCACTTTTGTTTACCCCCGTTCCCACCACCTACTTCCCCTCATGCTAATATAGCAATACCAAAATCGGGGGTTAAATTAATACTCAGGGTTTGATTATTATTACTATATAAATATTGTTCACTATGAGCCAATAATGCAGTCTATTCTGCTACAGAGCATGTTTGTTGTTGTTTGTTTTGAGGTGAATTAACTCAAAACTCAAAATATCGGTAACAGGGGAATGTTAATATAACCCAGAGGTCATGTTGGTTTATATATTTGTTACTGTATGTGAATATTTTGAGGACATCAGGGGAAAACAAAGTGGTCTCAATGAAAACAAAGTCTTAGTATTATACCAAGTAGTTTACAAAACTACTGAAAATCCTATGAAATATTTTTCTTTAGAATAAGAACCCACTAGTTTAATTACTGTAAGAACTACTCACTTCCCAAGGTTTTAAAGAACATATGTTAAATATTTGGAAAACCAAGTACAGAAGACATTTCCCCTGGTGTTAAAAAATTATTGATGGAGAAGGCTATTCCTCTAGCATATTTTTAATTTTGATGAAATTGATCACTCCCAAAATGAGAACAAGCCAGGCAATCTTTAAAAAAATTATCTGAAACCCATCAAAATGTGAAGTCTCGTAGTAACATAATGAATTAAAATATGAGAAATGCCAAATTCTTTTAGGAGAGATGGAACCCATAGATATGCAAAGGAGCGAGGGAAAAAGGAAACTGTGATAGACATAGGAAAACAGGTGAACTTTTAAGGATTTTTAAAAGCTGAGTATAGGCGTTCAGAAACCCCGAGGGCCCCTTCCGCAGGGAATCCACACTACCTGCCAGCTCCTCAACACAGGACTTCGCTGAATGCTCCTCAGAGAGATCGGTGGCAAGGCAGAAAAACATTCTGAGGTGCAAGTGCCCCTCCCAGCCTGCTGTGTCTGAGGGCAGAACAAAAGAACCGAGAGAAACCCTCTCACCCTCCAGAACTTATACTGAATAAGACACAGCAACGTTCTGTGACTGGGGATAGCTGAGGAACTCTTCTGAGGCACACACATATGGAACCTGCCTAATTACAATGATGGGAAGGAGATCTGAGAGAAACTTCCCAGGAACTCCCAGCCTCCCACCAAAGTGCTATGTAATCAGTCACTGGAAGAGAACCGAGAGCTGAGAGAATCCCTCCCAACCCCCACACGCAGGTGCAGAGGCATTGTGGTTGATGAAACTGAGAGTAACCCCCAGCACCCCAGTTCTTATACTAGAGACCAGGTGTGTCTTCTACCACCTGAAGAGTCTGGAAGTGGACCTACATGTGTAAGGTCAAATGGTTTCAAACAAGGATACCAAAGCAATTCAATGGAGAAAGCAAAACCTTTCCAACAAATAGTACTTGGAGAACTGGATATCCATATAGAAAAAAGAACATCTCGCACCAAAAATGAAAAATAATTTGAAATGGATTATAGTCTTAGACCTAAGCTAAAACTATAACACTTTTAGGAGATAACATAGGATAATCTTCACTAGTTTAATTTAGGCAAAATTTTCTTAGAGCAGACTCAGAAAATATTAACCAAAATAAAAAAAAAAAAAAGATAAACTGCATGTCATCAAACCTAAAACTTGTACTCATGAAAATGCATCATTTAGAAAGCAAATAGGTGAACCTCAGAATGGAGAAAGTATTCTTAACACAAATATCTGACAAAGGATTTTTTTTCTTTCAGAATATATAAAGAGCTCTTATAATTTAATAATAAAGACAGAGAACTCAATGTATAAAAGATTTGACAGATACCTCATCGGAGAAGAGACGCCAATTGCCAATAAGTACATGAAAAGGTGCCCAACATCATTAGTCATCAGGGTAATGCAATTCGAAACACCAAGGACCCACTAGATGGTTACGATGAAAAAAGATGACAGAGAAGAGGTGAAGCAAGTAGAACTCCAGTTCACTGCTTCTGGATGTGTTAACTCATACGACAACTTTGAAAAAGTTTTTTTTATGAAGTTAAGCATATACTTACCAAACAACTCAGCCATGCGCTCCTGGGTAAAAAAAATTTAGAGCAGTTTTATTCATAATTGCCTCAAATTAGAAACAGACCAGGTTTTCACTGACGACAGAATGGATTTAAAAATAATGCGTCATAATCATATAATTAAATACTATTCAATAATAAAAAGGGGGCAAATTGCTAAAATGTGCAACAATATGAGTGACTTGAGATTCACTGTTATAAAATTCACCAAAATCATTATGCTAAACAAGAGAGGCCCAACAAAGTACTTACTGTAAGATTCCATTTCTATAAAGTTCTAAAAAAGGCAAAACCAATCTACAGTATTTGCTTCAAGTGCAGTTTTAACTGGAAAAGACATAAGGAAAATTCTTGTGGTGTTAAAAACACTCTGTGCCTTGATGGAGGTGTGGATTATGCTAATGTACACATTTGTCAAAACTCTGGACATGTACGCTTATGATTTCTGTATTTCACTGTATGTAAATTATATACAACACATTTTTTAAAAGTTTTCAATCTTATTTTTTATCAAATACCCATGACCTGATACATTTCTCCTCAGTGGAGTTGACTTAATATAGCCAGATTTGATTTATCTTTTAAAAAACTTTTAAGGAATGTCTATTTTTCTTCCTAAGACTTTGGGGATATAAATAATTCATGTTCACAGATATGAACCCAACCTTAAATTGAACTAAGCACACTTAGTGAGTCGAGTTCATTCACTAGCAGATGTAAGGCGCTGCTCTGTGGGGAAGTGTCTGAGCATTCCAGGCAGCCTGACTAATGGATTCATTACCACATGGAGCATGATTTTACAGTGCTACAAATGTGTTAACATTTTTTTAGCCAGGGGTCTTAATCTCTATTTTTCTGTGCTATCTTAAACAATGTGATGTTTAGTCAACATACACTTACTAAGAACTCACAGAAGACACAGTCCTACCCAGAACCTGCTTTACAAATACAGACAGAGTGCTGAGACTAATTTGTTAACAAGCATATCAATCTCATTTATCTAAGTCAGTGTTGTCCTTGAAAGTCCTTGGACTTAGATCCCCGTTTAAGTGATGTGCTTTTTTTAAGAGCTAATTTTAAAAATCACAGGAAAGAAAAATTTATTACAGATTTCTTAAACTTGGTTCAGTCATTTAATTAATTAATCCTTTATTCAACTAGAGTTCCAAATTACACTTGATTATTATTTTTTAAAATTCTACCCTCAAATGATGGTGATTTGCTACCATTAAGAACATTTGTAGGCCCTGATATTATTTCTATGAACTGCCTCTTCACTTTAGTTGAAAAATAATAAAGGAGTACTTTCAAGGTAATTGGCACTGTGATGGGAGGAA
The DNA here is from genome assembly GCA_028627145.1 of Eidolon dupreanum. Lineage (NCBI taxonomy): Eukaryota > Metazoa > Chordata > Mammalia > Chiroptera > Pteropodidae > Eidolon > Eidolon dupreanum. The sequence continues at coordinate 11,020,182 of CM053512.1, forward strand.
GATAATATGAAAAATACATGACTTCTACCTATTCCTACTCCAACCCTCAAGAGACTCTGAAACACTTCATGATAATATTATGTTACAAGTCCATGCCAGAATTTTGCAAAAGTTGCTATATGAACAGTAAAGGAATAAATGACTCCATCTGAGATTGGCTTCAGAGAGGCAGTAATAAAGAAGGAACATGAATTTGATAGGCAAACAAGGCAAAGAACAGCATATGTGCTGGCATAAAGGCACAGAGCCAAGAAAGATATGCTATATTTAGAGATTTGCAAATACTCCAAAAGTACAGAGCACAGAGAAGTGGTTAGGGTGTCATGATGAAAAAGGTCTGGTAGGACTTAGAAGTTTCAGTTTCATCCTACATAAGTACAGAAATCAAAGATTCTTAGCAGGGAACTAATATGTTTGTTTTTGTATTTCAGAAAGATTCTTTGGTCTCCAGTGACTCAGAACTTAAAGTTTCCTTCAGCTTGACTAAATGATAGATTTCTTGAAATACGGTGTTGGAGGAGAGCTCTATGGGTTCCCTGAACTGCCAGAAAGATGAACAAGTGGGTCCTAGAGCAAACTGAGCCTGAAACATCGCTGGAGGCAGAAATGCCAACGCTGAAGCTGTCCTACTTCAGGCACATCGTGAGAAGGCAAGGGTCTTTGGAAAAGACAGTCATTCTGGAAAAAATAGAAGGCAGCAGGAAAAGAAGAAGACCAAGTATGAGATGGATCGACTTCATAAAAGAAGTCATGGGCATGAATCTATAGGTGCTGAGCAGGGCTGTTGAGGACAGGACATGTGGACATCACTCATTCACAGGGTCGCCAGAGCCCATTTAGTAGCATGGCATGTCACACACATAGACCTTCGTTCTCCCTTTTCTTAGAGCATTTACTTTAGAAAACTTGTAATTGCAAATTCTTTCTCTGTCCCTATGAAATGTATGTAAAGCTTCTTAAAAGCCTCTCGCCAGTTTTACAGCCCAGGTAATATCTTTCTTTAAGACCTGGGAGCCATCTCTTTGAAACATAAAAATCAAGGAAGATCGCTTCCCTATCCTTCAATCTCTGTGGGAGGTAGGAACCTAACTACCTTGGGCTACTTCTTCCAAGTTGTAAAACTACTTCCTATCATGAAGACAGGACAGTTTAATTTCCTTTGGGTAGAGTCAGCTGGCAAACATGGGTAGCATACAACTTCTGCCATCTTAGCTCTTAAAAATTCTCTAAGCTTTTGTTTTAGCAGAGTTGAGGTCAGTCTCTCTTTCCTATTGCCATGGTCTGAAATAAAGTCTTCCCTGCCTGTTTAATTTGTCAAGTGAAATTTTTTACTTTGACATCAGTTTGGACAATGGTTTTTCAGGTAATAGGTAAAGGAGGGAGCATTGAGTACAGGCGACTAATTATGAATCTATTACCATAATGCAGGCAGAGCTTTTGAGATTCTACTAAGAAATTAGCAGAGAAAGAGACAAAAGTAAAAAGTATTTAGAGAGCAGAGCCCACAGGATTTAGTGACTATGGATTTTCAGATATGAATGGAGAATGATTCTCAGATTTTGTTTTGTTTTGTTGTTGTTCCCCGCCCCCCACTCCAAGAATCAAACCGTTTGGGTGAATGGTGCTAACACTCACTGATGAATAGTATAAACAATTCCTGTATGAACATGGAGATGGATAAGGAGATTATCCTATTCCAACTTTCTGGGTTGACATATGGAGACCTGTCAAACTCTATGCCTCAGACCAAGTTCGCCTACATATACTGAAGGCACAGTCTATAGAGAAAAGAATGCGATAGTAGGTGATGATGGCGGACCTCATCTTGAGAAAATGGAATTTGTCTCACATAGTTCTTTTCAGTGCTCGCCATGAATTCCTGTAAATACGTTGCTGGTTACTCAGAAGTGTTAGGGGAGAGACATCTTGTATCTGATCTCTACATTGATCAAAGCAATCTCGTCACTTCTATTATTTGATTAGATTTCATGCTGGATTGAAGAGCCCATTTGAGAGATATCGGCAAATAATAGCATTGAACAGATTTAGATTTCTGCATATTTTCAACCAGAACATAAAACTCTGTCTCCAGGGCCATTCTCTACATTTCATCAACAGACGGTGTCACAGTCAATTGCTGTGCTCTCGTACCAGCATATAAAATCTAAAGCAGCTATCCAAGGGTGCATTAAATATAAAATGCCTGAGTCACTCTGTCTTACAAGGAAACATATGGGAATCTTTGCTTCCTAATAAAGAAAACAATGGGGGTGGAAGCACTTGCCACGGGATTAATCTGAATCACAAAGCTTCCAGACTCAGCAGACGGCTTGAAATGTGCAACAGTTTTAGGCTGTTGACTTTCAAGCATAATGGAATTTTGGAAGAGAAGTATTCATTTCCCAAAATTTCCAATAAATTCAATTTCTGATTGGTCCCAAAAGGCCTAGATGAGCTCCTCAGCTTTATATTAAGCTTCTTCAGACAATATTTTATTAGTCATGTTCGGTCCACGGTTTATTTCTCGAAATACAATGCCAATTTCTTCCCAAATTTTAACCATCCTCCCATCAAGAAAAATCCAGAACGAACACGCTTGATCTCATCTTCCCATCTGAAGCTTAGAAGAGTCGGTCTGATGTGGGTGAGGCCATTTGGCACTATTGCTGGACTAAACTATGCTTGAAATGGGGACAGAAATGCAAGAACAAAGAGCAACTGCTTTGAAATTGGGATGATTCTACAATTCCAGAGGTTCTGTCTTTGCCTTAGGGACCATGAATTAGTGGTATCATAGACCATGGAAATGGGATTGGGCAGCTGCATGATGAGCTATGCTGTTCCTACTTGGAAAAGTTCAGATAAGAGAAAGGATACTTTTGCCTTCCCAGACGTGAATTTGTGGAGGCACATCCTCTGTGACAATTCTGTGAATTTGTGCACGCTCAATATTAAACCCACAAGTTAGAGAATGGTGCTGCCTTGTATGTATTGACTCGCTCTCTCTTTCCCTCTCTCCCTTCCTTCTTCCTTTCCTTTCCTCTGTCTGTTAGTCTGTCCTTCCTTCTATCCTTCTGTCCTGAGTGGTTAGAGACCACTAAGGCATCTTACTGTGCTTGATACTGTTGGCAAATCATTCAGACCTTTAAAACAGTTCCAACGTAATGGTCTAAATATTTCATTTGTCATTAAAACGAGGATAAAACTTAAAGGCTTTTAGTAGAAAAACCCTATCTTTGAAGGTCTAGACATCAATCCATATTGAAGCATTATTTATTATGTTCTAGTTCTAAAGTATTGAGAAGTAGTTTATTTTCATGTCAGTCATATAAGCAATGATTGCTCTATGAAATAAAAATTATTATTTTTTCCTTCACTGTTAGGAATCATAATTCAAAGTAACAGAACTCCAAACAATTGGGTCTCAAGAACCTATTTAAGCAGAAAGAATGTGCACTTCTAAGTTGGAGTATGGAAAACGTTAGCTAATGTAAAAATAAAATGTAAAATAATTTTTTAAAGACGATCTATTTTGAATAATTAAAACTAATAATATAAAGACTACGTGAGGATTTTTCTCTCACACAAACTTCCAGGCCTTTCTCCCCTCCCCTCGCTTTCTGCAGGCCCCCTTGTTTTTCACTGACCACTTTCCATCCTGGCATCTCCCAGCAAGGAGGTCAGACACCTTCCTAACTCGATCTCTAGAGAGAAGCCCCAGCAAGTGTCCCTGCTTCATTCAGAGTCTTTGTGATGTTGGAGGCAAGGAATACACAGCTCCAAGTCTGTGAAAGATCTTGAACTTTCTTCCACAGCAAAACTCTGGGTGTGAATCACATGTACAGAAATCTCTGGATAGCAAAAGGTGGAATGTTTTTCCTGCTGAAACAATAGTAGAATATTTCAGCTGTTCAGAAAATGGAAAGAACATGGTCTGTTTATTCAGAATTTCTATGTTTCCTCCAATGAATGTATTTTCATCTGGTTCTTTATTAATTATTATTGGCTCCTAGTTTGACTTTTATCTCATTTTTTTAAGGTTATATTTTTACTTTCTTTAATCAAGAAGACAACACAAATGTTCCTAGACTGAACTAGATAGTAATTTGGCGATTTATGAAAAATTACTAAGATTATTGTCTCCTTTTAGAATTTTTTTAATGTAAATTTTTTCCCCTCTAAAGTCTACTTTTGCATGGGTTTATTTCTATCCTGTCTGAGTGAAATCATACGGTGACTACAATTTGAGTTAATTCCAGTAAGTAAGTATATACCCAAATCAGCAATCTGGTCCTCTTTTACAGCCCATCCTTCCAAAATTACTCCCTTTTCAGCCTTATGCCTCTGAGTATGGTATTCTAATTTCACTATTACCACTTAGAGCATCGGGCTCCAGGGGTGCAAAAATGTTTTCCCAAATGATTTCCAAACTCAATCCATCCTTCAGTAATTACATTTGTAGATAATGGGAAAGAAACCATTTATGCAGAGTGCTTTTAAATCATAATTAATTGCACATGCAAATGCACTGCTAAATTTGGATGCTCAATTAGACAGCTAATTGCATCAAAAATGAAAGTGTGCCCTAAAATTGACGACATGGGCTCCGGTCCATTACGTGCATCCTCACACTTAAACAACTAACAGTCTCCTTTCTTGATGCAATTGTAGGCATGGAAAGGGGGGAAAAAGTGCCACCTGCAGAAGGTGGCGACTCTGGCCAATCATAACTGTCTCACAATTTACATCTGTAATATAGACAATCTATTTTAAACCAGATCCTCTGAAGATGAGGCGCCCTGGAGATTCCAGGAGTTTTAGGGCTCTCTAAAAACATTTTACTCATGGAAGAAATGCTGTGCTTATACAATAGCTCATTCTTTGAAAACGCAGAGACATTTTCCTATGGGTTTTTAATTCCTATAATGTTTAGTATCTTGAAGGAACTAGTAGTTAAGTTGAAACATTTAAATATTATAACCAACATTATTGTTAGTTAGTAAATTGTCTCATATATATATATATATAGCAATGACAATTAATATTTTTAATATAAATCTATCTGCTCATCTCATCATAACTTCATAAGATGAGTAGAAAATGTACAATTATCCACATGTCATGAGCAGAAAACTATCATTCATAGAAGTGATGTGATTTGCCACAGAAAATCAATAATAGAAAAGGAACTACAATTTCCATTTGGTCTTTCATAAAACCAGTAGTGAGTACTAAAAATATACTTTCTGAAATAAGTGAGCCTAAAATCTCTAGCAATCTAAAATAAACTCCAAAAAAAAAAAAAGAGAGAGATAATTTTGTAATTTAAATAATAAAAAAATCTTAAGATTTTTTAATGATGGCCCCCAAAGATATCTATTCTGGAGCCTGTGAATATGTTAGGTTACATCACAAAGGGAGATTAAAGTTACCAAGCTGCTGATTTTACAATAGGTGCCGGATCATATGAGTGGGCCTAATTTAATCACAAGAGCCTGTACAAGTGGCAGTGGGAAATGAAGGAAGAGAGTGAGAGGCAGATGTGACTGTAGGAGAAAGGCACAGACAAATATAACACTACTGGCTTCGAAGATAGAAAAAAGGAAGCTGTCAGCCAGGGAACATGGGTGGCCTTTAGGAGCTAGAAAAGGCAAGGACATCAGTTTCCCCTAGAAGCACCAATAAGACACACAGCCCTGCCGGACACCTTGGTGTTGACCCAATGACATCTGCAGCAGACTTCTGACCTCCAGACTTGTAAGATAAAAATCCTGTTGTTTCAAGGCACTCAGCTTGTGGTAATTAGTTATGGCAACAAATAGGAAACTAATACAAGTTATGTCTAAAATGTGCACAGCTGAACTGAAAACAAATGTTTATACAATTAATAAAAGATGTTTCCCGAATGTTCTGACTACAGCAGGGTGACATAAGCACACATGGCATTTGCCTCTCAACCCATCTCATTCCGGTAGATCTCAAAAACCATTTCTGACTTTTTCCTAAGAGTTTATTCACATTTACTGAAATTGCTGGTTAAAGGAGATTCACAAGCTCTTCCTTTGGAAAGACAATTATTTTTATTTTCCATTTACCCAAATAAGGATCGTCAGGCTCTGTAAAAGTCCGCTGTAGGTTGATGAAAACTGCTTTGATGGCTGACTCTCTAACTCTCTTTTAGACATCAGATGTAGTATTTGAATGGATTTCTCCCTTATTCTTGAGAGATCCTAAAGTCAATATAACATAAGAGTTGCTTGAGGGTGTAACAAGCGAGATGAAAGAGGCCTGATTTGGTTTTAGCTAGATGGAATTGCACCTTGAAATCAACCAGGCTGTGTCTCAGGCAACCACTGTTAAAATAAAACTTGGCCAATAATGGAATTTCATTGATTACAGGACAGTTAGGCTTTCATACTTTAACATATTAGAGATCAACATTCATCATAGAACCATTTTACTGCCACTCCCAACCAGACAGGTACTCTTTGGTCATAACTGTTCTTATTTTCGTCACTTGTATTAACTCACTGATATGTGTTTTGTTCCTTTTGCAGGTCAAGCGTAACTGGCATTAAATAAAAAGCTGGTTTGTAAGCAAAAAGGAACAGAAACTATGCAGCAGGGCATAAATTTGCTCTTAGTGAAAAAAAAAATTCATTGCTGGCAGAACAACCAAAATTTTACTTTTGGGGGGATAAAGCAACAGCTAAGGGATTAAGAAAGAAAATACTGACAAAGAAATAACGAAGCTATGTTATATTTTCTTAATGGGACATATGGAGAAGGATTAAGTAATTAGAGTACAAGCAATGTAATTGAAACAGGAAAAATTGACAAGTTCCCCAGAAGGAAATGAAAGAAATTTTAAGGTATCAAGAGGCTCCTGTGACTATTTCATGAATCGTGCAGGACATTCATTAAAGTATCGATTCACAGCTTAATCAGTAGAATTCTTTCCTGGTAATAAAATCATTGATAGCTAAGTTTAGGTAAACAATAATAACAAGTAGAGAAATGAATGGATAAAATGGTTGATTTAGTTTATATATTGCTCCTATAGCATGATATAGAGGCAGTTAGAATAGAATAGAAAATCATTGGAAATCATTATATTAGGTTCCCCTCCTCAGCCCTATTACACAATAACTAGAGCAAAGTAACTCTTCTGAACATCTATTCTGATATATAAAATGGGATAATATTTATTTAGAGCAGTGATGCAGTGCTTAAATTAGCTTTTCATCTGATTGATAAGCCGAAAGGAATATTTACGGGGCAGTTGTGGGGGAACTTCTAAAGAATTTGGAGTCAGAGACAAGAATTCAGTTCCTGGCGGTGCCTCGCACAGTGTGACCTCACACTTGTTAGCGGACTTCTCGGTTCCTGCGGTCGTCAGCTCCAGGATGGCCCTCAGTGAGCCCTTGTGTAATCTCCTCCCTCATTGGCCGAGGTTTCATCTGTGCGATCAATAGTGTCTGGCAGAAGTGACATTAGGTCACCTCTGGGTTTAAGTTATAAAAACGGCAGCTTCTATCTTTTGCAGCGTGTGCTTTGGGGGAGGCCAGTGGCCTTGTCCCCAGGGTACTCGGGTGACCCTGCAGAGAGGCCCACATGGCAAGAAACAGAATTCCAGATGATAGCCAGCAGGAAACTAAGCGCTCCAGCCAACAGCCACCAGAGAGTCTTCAGAGAGTCTTCTCAGAAGCAGCGCCTGGAATTCCAGACAAGGCTTTACAATATAATGCTACCCCAGGCGATTAAAGCTCCATGAGACCCTGAGCCCAAATCATCCAGCTGAACCACTCTGGGATTCCTGACTGAGAAACTGTGAGATAATCCTTGTTTGTTGTTTTAATCCGATGAGTGTTGAGGTCATTTTTTTTTTTATACAGTAATAAATAACTAACATAGTCTCATCTACAAAATACTGCATAGAGTTTTGGAAGGATCAAATGAGAGCATGTTGTAAACTATAAAGTGTCAATACAAATGCTGATTACTGTGACTTTTTCTCAGGTCCCTTTACCACACCTCTTAGACTTCCCTTTAATTCTGAATAAGCCACCAAGAGGAATTGCATCCCGGTCTCCATTAAACCCACCCTCAGGTTTAATGATTTGGTAGAAGGATTCACAGAAGTCAGTAAGTGATTAAACTTGTGATTATGATTTATTACATTGAAAGCATAGAGATTAAAATCAGCAAAGGCAGAAGGTGCATAAGGCAGAGTGACCAGACACACACTTGTGGTTGTCCTCTCCCAGTGGATTTGTATGGACAGCATTTAGTTCTCCCAGCAACAATGCGTAATGAGACATACAATGTGTTAGCAAACAGGGAACCTCAACCAAGTCTTGTGGTTCAGGGTTATAATCGTGGATCAGCCATGGAGGCATAGAGCGCCATGTGGCTGACCTCAGTTAACCTCCAGCTTTTTCAAATGTCAAACAGATAAGGTACAGTCCAAAGCTTCCGCCACAGATGATATTGTTAGCATAAACTCTCTGGTCCAGCCCCAAGGCCCAAGGATCATACAAAGACACTCTTATCAGGGAGAATGTTTTAAGGCTTTGAAGTTATTTCTCAGGACCCGGCAAAGGCCAATCCTTTATTTAGAATGCACAGGGTTTGAATTCCCCAACCTTGCTGAGTTAACCCTTTACTTCAATGGTATGGTCCTAAGATTTATAGGTTTGCATTTATTCCTGCATCATGAAAGACCCTCACCATGGACTCTGATCTACCTCTTATTTCCAATTATGATGGGAGTATCTTGCAATTATGCCATTTTTATGTCTTAAAGGAACTTCCGAATGCTTTGGTATGTTATGGAATTAAACTGCAAAGAATCCCACCTTTTCACAGAGAACCACAGGAGCAAGGCCCAGATGTCATAAATGTGACTGCACCTTGGGAATGCCGGAGTGGTGAGCTGGTTTCAGTAGCCCGAAAGAAAGGGACGTACTCGAGCGAGGAAGCCCCAAGTGTGGAAGTCTGGCCTCTGTGTTCTTGTCCTGTTTCTCGCCTGACTAGTTTTGTACCTATCTCTGTGGCTTTGTCTGAAAATTAATCATTGTTGCAAATTAAAAAATAAAACTGCTAAATACATATTGGATTTAATGTACTCTATGTTCATGCTTTAAATATTTTTCTTAAAAACTGGGGAAATCTGTACAAATGTTTGAGTCAGACACTGGTGTGATTAAAGCTGATGTCTGAATGGAGTAATGTACAGAATGGGTTGGCAGTGGGAGAAAGTGAGTAAGTCAAACTGTTAGGTCGTTGTCATTCTCAGTGAGGCCAGTGAGGAAGAAAGGTGACAGCAGAATTTGGGTCAGCAACCAGAAGGATGGCTAGTTTCCCTGTGAAACCATTGGGTTGGATTTTTAGCAGCCCTAGTTTAGGGAACCTCAGTTGGAATTTAGAGGCTCCATCCTTAATCAGCTCCACGTGGCATATTTAAGTTATTAGACATTCTTAAGGAAACACACATTGGTTTCTAAGCAAAGTAAAGGGGAACCTCCCTGCCCCTCTTTTTCTCCTTTAACCTAATCTATTCATCTCAACTCGGTCTTTTTATCTGATTATGTTTTGCTTCCAATCTGCCTGTGCTTGTTGCCTTTTAACCTTGCTGCTTTTTCTGTCCATTTTGGTCTACATCTTCCAATGTTGGACTGCCCTGGCTCTTCTCAACAATGATTCCACATCTTCACATTGTCTATTCATGTCCACTGCATGCCTCTCCAGATAAACTCCTTCTCGGCTCTCTCATTTCCAGACTCCTCTTCCTTGGTCTACTGACAATTCCAGGTGCCTGATGCCTGGGAGAGTCTCCTTGTGCATGAGTAAATGAGAACTTTGAATTATACCAGACTCTACAGGGGCATGGCCATAAGTCTTGAGACAATCAAACTTGTATTTGAAGCTGTTTATTTTCTCCACCCTCATTTGGTGGCCACATGCTTCGTCTTAAGTCGTCTGCCTAGTTACTGGGTCACCACTTCAGACATGAACATGTTCTCTGATACTTTTAAAGTCATTAGTAAAACAATTCTTAATGTTCCAAGTGATTTAATGCCTGATTTTAGGTATAGCAAGGAAGCCGGGTGCTGAGATACACAGTCTCTGCCCCCTGCCTCATCTTAGCAGAGTGCAATTCCAAGAAACAAATGGCAAAGCTGACTCACTGAAGCTATGAAGGGAAGCTCTGGATACTTGAGAAAAAAAAAATAATTGACAGAAAGATGGTTAAGAGGCTTGGTTAGAGTGAGCATGTGTCCTGCTTTTTAGGGGGCAGAATCTGCTTATAACTATTATTTTGGAATGATTATTAGGCAGATGGCCCACATGGTCACTGAAAAGCAGATGAAGAGATCTGAAGAGAAGGGATGTGTGATCCAGAAGTCCCTGAATGTCCCAGGATTGGGAATCGACAAGCACAGTCAATACTGCAGAAAAAGCAAGAATTCTGAGAAGACACGATTAGATGGAGTAATTAGGAGGCCACTGTGACTTCTAGGGAGCAGCTTCTGGGCGTTTTTGAGGCAGAGGTTGCAATTTTGATGAAAGAAAAGTGAGTTTGAGGTTCTGCACTGGCCATGTACTCTTTAGAAAAATATGATAGTTAAAGGAAGGAGAGGAATAAAAAGTGGAGCAAGTATAGAAATGAATTGATCCCAAAAAAGAGAAATAGAAATGCAAAAGATTCTTAAGTATAAGGAAGAATGCTCAGCATAAAAAGGTAATCGACATGAGAATTATGCTGTAATATCATTTTTAACTGTCATATTGGCAATAATGAGAGTAAGGAGGCGCTCTCATATCACTGTTGGTAGAGAATAAATTATAATCCGAATGAAGAGTGGCTTGGCAATATGCAGGAATCTATAAAAAGCATGCTCCATTTGACCTAAAAATTTCTTTCAGAAATTATCCTACAGATTTTCTTGCATTAGTACAGGATATTTAATATAAAATGATTTGTAACATCAAAGTATTGGAAATAGCTCAATGCCTTTGAATAGGAAACTAGATAAATAATAAAAGAAAAATATTGAGTGTTTACTATGCACCATTTTAAGTACTTTATTTGTATTGACTATTTTATTTTCTCTCAATAAACTCGTGAGGTCAGATGACAATTATCCTTTTTTTATAGATGAGGAAACTGAGGCAGAGAGAGATAAGTCACTTATCCAGGGTAATACGGCTAGTCAATGGTATATCTGGGATTTACACTCAGAGCTTGGTCTGATAACCACTGGAATAAACATGCCTTGTTCCATAAGAGAATGAAGTCTTTTATTATCTGTCCTAAAAATAAAGAGGTAGACCTATATGTACTTACATGGAGTGGTCTCCAAGGCATAATTTTAAAATAAAAAAAAGATGGTGCAAAACACTGTATTTAACAAACCATCATTTGCATGAAAAAAAATGTATTTATGCTTGTCTATGCACGGACTCCATCTGGAAGAGTACAAGAAATAGGGGTTGTCTCTGAGAAGATGGTTGGCGGCTGCAAGACAGAGGACAAAGATAGAAGATATGTTTTATGGTACGCTTTTGTACCTTTTAGATTTGATACCATGTGTTTCTATTGCTTCTTAAATTAGTTTTTAAAAATTAAAGTGTAGTTGACATATTACATCGGTTTCAAGTATGCAACAGTGATTCGACACTCATGCACCCTACACAGCGCTCACTCTGGTACGTCTAGTAACCATCCGTCACTGTACAGAGCTATCGCGGTGTTATTGACTCTTTTCCCTATGCTGTACATTATACTCCTGTGACTTATTTATTTCATAACTGAGAGTTTGTATTTCTTAATTCCCTTTACCTTTTTCGCCCATTCTCCTACTTCCCTCTCCTCTGGCAAACACCAGTTCATTCTCTGTATCTACAGGTCTGTTTTTGTTTTGTTTGTTCATTTTTTTTTTTTAGATAAAATTAATTTTTAAAAGTAAAAAGAAAATAAAGATGATACAAAAGCAATAAAATCAGATGTAGGCAATAATGACAAAATATAGGTGATAACTGACAAAACCTAGGTTGGAAGGAGGTAAAAAATCTTGGATGGTTGTGTGTAGGAATAGGATATGGGCTTAAATAAAAGGGACACATAGGGACAACATGAGGTTTTATAGAAATACCAGGTCTGTTTATGGCCATGCTACCCTGAACAAACTCGATCCCATCTGATCTCGGAAGCTAAGCAGGGTCGGGCCTGGTTAGCACTTGAATGGGAGACCATCTAGGAAGACCAGATACTGTAGGCATAAAAAATAAAAAATAAGAGATTGTAAGCTGACAAATTCCTTGCAATTTGTGAGGTTGAGCAAGGACTTCCTCACCTAAAAAAAAAAAAAAAAGAAATACCAGGACTTATTTTTTTTATTAAGTAGAATACGTGTAAGATGAGATCTACTCTCCTAACAGATTTTAAAATATAGCATTGCTAACCATATGCACATTTTTGTACAGCAGATTTCTCGAACTTATTTGTCTAGTATGACTGAAACGCAACAGCCATTTGTATTAGTCAGCTCAGGCTTCCATAACAAACTGCACTAGACAGGATGGCTGAAACAGCAGACTTTTATTTTCTCATAGCTGCAGAGGCTGCAAGTCTGAGATCAGGGAAAAACCATTCCAGATTTCTGGTGAGGCCTCTCTTCCTGGTTCATAGGTGAATGCCATTTTGCTATGTGCTCACATGACTTCTTCCTGGGTATGTGGTATGTGCGTGAGAGAGAGAGGAGGGAGGAGTGAGGAAGGGAGAGGGAGAGAGAGAGGGAGAGGGAGGGAACACTCTGTGTCTCTTCTTATAGGGCATTAACCCCATCAGACCAGGGCTTTGCTCTAATGACCTCATTTAAGCTTAAACACCTCCTTAAAGTCCTTATCTCCAATATAGTCACATAGGGGTTAGGGCTTCACTATTTTAATTTGTGGGAGACACAAGTCAGTCTATAACAGCACTGAACAACAAAACTCCATTTTCCCCTCCCCTTAGCCCCTGGCAAACACCATTCCACTTTATCCTATAAATTTGACTACTCTAGGTGCCTCATATAAGTGGAATCATGCAGTATTTGTCCTTCTGTGACTGACATTTCACTTAGTATGTCATCAAGATTCATCCATGCTGTAGCATATGACAGGATTTTTTTTTTTTTAAGGCTAAATAATATTCCAGTGTTTGTATCTACCACGTTTGTTTATCCATTCATTTGTCTATGGACATTTAGATTGATTTCATATCTTGGCTGTTGTGAATAAATGCTGCAATGAGAATGAATGTGTTTTCTCTGGGCTTAGGCATGTAAATTCCCAACTAGAGGGGTTTACCGATTTCTTTTGCAGGAGCTCATAATCACTCCATCCCTCTGGTGTCTGTCTATGGTACTGCAGCGAAAGTAAATTATATATTCACCTTTGATGCAGGTTTTCTGGAGCTGCTCCAGGTTGTCTAGCTTTCTCTCGTTCTCAGTGGTACCAGGCTTCTAGAATATGCTGGTCCCATCAGCTGTTTGAGTTGAGAGAGACAAGAATTAGTCTCTCTGGCAGTTCCCTCAAAAGTTGGAATGTTGGACACATATTGCAACTCTTTTCTTACCCAAGGAGAAGCTGGGAGTCGGATTTTTCTCCCAATGATCCATGGTGGAGCAGGGGGAGGGGCGCTAGTGAGTGTGTATTGCTCTAAACCTTTGCCTTTGTTTTCAGCACCTCCCCAACCTGATGGCCTTCTCTGTCAGCGCTTAGATTCAACCAAGACAGAAACCTGTCCCTTAGGCAGCCCCCTGAAAAGTCTGCATGTTGGACATATGTTTAAGTCTTAAGTTTCCTTCCCCATGAAGCAGCCAGGAGTTGTGAGCTATTTTTCCCTCCAATTCTATTGCACTGAGTTTAAGGGAGGGACGATGGCAAGTGAGTGTCATGAATTTTTCTACTGGAATTGATGTTGCTTGTTTCATGCTCACATGGGGTACAGGAGCCTCATAACTGTTTTCTGGATTTCTCACAAAAGGAATTGGTCTATGTATTGTTATTGATTTGGTGTCTCTGTGGGAAGGGTCTGGGGCTTCCAACTCTGCCATTTTGCTGATGTCACCCCCAACATCACCGTATTTTGCTTAACAGGTAGCAATTGTGATGAAGCGAATATACATCCTAATGTGGATGATACAGAACTTTGAACTGTTCAGTCCATGGAACCTGCTGCAAGAAATAGTTTGGAAAACACTGAGCGTGACATGAGACGGTTCCTGAAGAAAGATCTTTTTTCTTGAAACTTTTACAATTTTGCCTTACTATCTTATGAAGAGGAAAAGAACTCAGCCTAAGAATAAAGCATTCTATTCCAACAATGACACAGCCTTGAAAAGCGATTGAATAAATTGGCCATTAGCGGTGTATGCTTTTATGCAGATTGGAAATGCTGTGATACTATGGTCATGATTGCTTTATAATACATATATTTTATTTTAAATGTTGTTTTGGATCTTCTAATTCCTTTTTAAGTTCGCTACCAAAAATTCTCAGAAAACGAATGAAATAAATCAAAAAATATTGATAAGGACTGACTGCCCGAGTCTTGACTTTTGCCCCAGAGAATCCATAATAGTGGTAAGGGTGTTTTAAAGTTGAAGAGAGAAGTTGTGAGAGAAAGGAAGAGAGAAGGAGAAGTTGCGAGTCAAACAAATAAACAATTGGTTGAAATAGAGGGTGAGAGTAATGCTACTTCCCTTCTTTTAAGTTTGTGATGCATAAGAACATGAGTGGGGAGAATCTCCATTTCAAAACAATGTTAGAGGTTAAAGAGAAGTGATTTTCTCAAATCTTGTTTAAGTAAACCTGTTTCACTAGCATAGGGATTCCAGAGAGCTCAGAGCAGTTGGCCGCGAAGTGTATTTAAAGGAAGCAAGGAATAAACTGATGTGGAAAGAAGAAAGTGGTAATAGAAATGAGATCACCGAAAGCAAAAACCATGTGGAGAAGCTACTTGGCATTAGTAATTGTGGATCATGAATTAATAGAGTTAGAAGCTAGGAAGAGGCTGAAAGGTCAGGATGGCTGAGTTGAAGATTATTTAGACAAGTGTGAAATTAACTAATCCCAAATTACCCATTTGAAATAAGGCTGCTCAAAGATTTCCAATCTAGGCGCTGACTTCTTAGTACTTAAAATTGCTTGGACTTTGGTAATAGTGGTGGTGATGGGGCAAGCTAACAGAAACTTAAAAAATTTTTTTTTTTTATCAAATGTAGAAAACTATGAAAGAACTCTTCTGACTTGGCCTGCCTGTTTCAGAATTAGCCACCTCCTTGACTAATCTGTAATGCTCTA
This sequence comes from Eidolon dupreanum, assembly GCA_028627145.1. Lineage (NCBI taxonomy): Eukaryota > Metazoa > Chordata > Mammalia > Chiroptera > Pteropodidae > Eidolon > Eidolon dupreanum. Next base: position 11,035,536 of record CM053512.1, read on the forward strand.
AAGCCAGCTCAGAGAACTTTCTCTTTTACCACTGTAGGCTTTCAGACCTCAAGTAACGATAAGGTTCTTGGTAAAATTTTTATTTTTAAAAGGAACATGACCACATTATATAAATGCTGAAAAAAAGAGGAAACAACACTTCTGATTCATTCATAATCTACCATCTTAAGAATCACTGATATAATTTTAGTTATTTTTTCTGGACATTCAGATTTTTATATATTTTTTGATCATCCAGTAAATTTAGCTTTGTACTTTCCTTTTTTATGTATCAACTCATGGCTATCATTTTCTATTTTCAAATAAAATTGGAAATCTTTAACAATTCTCTAGCATTACACATCATTGTCGGTTTTTCATTTCTGTTAATTTCACAATTGAATATCTTTGTACATATGACTTTTTCTTTATATTAGGTTACATCTCTAGGGCAGTATCTCAAATGTGGATTATTGTGCTTAAAAAGTGTAAACATAATGTTTTTTATTCTTATTAGTGATTTTGCTAAACACTTTAGGCACATTTAAAAAAAATACTCACTACGTGTACATCTGAGGTTGAGATTTTAACCCCATTTCTGGAGATAGGGAATCATAAGCTTAGAGGTGAACTAGCTTACTCAAGATAAAAGCTGGCAGATGGATGAAAGTGGGTATTAACTGAAAGTAGAGAACCAGAAATGAAAAGCTAAAACCTTGTACCAGTTGCAACCCAATAGAGAAGGTGGACATGGAGTTTGCTGTTGAGAACTGCCTGCCGTTTAAGGAGTCTGTAGAGGGAAAAATCAGCCTTTGACTTCAGTACCATTCTGTTCTGTATAAGGAAACTAATATACTCTATATGCCCCTAGGAACTAAAGAATAATATCAAAGCGTTCACTTTATCGTTCATTGTTTTTAACTAAGAGAAGACTGTGCATAATGCTGACAGCTGAAATAGACATATTAACCATCAAGGCAGCTTTTATTATTGGCTAATGGATGACCGTATATGTCAATGCAAAAAGTCTAAGGACAGCATCACAGGCTCACTTAATTCACTGATATCATGGGTATCTTAGAGATGTAATTCTCTCTAGAATTAAACTTTCGTTAATAAACTGAACTAAATAATAACTATGAATTTCAACAATGGATCTCAACCAGAGTAAAGGTTAAAGTACTCTGGTCAGAACTAAGAAAAATGTTTAATGATATGGTCTAAAAAAAATAATATATCTATTTTTAAATGACAGCCTCAAATAACTATGTATAGATAAATCAAAATTCCAGAAGTGCGTTATGGGTAGAGAACAGAAGTACCCGGGATCTTTTTCATAGAAACTATTATCTGTGCTTTAGTTACAAAGCATCTGCGGTGAATTGAAATAATATGGGAAGAATGAAAAAAATAAATCATTCGCCAGAAAAAGAAAGAATAGGCTTTCAAAATCCTAAGAGGAAACTATCCTGCTGGTACCTAAGAAATGGATCGTTAAGCTGTGCCCCACTATGTCTGGAAGTTATTCCTTCCTCTTTCTTATAACACGTGTGCCTAAGGTAGACTTTTTTTTTCTTTAGCAGATCTGATGTAATTCTGTTCAAGACTAGAGGAAACAAAGCTTTCTTTCTTAATACTGTTTGCTAGCTTCTTTCTTGGTGTGCCTCTACTTCAGTTTCCTTACTTGAGATTTTTATAAGACTGTAAATGTAAACATTAAGGAACAAAGTTTAAAGAGAAAGATTCTAAAATGTTCATGAATATTTAAATAAAAATATATCCTATATCAAATACAATGCAAAGCCTTAGCTATTTCAAGTGGACACACAGCAAATGTCCCTTTATAAAATACATGTGTTCTGCAAAAAGTTTTTCTAATACCTTGAACTCGTCTTTATCAGAATTGACTGAACACTCTGGGTTTGACTATATCACTTCACAACCATAGTTGTAAGTATAGAAGTGTAGCTGGTGATGAAATTAGAATAGATCACATAGGTTTATATTGTTGGAGTGAGTGAGCAGCGAGACCTGGAGGTTTCTGAAGGAAGGGAGTCAATCAAGCTGACTATAGGCCAAACCCAGGAAGGTGGACCACAGCAGGAAAAGTATTCCAGGTGGAAAGTTTCCTCCTATTTTTAGCCAGCCTGATATACGAAGCCAGGAATGGAGAAGTATGGGCACAGGAAATAAAGGAGGAATGACAACTTTTATGCCATCAACTCAGTCAACGTTAAGTTGTTTGGGGTTGATTTGACTTATTGGTGCAATGCCTTGATTTTCAGTGATTACAAGAGCTAAGTTCATATGAGATATATCCCGGTCTAAACTATGCTAAAAAAATGCAAGATCCTTTCAGGTTCAAGACAAAGGCCCTCTGAGCCAACAATAAGAGATACAGAAATCATTAATGTCTCAGTAAATGTAGGTAAAACTCAAAGCTTAATGTCAGGGACCAAATGGGTTTGAAGAATAGATCTTTACTTTCTCTGCACTCAGTCTAATCATTGGAGAATCTTCACCACTGACAAACAATTAGATTGTGTAAGGGATACACAAATCCATGACCCTAAGCCCAAAGCCATCCTTTACCATTGGACTACTGGTGGTGGATGCCAATGATGCATTATTGCTTGCACATATATCTTTGATTGTTTCTACGAAAATTTTATGTAGAGGAGCTTCTGTGTTAAGCTATGTATCAATTAATATTGATATTATTTAAATGTTATTGCAATGGCAAAGGGAAGAATGGTATAAACTTTATTTTATTGAAATACTCTGCCAAATATAGGGTTAATTTATATCTCCTGTGTCAATTCTTGCTTTCTGGAAATATGATGTTGTAGACAGAATTAGAAGTTCAATATGTTGATTGGGAAAACACCTGTCAAAGCTATAGGGGAGAAAAAACAGAAGTAGGCAGAGAAAGCCTTCAGATGACATTCAGGTATGATGCTTGTAAAAGGAGAGAGGAAAGAAAGGAGGGTTGGGTAAGAAGAGTCTCAAACTACAATGCATGTCTGAGAAAGTCTCATTCAGGCCAGCGAGGAGCCCCAGGGCAAAGATTGCTCCTTAGAAGAGACTTACATCAAGTGGAAACTACCTGGCTCTAGTGCCCAGCCATGCTCATTCATTAGCTGGGAGCAGCCAGGTAGCTCACCGGCTCAGTGTAAACTCTGTAGTGGATCGTGAAGGTGTGGCAGCTGGCTCCCTCTTGAAGGAAGATCATGTACCTCCATGACCACCACACCACCTCCATCACCCTTGAACTGTAAATCCACCTCTTCCACCTGTTTCCCAAATGTTTTTTAAAGCCAGACAGAGATGAAAAATTCATAGTACAGTTTTCCCTTGTGTGCCGTGATAGACATCACTAATCAATCAGCGTAATCATTCTTGCTGATCAGACACGAACACATGATTCTTCTCAACACAGCCCTCCAGGAAGCCTCTGTAATAGATCTGACATGTGACACGAAACTTACCTGCTACTTTTGGTTAGGTCTCTGAACTTTCTCTATGGATAGGAGCAGGGATGCAAATCAGCATGAAATGGTGAAAAAGTGGAATTTGGGCTTTCGTATATGAATACTATGCTGAGCATCAACTCACTTTCAGAGACTCTATGTAAGACTTGTCTCAAAAGATACTTACACTATGCTAAAAATATATGCACATATGCATGTACATATATGAGATGTGCGTATGTATTTATATTTATATCTATCTGTATGTATGTACGAGATACATTTTTTTTTAATCCAGAAAGCCAAATTTACAATCATTTCATACTTTCAGTATACCCATATCCATTTGGTAGACAAATGCTCCAATCTTCAAATGATAGTTTTATATATATATGTATAACTGGCTGTTGTATTTGGGATGGGACTCAGCTGCCTATTTCTTCAAACCACCAGTCCCAAATGCTTTGCTGACTCTGCACTTCTCGGCGTATCTTTATGTGTGTGTCGTTCCAAGCGCAGTTGGAAGCAAGTCAGAGATGACTGCCTCAAGGTTCGCATTCTTACATAGAATACCTGGCATAATCTTCACATTATGGGTATTATTCTTTAATGCAAAAATGGAATAATACCATTACAGTGGAGGTCAAATTGGGTTTTGCCCATCCACTTCGAACATCTCTTTGAAATTTTTCATTTCCTCAAGTTCCCCCTGGTTGGGAATAAAGAAAAAAAGATCCTCAGAGCAGGAGCTCTCTGAGGCGTTGTGCTTATGTATTAAATTCTTGCCACTGGGCAAATCTCCTGACCCAGAAAGATTTATTCTAAAACTTTTATAGGTAATCCCATCCTTTTTCATATGCTTCTCCCCGCATTCTAATTACGTTTTTGAGAAAGGCGAGAACAAATTTGATTGCCACTATTCTTATAAGAGCTGATGCTGGTTTAACCTGAGCTAAGTACAGCCCCATTGCCCTGCTCAATATTTTTTTCCCCCAAATCTTTATCGATGTGTCAAGCAGAATTTATTTGTCCTGATTTGATTGGATTTTTGAAAGGAAGAGGATTTGGAAATATTGAATTACCTATTTATGACTTGGTGTGGGGCGATTCTGAAACCACGCACTGGTTCAGGCAGATCCGGGGATGTAAGCTGAACACCAATTTCCATTGGGTTGTCTGAGAAGTGGACGTGGGCCCCGGTCACCACAATTAGAGGCACTTAAAATTTGCATGTGAATGCGTGCTTAATTCTTAACAAATTAAGGCCTGACCAAGTAATTAGGCAGAAAAGAGGGAATAGAAAATGATATAAATTGATGAGAGGGAGTGAAAACTCTGGGCTGGAAGAGCACATCTCCTTGACATTAGGACGCTGAGCAAAACAGAATCACTGCAACATTTGCTTGATTCATTGCATTGAAACTCATTGAATTGCTGCGTCCCTAAAACACATTTACCATAGAGAGGCCAAGTGTGTGTCACGGCTTCCTGTACTGCACAGGGTGTGTGGGTGGGGGTTATGTTGAGAGGAGTCATTGCCTCCCACTTTCCAACGTATCCTGCACTGGGTCTTCAGTAGTCTTCATCCGTGGTCTGCCCAGTTCCCTTCACATTCACTTGCATTCATGGATTACACAGAAAGCAAAGAGACCCCTTCCACTGAAAAAAAAAAACAAACAAACTCCAAAGATCTGGATTTTGTTTTAGACTTGGCTTTAAACATACAGACACATTCCTTAAAGGTCTGGCAAAGTGACATCTTTATCCAATCACAGAAGGGGACTTACGGGGCCCTAGAAGAGAGACTTTTGTAGGAGAACAAGTTTTACAGGCAGAGCCAGCCCCTATCTCAGGCCCTAAGCTGGGTAGGGAGACGAGTCTCAGATATGTGTGGCCGATACTGGAACCAGGGCCAGCTTCATGGATGTCCAATCCGTGTAGTCACGCAGGGACCCGGCCTCAGAAGAGACCCACACTTCATTTATGCTCTGCTGTCACTGACTTATATTTTTAACAAATGCTTTTGCATTTTCATGTGCACCGAACTGGTCGGTTCTGACAGCAACTTCTCCTCTAGCTCCTCCCATTTCTGTTTGAAATAGGCCTTTACTTAACTTAGGCCTTCACCTAGAGGAAATACCAGACAGTGAAGGTAGAGTTGGAAGTTGACTCCTGCTGGCTTATTACTTCCTAAAACCCAGTCAGAAAAGGGTAATTGCTCAGGGGTTGGGGGAAGAAGTAATTGAATTACTACTGGATAACCACCTTGATCTTTTATGAGAAAAACAACACCTTAAAACTAATAATGTTATCACCAGGTTGCATTGACTGAACCAGTTTTTATTTTAAATTAAGAGTACAATTAAACTCTCTGAAATACCCTCACCCAAGAAGTTCTCACATACTGCTTCTTACACTGGGCCTATGTTGTCAGTATGTCTCCTTGACATCCATTTCCAAGAGGAGAAAAAAGTAATAATCTGCCGGTATCGAGTAAGAAAGTAGGTTTGAGAATTCTGAATTGGGCCTAAGTTTGGACAAAGTACAAAATGAAATCTAATCTTCAGATCCTCAGTAGAAGGCATGGCTGATAAAAGAAAGTTTTATATAAATGTCTAGATAGCTGACACTTTGCAAACATTTTGAACTCAAATATTTTGAACTTTGAGTTTTAGTTTCTATAGCTATACAGCGCCCAGCCCCCTACTTTCAAAAGTTTGCATTACACCACTTAGTTTTTAGGAAAGACCTATATTAGTACCCATTCTTGATAATGGAAAGAAATCTGAAGAAAATATTCACTTTTAGAAAAAAAGGAAAAAAGTGAAAATAGGGTTCAGTGTTTATTTTGCAGTGAGCCATTATAGGGCCGGCGAGCACCCTGAGCAGCCGGAGGGCCCCCCAAGCTCCTTCCCTGGGAACCGCACAGCCTCCCAGCATCAAGCTGCCGCAGCTCTGAACTGTGTCTGTGAGCATCTGTGCTTCATGTCGGTTTGTTTGGTGCATCCGTTAGCAAGATGTGTCCTAAGTTAATTTCTTTTTCACTTTACACCATTTCAGCTCAAGAAAGCTTTCTTAGGAACACTCTGCTTTTGGACAGTGGGGGGAACCTGTAGTCTGATCCAGGCTTAGTTTATATCTGAACAAAGTCTGCACATACTGCTTCAGTTTGTGCTGTCCCCCGTTGTCCCCCTTGGTTTTTCAATAGTCTTTGTTTAGCTTTTCTAAGGCAAGGGCTTTCTAAATTTCCAAGTTTTGTACACTTGTCCCAACACCACAGATTAGTCTAAAGCAACATGAATCAATTTCCTCCTCACTTTAGATTTTACTTTTAACATTTGTAAGAATAGCTATAAAAAGGATAAATGCAAGTCTTTAATAAAATGGAAAATATTGTTTTATTATGTCCTGTAAAATTTAAGCCAGATAAGTATTTTTCTCAGAGTTTTCGGTGGAAGGATTTCACACATGAAGGGTACCTTGTGCACTAACCGGAAAGGAAATATTTCTTCTGAAGTTAAGACATTGTCGAGAACTTAGGAGTGAGTCTAAGAGACACAATTGGCAATAATGTCAGCCTCTGAAATAAAATTGCAGCAGCCACGACATGACAAGCACCTCGTGATGGTCACATGGACAGTGATCCTCTGTGGGAATTCCATCCTTAAAATCACAAAATAATGTAAACGTAAAATTCATCTAACTTTGTTAAATGAACAAACACTCCTTTCATATTTTAGACTTTGGGCGAGTCCACGAACACGAGAAAATTTGAAATTGTGGGAGAGCTATATAAAATGTTGCGTGTGTGTGTGTGTGTGTGTGTGTGTGTGTGTGTGTTTTAATTGCTTGAGATGAGGTCCAAAGAAAGCAAGATACTTTGATTATAAATCAGAAGCTTACTTAAAACAGCAAGGTCGAAGTCTCAATAGTACCCACAGATGCATGTTTAAAGTTTTCCCCAAATTAGCTTCTGCTTTTTCAAAGCATATAAGGTAGAAATAGAGATTGTAAGAACAATTTACCGAAATTTTTTCTTAAATCCTTTCTCCTGGCTTCATATGCTATGAAGGGAGAAGTTCTTGTGTTGGAGAGAGTATTTCAGAGAATTTAATTGTGTTCCTTAGCATAAAATCAGACAGGCCTGCAACACTTCAGAACAACTAGCAAATTGCCATCCATTTTCTTCTTCTTATGTACTGGCCCCCAGGGAAAAAGGGAAAACTGTCACAGTGTTAATTGTAGACATTTTTTTTTCTTTACCTTTTCCTGCTGACTCCTAATCCAAGCCTCATGCAAATACAGTTTTAAGGTTTATAGAAGAGGAGTCAAATTTAGCCTGAAAGAGCCAAACTTATTTTCCGGTTCCTTGGTTTTCTCCCTCTTGGTATTTCACATCGGAGCTGATTTCCATTTCATACCCCTGAGAAAGAGCATTATCACATCATCAGGAAGAGCTAAATTAGCTCCTGTTACCCCTGAAGTCGCCCAGTTGGAATTTATCCTTGCAGATCTTAGAGTTGGAGCTCTGGAGGAGCAGTGAGGCCAAGCAGCAAACCAAGAGTTAACCTAGTGTCCATCCGGGGGACTGAAAAATTACTCTGCTCAGGGTCTTGTAAAGAGAAGTAATTTCATGCCAAATAACATTAGTGCCGTGATCTGAATCTTTTATAATTAATTATTATTCCTGAAAGCAAATATGCTTGAGAAAGTTCAGTGCCCCTCACTTTTCAGCTCTTTGTTAGGTGTAGTTCTAGACTCAAAGGCCTCGGGGAAATTGCTAGGTAATCATTACCTCCAGGTGTTGCCTTGTGGAGCTCACTTCTCTTCTCTCTTTCCCTATGAATTTCAATTTTTCTCTCTAGGTTCTGTTTGGGCCAATGTCGGTCACAGGAGCGGGAAGTGGTGTTACTTTTAAGCCAGCAAGGTATGCAGATTTAACATAGCAGGTCTGAGCCTGCAACCTTTGGATGGCAAGTTAGACTTGATTGCAAAGTTGGCCCTTGGCTGACATCTGGGACCTTGGATTTCCAGAGGGTTCCCACCATTCTGAGAACTGATGACACTGACTCACTGTGCCTAAAGTGTATGTACAAATAGTGGTTTACACTGAACACCTGCTTTCCTTCTGGGTGTCTGAAATTTTGGCATGTGCTAGGCAGAGGGTGTATATATGGCAAGCCCCCAGTAAAAGCCTTGGGCACTGAATCTCTAATGAGCTTCACTGGTAGATAATACCAGTGAAATAATAGGTATTGCCAGAAGAATTAAGTGCAACCTACGTGAATCTGCTGGGAGAGGACTCTTGGAAGCTTGTGTCTGTTTTCTTCCAGATCTTATCCATGCACCTTATCCTTTGCTGACTGCTTTGTATCTTTTCACTATAATAGGTCACAGCCATGAGTACCCAGCCATCTGCTGGGTCTCATGAGTCTCCCTAAGGAATCATTGAACCTGGCAGTGGCCTGGGGAACTCAGGGACACAGAAGAGATAATAAAAAGGATGCTCACTACATTTTTCACCTAGACTTTTAAAATGAAAGACAATGCATCTTTTTACTATTTGCTATCCTGTTAGAGAACTCAAAAACAGCATTATGATTTATTTCGAAGAGAGCTTCTAAGAGTGCAAGTTATAATCTTGAAAGTAAATCATTATGGTTGATTCTATATTTAAATTAGTTATTTCCATAGTAGCGTACTGTACTCGACTCAAATTGGATATTGTGGTAGCGTTTATTTTTAAAGACGTTATTTTATGGAAAAGAATATTTCTTCGGTAACACTACTCGTTTCTGGAGTGCTACACTAAAAGGACTAGGGGTTTTGACTGAATTAGTGTCCTTGGAGAAGAACTTGAGTCAAATTTTCTGAGAAATAGAAATAAAAATATTATACCTGAGAAAATACATTAGAGACCAGAAACTATAAGACTCCCAGGATATTTTTATGTTTTCTGATATAAAGCTTTAGGTGGTTGTATTAAATGTTACATTAGATTACGTCAAAATCCTTCATAAATTCTTCAGATGGCCACAGATATTACATAAACTTTTAATAAAATTTAATAGGATGGATGAGGGAATATTAAATTAAGTTGGTACACAAGCAAGAGAGGGACAAAAGCAGGAAAATGAGACTTCTCCTAAAGATAGGCCACTAGCTATTTCTTTTTTTTCCATTTGTGGGTATCTTGTATCTGGAAGCACAAGAATATCAATGGACCTCTTTTGAGGCAGAGGCTTTTGTGTGTATTAATGCAAACCTAGGTCATTTTGCTAACTCACAGTGCCAGAAGCAAAGTACTTTTTCCAGGAAACTGACTTATCCACAGACAGAATGAATTTTTTCTACTATACATAAACAATATTATGCCCAACCCTCCTCTAAGCAGAACTCCATCTAGATTATTTACTAGAATTAACATGCTTATAAATTGGAATTCAGAGCCAGATACCAAATCTGCTTAGTAACCACAGGATGAGACTTAGGTCACATTGTTTATTTTTTAAGTCTTGTTTTCATAATCTATAAAATGGAAATAATACCACCGGTCTGTGGGAATATCCAGATGAAAGACCAGTGTGTAAGTACAGGATCAATAGACTGTGCATGGAACATCACGGTAGGCACTAAATAAATGGTAGGATTTCTGGCTATCTCTTGTTGTTTGAGAGAATCATAACCTTTGACAGACAGATGCTGAAAAAACATAAATAAATAAAATACATTTTTACTCAACCTACTCTAGAGTTATTAATCAGAGTTTCCCTTGTGAGAAGTAATTTGATTGAAAAATCACAGTTTGGAATTCAAAGTATCTCCTCTCTTGACCTGGGAATGGAAGTCTATATCTCTGCGCTGCATACTATTTTAACACCATGGCATGCTTTCCTGATTCTTAATCACATGGGCCTCCACTAAATCTTATTTTAGTGAGAAGAGGAAGGCCTACTTCTTTGTGATTTTTCCCACCCCTGAGTGATGTCATGATACCTTGTGTTCCATATTTTAGGGCAGGCCAAACTTGGTTTTCAGGGACTGTAATAACAGATAAACAGGTAGATGTAAATTTCATTTCATTTTTATTGATGATGATAACAGTAGACACTGATGCTTGTTCTTCGTCCTGTCTCTAACCCACCAGTGGCAATGCTAATGTCTACTTGACGTCACTGGAGCTCAAGAATAATGTGGTCCAGAATATGAATTTAAAAATTTCTTCTGAAACTTTATATGACATAAAAATGTTTGGAGGTAGAAAATTTACAAAACAAGGCAAGCCTTAGATAATAGAATTAGAGCAAGTAAGGGTTAAGAAGTAAAAGGAAAGGGCTGTGGGCAAGCTGGAGAGTTAATGGAAAGTCAGAGAAAACATTTCATAGCAATAATATGAGAACAGGAAAGGAAAGTGTTAGAGAGACCTGAAATCAAAGAGAAAAGGCAAGTTTGCTTTGAGAGTGATGCAGAGGAGTTGACCAGGCTCTGAGTAATCCAGACGTATCACCTGTCAGAGGCCTCCTATACCCTTGCCTTACTGAATGATGTGTGGTACCCTTGATGTACCAAGCTGACATTGGCAAGCTATTGATCATGTTGCTTCCTCAACCCAGAATGATCTTTATATGTTGGTCTGTTTACCAGACATGTGTTCAGCATCAGAGACTCAACTCATGGATCATTCTCTCTATGAGGAAATTCTGACCTCAATCCAGGTAAAACAGATCAATGATCCCTTTGGATCTCCTCTGTACTAATAATTACTTAAATCAGAGTACCCATAGCATACTCTTGCATTTGTTCATGTGGCTCTTCTTGAAGATTGTACTCTTATGGGCTAAGAACTTAATTCATCTTTGTATGTACCTAAAAGAAATGTATTTTAGATTAATGGCCATTTGTGTGAATAAATGCAAGAAAGGAATCAAGCAAAAAAATGAAATAAGGAGTGCAAAAGATCTCATAAATTTAATAAAATGGTAGAAAAGAAGTTTTTTGTTTGTTTGTTTGTTTGTTTATTTTTTTTTTCCCCATCCAGGTTTACTTAAGCTGTGGAAACAAAAGTTTCTCCTTTCAGGCCAGTGTTCAAATGTGACTGATTACAAAAAGATTCACAAAAAAATTTTTAAATCTCAAATATGAAATTTTTGTTTACTAAAGTATTTATAGAAAAACTGTAGCCTAGGGGCCTGAATAACACCATGAATGTAAACACAGACAACAAACAAACAAAAAACTAAAACCCAAATCTTCACATGCACATTTTTTCAACAGCAAAAACTTTTTTAACTGAAGACAGTTCTCAGACATTCAAGTTGAAAAGCCCCAGAGCCAGTTGGACACATACAGTAAAGTATATGTCCAAGAGGTTAGGAGACACTTTGCTGTCCTCAAGGTCGTAATTAGGGCTGTCTACCTCTTGTTTATTTTTCCACTCAGACTTTACTTTTCAGGCAGCAGCGATTTTCTGCAATATTGAAGCATGAACTTGGCAATCACGATTCTAAGGCTATCGGAGCCCAGCATCCCAGCATTTATTACATGAGAAGTTTATTGGCACCAAGACACTTTCTCATTATGAAACACCCAAGAGAAAATGCTTCTTAATGAGTTTGAGCCAGAGCTGGCAATGTTAGGTTTGGAGCAAAAAACGAACTTCCAGCAGGCTCATTAGATGTAATTATCAATTTTGAAGTTATGGTGTTAAGACCTGCCATGGAGCATACTCAAACATATGGATTTGCTAGCTGTTGAGACTCTGGAGGTTCCGATACCCAGCCATCACCTGCTCTCACTAGATAGTCCTCATGATCACACTTGCTATTTAACTCTTGGTGAAGCTGTCAAGCTCTGATTTTCTAAAGTAAAACTTGAGCAAATATTTTGTATTTAGATCCTGTCCCTTTCCTAATTTCCCACACCAAATGTGCATTGTATATAACTGAACTAGAAAAGATAAATGAAATGTATTAAATATCTATGAAGTGTCAGAAAGCACACTGAGAACTTAAAGCAATATAAAGATGACTATTACCCTGTTGCTGCTCCCAAGAGCGTGCAAATAATGGCTGAGAAAGGGAAAGAACAGTGAAACATGTAACTAAAGCAAGAAAGAAACTGACAACGTTAGAGTTATAACTATTTTTTTCAGGGTTCAAAGAAACAGAAGTTTTTATCAGTACAGGTTAAAAAAAGGGGATGGAAAATGAGATAAGAATCTATGGAAAATGTGAGATGGATGTTGAGAGAGAAACAAGATTTGAAAAGCCAAAAAAGAACTTCAGAAAAGCATGGAGGCAGGGAACCCTGAGGTTCACTTTGGATGAATCATGGGAAATTGAAGACTGAAGGAAAAGAAGACTGGCAAGGTGGGCTTAATCACGTGATGAACACTAAGTTCAAAGCAGAGGAAGCTGCATTTACTTTTGTAGCCAAAAGGAACTTATTGGTGGTTTTTGAGACAGCTAATAACGTGAATTAATATGACCAGACTTGCATTTAGGAAGATTAATCTAAAATTGAGATCACTGGACAGTGAAAAGTTAGTTGCAAAAGTCAAGATGAAACCTAATGGAAGTCTGAACTTGTTACTTCAACGTGAAATTGGAAAGGAGGAAGTTCCTCAACATAGCAGGTAAGGAATTTAAAATTTGCCAAATTACTGGATATGGATATTAAGGATAAGATAGGGATTAAGGTCAATTCATGATCTGTTTTTTTATGATCGTAACATTAATAGAAGTAGGACAAGGGGAAGTCTGGGGGTGGAGAATGGAATAGACGTGACAATAGATTAGGTTTTGGATGTGTTTATTTTAAGATAACTTTGAATCATTCAGGTAAAAATCTGTTAAAGTTGATAAGACATGTGGGTAGCAATTTTGAAAAGTACACAAGGCTAAAAATAAAAATCTGAGTTTATAGGCTACCAGTGATAAAACTATGGAGGTTGATAAGTTCACTAAGGGAAAGAATGTAATGAAGGAAGAGAAGCCCAAAATAGGGAACTTTGGAAAAGCAGGCAACATGAAAGAATGGATGGGTGATACAAACAAAGAGACGAAAAAATAAAAAGAAATGCTAGAAATCAAAACTCTGTAATAGAAATGACAATACCTTTAATGGGCTCATTAGTAGACTGGACACAGCCAGAGAAGGAATCAATGAGCTTGAATATAGGTCAATAGAAACCTCCTAAAACTAAATGCGAAGAAGAAAACAAAAGAAAAACAAAAACATATCAAAACATCTAAGAACTCTGGGGCCATTTCAAAAGGCATAATCTCCCTGTGCTTGTTTCCTCATCTGTAAAAAGGAAATAAATACTGACACTTCTCTCATATGAGTGTTGGGAGAACTAATGGGCTAATACTGGTGAGGACTTAGAACATCGTCTGGCAGAAACAATTCATCATCTCCATTGTCATCAAATATGTTATAAAATGCAAACCCAAACATGTGAGCATTATATGTGCAAGCTTCCCTGTTGTCCTCAAAAGTGGGCGATGGTTTTCCTAACCCTTTGGATTTCTATTAGATGCCTTTTACAGACTAGCGTTATGTGTAAGCGTGTGAGGCATAAGCAAAAAATGTGGGCATTGTGATCTCCCATGCTCCTCTGAGCAGTCACTACCATGTTTTTCTTCTGCTGTTGCTTTGAGACCTGTCATTTCTGAAAGGAAGAATAAAACCATGTATAATATAAATAAGCTTCAGGTTGGGTTTAAGTTTCAAGGGACAAAAGTATCCCTCTAACAGTAATACAAAGCAATGTGAATTTTTGCTTGAACTTTTTCTCTCTGCTCTCAGACAGGGACAAAGCTTAAAGGACATCTTTTATCCAGGGCATGAGAGCTGTTCTCCAAAGATGAGCTATTAGTATGACATTCCTTTCCAGTTGTCACTTTTCTGTGTGTCACCTCTGAACAAGCTGACAGAATCACTTAAATCATTCAATTCGACCATTCAGACATTGAATTAAAGTAACTTGAAGGTGTCTTCTAAGTCTGACTGACATTAGATGACTTCAGCCAGTGAAGGTAATGTTGGGAAAGAGTTTATTCAATTTTGTGTTTCTGTGATTGTAACTGGGGTCATTTTTCGAAGAATGACAATTAATGTCATAATTAGGAAAATAAATCCTTATAGCCATTAAGATGGGGTCTAATATTCTGAGGTATCATTTGTGTGTGTGTGTGTGTGTGTGTGTGTGTGTGTGTGTGTGTGTTAATAGCTTTCATAAATGTAAGAGCAATATTTGATGCTTAGAGGAGAAAATTTTTACAGGGAAGTTTGGAATGTTGAAGGTTTAAATACAAAATACAAATACATATATATGTATATATATGTGCGTGTGTGTATATGTATGTATACATATATACTTGACTGAAGTGAACTAGATGAGAGTGATGATTAGTTGTTGTTCCTCAATGAGTCCAGGACAAGAGGGAATAATTAATAACAAACCACTGGAGATTTCAATTTAGTGTCTGAAAAAAAAATTTCTGGAAGACTAATGACATTGAACTGAGTCCCAATGTAGAGATAATTTTCTTCAAGATAATTTGAAATTGGAACGTGCAGTCCTGCTGATCAGATGTCTCCTGGGTGATCAAAAGAGAGTTCAGAGAATAGGCTGGTTGTCCCAGGCACAATTTAAGACTTATTCAAATACCTGTCAACTTTCAAATTGAAACAGCTGTTATAAAACCTTTGCAAATTGGAGAAGCTATAAATAAAATAAACACAGTCTAGATTAAACATAATGCTACATGCAAATATGTCATAATTTTTGTTGGCTTCTCATTATTTCCAACTGTCATCATATCAGTATGGAAAATACAGATATATTTATTTCAAAGCTTATTGTCGCTTGGTCCTATGTGATTTCTTTTTATTAATTAACTAGGTAATCTCATAAACATTGATCGATCCTCATCTATATACAAGATATTTCTCCAGATACTGGAAATATAGCAGTCAGTAAACCATTCAAACAGTGTTGCCTTAAGGGAGCTTACATTTTAGTGAAGGGATGAAGCAAGCAATTAAAAAAAAGTAAAAGACATAGTATGTTAGAGGATGATAAATGTTGTGAATAAAAAGAAGGCCCGGAAGGGGAATAAGTTTGTGTGTGTCGTGGGGAGATGCTATTACAATTTTAAGCAAGCTAGTGAAGAAAAGCTTTACTAAGAATGTGGTATGAAAGGTTTATTATGACATTATTATAAAAGAAATGAAAACAACACATTTCAGTTACCATAGATACTATATAGACCATGAGATCTAATGACAGTACAATTATGTTACAAATTATTTTTTAAAAGATAAAAAAAAATTTCCTGTGTATTTGAATTATTTTTAAACCAGCTAAATAATTCATGATATATAAATCATTTTAATTGTTTTCTATATGACTTATCTGACTTTACCAATTATCTCCATAGAAGAAGGTGATGTTGATCTGCAATAGTCAAGAAGTATATCTCTATTTCTTAACCACTCTAAGCCTTGTTTTTTTAACTTGAAATATGGAGGTAATATTAATAATAACATCTATCTTCAAAGGATTTTTAGAGATGCAATAAACTAATGCCTATAAAACCCTTAGCATAAGACTTAGAACAGAGTAAGCCTGCAATAATGTTAGCTGTGATTATTATCATTTTATATAACAATCAATTACATGTGGTAAATTATTTAGAAAAATATTGCGATTATTCTCTCTGTACTAAGCCTCTGTGCAATGTGGCTTTGCAGGTAACTTCATCAAAAGATGGAGCCTATTTTTCCTATGCTTAAATCTAGATGCTCTTGTCAATTGTTCTGACCAATAGAGATAAGCCCACGCTAGCCTGCTGGAGGATAAGAGACCATGTGGACCAGCACAGTCAGTCGGGTGCCTCAGCCTAGCCCCAGAGATGTATGGAGCCCAGTCAAGATCAACGAAGTGCTACTCAAATTAAAGCCAACTGGAGGCAAATAAGTGAATCCAGATAAGAGCACCAGAATCACCCAACAGACACAAGATCTCATAAGGAATAATAAGTGGGAATTGATTTAAGGTACTAAGTTTTGGGGTAATTTGTTACACAGGCATAGCTAACTGATACATCTGCTACATGCCAATTACCAAGAAATACAGACACAGAGGAAGTGGAGGAGGATGAAGCATAGATCTGGAGGGATGGACAGAGCCCATCCACATAGCTGCTGCTCTACAGAATGCCCCGCTTAAGTTCTTCCACCGTCTCCTTCCTCCCCAGCTGCCGGGATAAAACCTGTTCATCTATCCAGGCTCAATTCCAGAATCACTCTCTGCCTCCTCTATGCACCAGAAGGCTGACCTCTGAGGACTGCATCATCCCATGGGTCGATGGAATTTGACCAAAGAGAGACACTAGGTAGAGATTAGAGTGTTATTGTAGAGAAAAATCTGGGTAAATACTCCCCTGGTTCCTTTCTTGAAAGGCCACAAATTGACAACGGCTGTAGTCCTCTATCAAAGGCCACATCTGCTGGGTCATCCTTCCCTCAGCTCTATCGAAATGACAGTCTCTCTGTTTCCAGAGGCAGTGCTTTCCTCTGCTGCCAGCCCGGTGTGCTCAGTCATCCCATCTCGGGTAACTTAACTTCGCCTCCACCTTTGGAAATAATGGCCTCTTCCAATCTCGCCCTTTTTTTATTTAAAGGAATAACAGCTTAGATGAAATATAATTCACATACCATACAATTCGCTCATTTAAAGTATATAATTTAATGATTCGTAATATATTCACAGAGTTGTGTAATCATTACCGCAATTAATTTTAGAATATTTTCATCATCCTCCCAAAAACCCTTGTACCATTTCACATCATCTCTCCATTTCCTCCCCCATCTCAGGCCCAAGCAACTACTAGTCTATTTTCTATCTGTATGGATTTGCTCAATATTGGCATTTTATGTAAATAAAATCATATAAAATGTGGCCTTTTTGTGATTGGCTTCTTTCATTTAACATAATGCTTTCAAGTTTCATCCATATTGTAGCATTTATCAGTATTTCATTCATTTTAATTGACAAATAATATTTTGTTTAGAGCTGTACCACATTTTATTTATCCATTTTTCAGCTGATCGATATTTCGGTTGTTTCCACTTTTTTGGCTGTTATGAATAATGTTGCTGTGAACATCTGTGTACACATTTTTATGTGGACCTATGTTTTCATTTTTCTGAGTGTATATGTAGGAGTGTAATAGCTGGTTTATATGGCAACTCTGTTTAACCTTTTGAGGAACTGTGATGTTTTATAAAATGATTACACCCTTTTACCTTACCACCAGCAACATATGAGGGTTCCTATTTTCATACTCATCAACACTTATCTGTCTTTTTTTATTATAGTTGTCTTAATGTATGTGAAGTGATACCTCACTGAGGTTTTGATTTGCATTTCCCTGATGGGTAATGATGTTGAGCATTTTTTTATTTGCTTATTTATTTATTTATTTATTTATTTATTTATTTATTTATTTTCTTCTATCTTTTCTGGAGAACTATCTTTTCAGGTCCCTTGCCCATTTTAAACTCCCAATCTCTTAAACTCTTCCTTTGTTATTGCCTGGATTCCTGCTGGGATCCCAACTGATATGTATTACGACCATCCAGATTTACAGAACATGCCCTACTTCAATTTAGTAAAAGATTTAGGGCAAGCAACTTATGCTAGTTGTGCAAAAAAGGAGAAAATTTCCATAATACTACACAGACCTGGCAATTTCTTTTTAATTGAGGCTGCATCTCAACATGGTCTCTTAATGATCTACTCTTCATTAGAATCATTTATTGTTAAAACATCCTAAAAACACAAGACGGGGTACCTTTTGATCCAAGTCATAGGAAGTGGAATTTTAGGGCTCTGGTTTTGTCATTACGAACATTCCCAGCATGCTTTAAAAAGCCCTGGCATTTGAAACATCTTAATAGGAAAAGCTGTAGATTGAAGATGGCCTTTTCATGTCAAAATAATTCAGTTTGGCAAAATCCAACAGCTCCAATAAAGTTGGGGTTTGGAGCCACACAGAAATAGGTTTGAATATCTACTCTATTTATTGGCTACATGATTTTAGACACGTTATTTGACCATATCAGCCTCAGTTTCCTCAACTGGAAAATTAAGATAATACTATTACTATATATAAAATAGTTATGATATGTAAGAAAAATAATAAGACACCTGGAAAGAATAATGATGAACAATTATTTCCTTCCCCACTGTTCTTGTACTGCTATTTCATGTTAGGCTGGTTCTGGTTCTGCAAGTATCTCTTTCCTCTATAATGCTAACTTTGTGACAACAGAATTTATGCATTATGTTACAAAAGACACATTTCACCTATGGGATTGATAAATACATTGAATTATATGCTTTATTATAAACATTATAAGATACATTGAAAAATTCATTTCCTTTTTTAAAAACAACAGTAAATTAGACAAAGTGCTAGTCCTCATAGAGTTTACATTCTTGTTGTGAAGACAGGCAATCTATTTATCTATTTATACAATTGTAGGCCGAACAATAAAATTGTACTTAGGGTGTCTCTCTATCAACTTATAAGCTTCAGAAATAGCCTTGTTATTTATCTAAAACATGAATGAGATCACAAGGTTGGGAAGAGTAGTATAATATCCTGTGTTGATAATTGCTAGCATGTTAATATTTTGTATTGACAAAATGTCAAGAGAAACAGAACAGTTCTCCTTTTTAATTCATTTCCCTGAGCTGATGAATTATGAATATGAAGTGAGGGGCTTGTCTTAGAAACCAATGTTATATCTCAAGGAAGAAAGAGAAAAAGCTCTGACCTTTAGAAACACAATGAATTTATAGGAAACCAGTCCTCCAGGCATCCACTTTGAAAAGTGCAGTCTTATCTACAAACCACAGAGAGGAGGTACCCTCTTAACTCAAAGAATAGCCATTTCTTCCTCCCGAAAATTGTGGAACTATTCTTAGACTATGAAAGAGTCCAACTGTGCAAAGAGCTATAGAGGAAGCTACACAGGCATTTGAGATTAAACCCTGCAAGTGGAGATATTTTTTTCCTGAGTGCAAATGGAATATCAAACAAGCACATTTTAAATACATAGGATGTTGACAGTTGCGGAATTTGGTTCTGAATACTCTTGTTCTTAAATGATATGTAATCGCTTTATTAAAGTCAATCAGTTTGAACTCGATAGGCTACTTTATTCTTTCTTGCCAGTCCCAACTAAATTCACTCTGCAGAATAGTTTTTCCTACCCCTGGGTTAAAATTTGTGTAAATGTCATAACTTTCCCAATCACTCACAGATGATAAACTCTCTCTTTTTGTAGGTACTAGAAAGTCCAGTCAAGTTCTCTATCACACCCATTGAGTTTCTGCAGAAATTTTATCTTCCTTGACCACCTTATTACAATTTCAAAGCTAGCTTCCACCCCAGCGTTCCATATTTTTCTCTGATTTTTTTTTCCCATCTTCTGATAAATAATTACTGGTTTTACTTATTTTCTTCACAAGTAATTTCCTTGAGGTCAAGGACTTTTTCTTTTTCTGTATGTGTCACGTGTTGACTAATTTATTCCTTGGACATAAATATTGGCAAGCACACTGTAGGCACTCATATAATAAATATTTGTTGAAAGAGAGATGGAATCAGAAATCTAGATTCTCATTCAGTTTAAATCTTCTCTCCACTCCCAGCGTGGGCTCCCCTTAAGTGAGACAGTGCGATGGACAAGGAAGTTGTGGGTGGCTTCTCTATCTTTCACTCTCTCACCACCCCCACTAGTCAGCTGCTACTTGTGGATACAAGAGGCAGGATGGGAGGTAACAGAACACAAAATTACTTACAGTGGTCATTTGTCGTCAGGCATAATTTAATAACAATTTTGACAGATGGACAGGTTGCTAATACTTTTCTTTGTGGGGGATTTTGTGGGTCCTTAGGAGATGCAACATTGCTGACAAAGGTAATGCCTTGATGGGTAGGTAGGCTTCTTGTGACATTACTTAGCTTCTTCATCTAAATGTCTTATTTGCTGTGCTTTCAACTAAAATAATATGAGCTTATTATAGAAAGTAAAATAATTATGTAACATTAAGGTTTATGAAGGCAAAACAAAACTTCTCCCTTTATTCCCCAAATAAACCAGGTAACCAATATTAATAACCATCTCCCATAACTTTCTCCTTGTTTGTATATATGTACAAGCACACATGCAGATATAGAATGTTTTCTTATATATATTTATTTTTACTTAAAACCATGATCTGCTCATGACATTGATAAATTGTACAGATCATGGTTCTACCTTCTAAAAAATATCTTTATTCAGATAAAACCAACACACCAAACAAGCATGCTAAATGACATAAACAAACTGCTTTTTGTCTCTTGTATCTCACTCTTCTTTACTAATTATTTATGATGTTTAATCTTTCTTGCCCTGGATGAAAATTAAGGTCACTTTAAGTCTCAAATGCAGACTCAATTAGATAAATATAATGTGCATTCCTAGCTATTAATCAGATTAAAGATACTCAGACTTGATTTAACATTAAAATCTGCTTCTCTTTCCTTCTTTGGATCCACCTTATCACTTTATTTTAATGAAAGTTTTGAATCCAGGTGGAATTATTGCATATCATGTGAAAAGGCTGCCAAGCAGGGTCACATGTGGGGGTTGTACTTGGGGACAGGTGACTGCCAGCTATAGGAGCAGGTTAGTGGTATGAAAAAAGACAGGTTTCCTGGGCTTCCTGGGAATTGACTAATTTGAATAATCACACAGACTCTGGGGCATAGAAGCTGTCTCCAGTTGTTTGTTACCTGGCCCAACAGGCAAAAGGGTATGTGCCTCAGAGTTCCAGGGTATGGGAGCCCGATTAGGGAAGTGGTTGGGGTGGGGGCTTAGCAAACTGCCCGCAAAAGGGAATTGAGAGTGCTAGCCACAACTTCAATACTGGATCATGGTAGCTCTTGTGAAATATATTACCAGAGACATCAGCTTTCGGACACAGCAGTGACACAAGTGTAAGTGGAAGATTTCAGGCTCAGACTTGGGTCCTTCTTTCTGACTCTTGGCAGAGTGAGCAGGGATTTTATGTAATAAAGTTTCCCTCTAAACTTTATATTTGGTTCGAAATATAGAATTGGTCTGTAAGACATACTTTTTTGAATTTAAGGTTTTTTTGTGTGTGTCTAGGTTAGTAAACAGGATTTTTAGAAGCTCAATGAACATACACAAAACACTTTTTATTTAAGTTATATAAAATTTTATATGTTTCTAAGAAATTGGAAAGTTGAGTTTTATTACTTATTCCCTATTTATAAAATCTGTTCTATTTTTAAAGAAATGTATTGAAATCTATTATTTTTAATAGGTCCTCATTCTTTTTAAATAGTTTTTATTTTATATCTGTATAGGGTTCATTCAGATTTATAATTTTTTTTCTGTAAATTTCTCTTTTTATACTTGCATGATATCACTATTCTGGTAAGTGAACTTAACTTTAAACTTCTCCATGTGTATTAATATAGCCATTTCTGCCTTTTCTAGTAGTTGCAACTACATTTGCATGATATTGCTTTAACCCGGATTTAAAGCTTTGTTCTCTCTAAACAGACTATTTTTAAAATGTAAATATTACAGTCAGCCCTTTCAAGGGAAGTACTTAAGTACTTTAATTAATTTACTTGATTTTATTCCTTACATCTTACTTTGTGTTATTTTATTCATTTTTTTTCCCCCTTGTTTTTAATGGTTTCATCAATTCACTCCTGATCTCCTTGTTTCTTCTCATTTACGTGAGGGTTATACTGTACTTTTCCTTCCATCAAAGTTTATATCTTTTCTGATATTCATACAAATTTCTCTAGCATTATATCAAAAGAAAAAAAAACCCTAATAATTCTACATGGCATACTTTAGCTTTCCTATACTCCTTCCTGCTCTGTCTCTACTCTCCTTCTTTTTGTGCTCAGTATCCCCCAGACTCAGTTTTGCTGAGCTAGCTTTGTATTTTGAAGTTCAGACTTCTGTTTTTTTAGTTCTCTTGCAGTTTCTAACATCTATTTTAGGAATTCCTATTTAAACCACTTACGTTCTGCACTTCACTTTAGTGATATTTAAACTAAAATATTTTATTGCATCTTTGCAAAGGCAAAGGCCAAAGAAGTCAGTAAAGAGTTAGATCAAAAGCACATGATTCCTGTAGAACTCACAGAATCAGCGTAGACCAGATCATGAAGCGAGGACAAGGAGGGGCCTCCAAGTGAAAAGGTACAGCAGGGAGAGTCACTGGAGCTATCCTGAGGCTGTATGCATCTTGCACATGTCAACCCTGATTCTGGAGGGGAAACAGGTGGAATTTCTGATAGGTCCTGGCCATGGGATATAAAGGCAGGAGCTTGGGATTTATGGCCTCATAGATTTGAGGCTACTACTTCTTAGCAGATGATCTCAGGAGTCGCTGGCCTCCAGATCTTCAGTTTCCCATCTGTGAAAAAGAAATAATAATACTCATCTCACAAATTGCTAAGCCCTCTGAGGTGGGTACTATTAGGCACTCAGGTATTGGGTCTCCGTCTTTCCCTTGGCCACAGCTGCGTGCTGATATTTGCCTCAAGACAGTAAAACTAATTTGAAATGCAAGCCTCTATCCCTCCTGCTTGGAAGAGTAGCAATTGGAAAAATAACACCTCTCCCCTCCAGCCAAGCATGTCTATTTCCATTTTCGTATTCACTTTCTATCTTTGTCCAGACACACACATATAGTTGAAAGTACCTTGAAATGGCAGGTCTTGTAAAAATATACTTTTGGTTTTGATAGGCAGATACTTTTTGGCTGACCTCTTCCTAGTAAGAGATGTTTATCAATCAGTAGAGTTTTCTGTTTGAACCCAAGAGCTAGTCAACTACAAAGTAAAACAAAAACTAAAGATAGCTGAGGGACAACATTAAATTTTGATTAATCCGGTATCTTAGAGTGTCTCTAGGCAATGCTAACCTCCTTACAAAGTGATTTATTCCCTGACATATCAGCTTGGGAAATACACAAGTTTTCAGCTGAAAGGGACTTTTATAGGGTAACAGGCCCACACTCTGCCTCCAGGCACAGAGGTTTCGAACTTTGTCACTACCTAAATTTCTCTAAATACCCAGCCACCCTTTTAGAGTTCAAGTTTGAAAATTCTTTTTCTGGACACATATTAATTAAATAAAACCTCATTTCTGCAATGTAATTTATCAAAGAAACTTTGGTTAAACTCCTCTAACCAATTATCACCCGAAACACTTTTTTCCCATCACAAAGAAATAAACACTGCATTCTGGTTAACCTTATGGCAACTGTGGTGTAGATAAATATAAAATTCTTTGGTTATCTTTAAGCTTTGCAGCATACAGTCTTGTATTAGGATCATTTCTTCCAGTTAGCAGTGTGATCTTGTCCTAGGTATATCATTTGGATAACTCAGCATAAGGACATAGTGGTCCTTAAACTGTGTTCCCCAGATAAGAATTATCAGCATCACCTGAAACTTATTAGAAATGCACATTTTAAGACCCCAGCACAGAACTTATTGTTTAAAACTCCTAATTTTATGTTTTCAAAAACCCTCCAGGTGATGGTGATTCATGTGAAAATTTGGGAACCAATAGATTAGAGGACAAACCATCATATTTTTAGGTTTATCATAGGATTGATGAAAAGTTTATACGAAGCAACAAACATACTGCATGGCATGTGGAAGGTAGGCCAAAATGCTAGGTAGTAGCATTGCCATTGACAATCATCTAGAGATCTTTCATATCTCCTTGTACACACCCCAGGTTGGGAGTCATTGATTTAAGCAAACGAGGTGGAAAATGTTGGCCATTATTTCACAAATTAATATATTAAGTGTCAATCAGATAGACTGCAAGAATCCAGGGATCCTTGTGAGAAAAAGAACAGAGTCTGAGGCAGGAATTCCAGTCACTGCTAGAACTGTATTCCTCAAATCTGGAATTAACATTACCTGGCCTCTCCACCGACAAAGTCATCAGTTTGGGAAACCAACTAGAATTCGCTTTGTCAGTGGACTCCTCCAGTGGTTCTCGAACTCAAGTGTGAACAAAATGTCATTGAGAAACATATTCCTGGATCTCATCCCCAGAAATTGCATTCTTAACAAATACTAAGAAAATGTGGGAATAGGGATCCAAACCATATATTGATAAACATTACTAACTCCACTACCTCTATCTAGTCTTTGTATGATATCAGAGCACTCATTCTACAGTGCAAACTTGACCAAGTCAGCCTCCACAGAAAAAGAGTTGATAATGTCTCAGTGCCTTGTAGAATGAAGGCCAGACCTAGCAATAGTATCTATCTTTGCATACGTATGGACGATGGCCTAATCTTTTCTAAGAAAGTATTTAAAGTAAATTATAAAAGCATAGATGTTATAATAAAATTTTCAAAAAATGACAAGTGTGGAAGGAAGTCTTTATGGAGAAAGATAAAAGTGGGAAAAATAATTTGAAGCCAAGAGTGAGTGAGACTAGTGCCCAGATGAGGCCTTGTACAATAGCTATGAGTGGGCCCCAAACTTGGTTCAAAATGGTCCAGCAGAAAATGCAGAGACATAAGTGATTGGCTAAATAAGTCAGTTTCCAGGAGCAGAAAATACATCTAGTTAGTGAGGAGAACTATGAGTTGTCTTGATGTTGAGACCAGGGAGAACTTTTTCCTGTGGGGCCTGAGAAATCAGACATCTTGCAATATAATGAGTGCTCTTTTTATCGAAACACAGCAGTAGGTTTCCTAGGGGTATTTCTAATGTTCTTCCTGTTGATCAGTTGTATCATGCCTAATACAACGTGTGAGTCTATCGATGCCTTGAAGGGGTGGCATATTTGCACCTCTGTTTTAATCAAGGGATAAAAATTTTAAGTACCTAGACTAATACTCTACAAAATTTACTAGGAGAGGGGCATGAGTTAAACAAACATAACATTAAATTTTAATCTAGCAGCTGTAAACATTAACTCCCTTCACTGAGCTTTCGGTAAGTATTAGGCAGCAATAAATTCCAGGTCATACTCAGAAAAATTCCTGGAGTACAACTCCCATGACGTTGCTGAAGTGTACATAAACATGTTTAACAACCTTTGAGTCTGGGATAGGATTGCCATTCTTTTATGGAAACAGTCACCTAACAAGGAAACACGCTTGAAAAGTCCTCCCTCGCTGTGGGCCAAGGCAGTGGGAAGGATTATTCTCAAGCAATGTATGCTCTCCCCCAGCACAGAGACCCAACGAACAATCAATTCTATAATTAACCTGGAGCATTTGTAAAGCAGAACAATTTAACTCTCTGTGGAGAGTATGGTTGTCCTCATTTCATGATGACAAAATGAAGCTTCAGAGAAGTGACGTAACTCGGTGAGTATGTGACAAAGCCGGGATTCAAACTCACATCTAGCTGACCACCAAGTTCATCTTTTAACACCTACATACACTACCTCTTTTTCAAAAAGACCATTCCTTTCAACCCTGATTCATATGGCGTTAAGGTAAATCATTAATAGGAAAAGTTCTTATTGACCTTATTCATCTAATCTATAACCAACTTCCCTCTGCAGAACCAAAGACTGGAGAACTTGAGCATAGTGTATGAGGCCTTCATAGCTTAGCTAGTACTACTTATCCTACCACCCCTACACATTTATCCTAGTCTCATGTGTCCCAAGTCACCTGTGCCGTACTCTTTCCCTGCTCTGTATCTCAGCGTGCCATTTATTCTACAGAGAATGCTTCCTCCTTCACAGTGTAACTGGCAGGCTCCTACTCATCCTTCAAGTTTCAATTCAAATATATCATCAACTTTATTGCATATGGGATAATATACATTATGTAAAAGTAAGATGCATGTGTTTGTCTAAGTTGTCTTTGTATCCAAAGGATGGTTAGCATTTTGAAGTGCTCTAATGAATAAACGACACTATAGAGATAGGTATTTAGCTCTTCACATATAGTCATTTGAATCTATACCGTAGAGTTTATAAATCAGTATAAAGGATAGTAAAAATATTTTACTATTTTTACTAAATCAGTGCATCTCAAGATAGGTGGTGAGTGAGGACAATTTCTAAAGGATGCCCTGCATTTGCATGAACGTAGAATAAAAACATTGGCACACCTGTAGACCAGATTAATATCATCAGCATAAGCACTTAAGCTCTAGAGCCCAATTGGTCTTGTGTTCTTCTACCCTTTGGAAGCTGGCTAGTCCTGCTGATAGAAGATATCTGTATCTACCTTCAGAGTGAAACTTTTTCACATGCCGAGGACAGGGAGTGGGACTTGCTGATTACTATTTTGTCTAAGACTTGCTTTCATCGGAATATGTCACCTAGAAATGTGGTAGAGGGAGTGACCTCTATAGACCCCACATATCCCAAGTCAAACAAAGGCTAACAGATATTTACCCAAATAACCAGACTTCACTGATGAGTCGAACTGGCAAAGGTGAGTTTGTAACATCATCTCAGGTGAAGCCTTTTCTGAATATCCCAAATGGACACACTCTATTTCCACTCCACATTTCTGTTTTGTTTTTATCCCATTAAGTGAATATTATACCTTATCTTGTATTAAAAATATTTCTTGACCTTTTACTAATTTATCTATCATTGGACTCTTCCAGTCATTATCAAGGCACAAAGAAATGATTCATATTAAAGTCATTTTAAGAAGACTTAATGAACCAACTTACAGGTTGGTTCATTTAGGATTCGTGGTATTATATGTTTTGTAAACCAACACCCTAGAAAAAGCTGAAATTGCTATCCCACTGCAATTTAGTTTTACTAGACCATTTGTTAATAATAAATACTTTACAATCAGTAAGCTTGCCATACCTCTATTATTCGGGTGTCTAGGCCTTGTGCAGACAATGAGTGGGTAAGTAAAAGTATCCAATGCCACAAAACTTACCACTTAGAAGGTTGCAGTGAGTGTGCAGGAGAAGGAAAAAGAAGTATAGGAGGTTGTAGTGCATTAGCTGTATGATTAATGTCTTGAAGTATCTCAGATGAGCAACATGAGTGAAGTCGGTCAGGGAGCTGCTATTCGAAGGGTGGTTTTGAAGCTTCACTCTCTTAAAAGTTCCTGGTGTTCCGACTGCATCCTAGAAAATTATATCAGAACCTCAGGAACTCAGGCTAATTAATGTTATCTTTTCACTTCTCAAATGATTCCAAGGCACGGCAAAGATTTCACCCCATTGCTATTATAGAAACGGACTCCATTGCAAATGCCTGGACTTGGAGAAAAGCATATGGTGCTGGCGAGTAGCAGCAGCGTGGAGAATGGCTTTCACTTCATTCCTTGAGGGGCTGAAATCTCTCTTACAGCTCATATGTGGGTTGTGACAGGAGCTAAAATTTTAAACCCTGTTAATGGTAAATGTTTATATTAGAGAGTTTTATTTGGTTTAGGATTTTAAATAATGATCTAGTTTAGGATGCAAAGAAGGAAAGCATGGAAGCTGAGTTAGATATTGCAAAGGGCATGGCAGCTCCCTTCCCCCTGTGGTGGGAACAGGGAGACTTCACGACAGTCAGGTAGGAGAGAAAACACAGCAGATGTAGTCTGCGTTGAATAAAGATCACACATTCTCCTTAATCACCGCCCTTCCTTTTTAAGGAGTAAGGGTAGATTATCGTCAGTTTCATCATTTGTAATCAGAGCCTGAAACAGATGCTGAAGGTTTAGTTTAAAATGATATGCGTCTCTTATAACAACCTGCAATATGCTCCCCAAGGACTATTTACCTTCCACATTCCATAAACTCAGCACAAGAGAGCTTATTCTTAAAAGCATTTGAGGTGAATTAAGCACAATGAATACAACTTTATTTAGAGCGAACATTTAGCGGTGTTATTATAGGGCTTCCTGTGTCTGCTTTGAGTGGGCATTTGCCTTAATGACTTTGTTTAACAAGCTTTCATTTCCTCGCTTATGTGATTTAAAGTGCTCTTACCACTATCTGTCCTTAGGAGTTTCACTAACAATGTGTGGCAATCACAATTTGACTTCCTTGACATTTAAACCTATCAACAGCTTTACATCAGCTATAACCAATTAAAATCACATAGTAAGTCATAATAAAATGTTGACAAAAAAATAAAATATTTAGGTTCAACCATTATAAGGACCATACGGCACACAAGGAAAAAAATTAAAATTTTACTGAATACACGGAGAGCACATACCATATTTCTTGATGGCAAAATAATATTTCAAAGAAATAAATTCATCCCAAAGTAATGTTTTGGTTTAATGTAACTCTAATAAAATCTTAGCTAAAATTTACTTAGACTTTAACACAATAACTATTTGAAAGAATAAATAAACAAGAAAGAGTAAAAAAAGAGAGACAAAGAAAGTGAACTTGAAAACCACTGCTTTGATTTAAAATAAAAACTGTCTAACACTGGTAAAAAATTCAACTAATCAATAAGCACAATAAATAACCTTATCATTCATAATAATTTTGTTTGTGATAAAGGAAGCAACTTTTAGAGAATGGAAGACTATTCATCAAATGGTTGCAGGCAATAGATGGTTCTTTAGAAAATTATAACATCTGGTTTTTAGTTCATACATTATACCAAAATAAATCCTAGATATACTGAAAAATTGATATAAAAATATATTATAAAATGCTATACATAATTATATGCACATTTTTATGATCTCTGAATAGAGGACTTTCCAAACATACAAGATATATTTTTTTTAAATTATAAAGAAAAATCCTTATATTTTTCTACATAAAAATAAAATTTTTGTTCTTAATAATATTGATGAAAAGGAAAAGACATGTTAAAGACAATATTTGTTATGAACATGATGGATATTGTTTTGCCCCTTAATTATGTAATGTAGATGTTATTTTTGCCTTTGTTAATTCCTTTTTCCTATTGGTGGCACTTCACCTCAATACTCAGCCATGAATCTTGAAGTCCTAGAGGGTCAAAGGGAGATATTCTGTAGAGAAAGGATATGTGAACTTCTGGCCCAAGGGGCTGTGGAGTTGGAAAAGAAGATACAAGTATAGAAGGAAGGTAGACTTGTGAATTACTGATCACTGTCTCCCACCCTATCCCGACATCCCTTGAGTCTACCTCTTGAGGAGCTGATTTTAAAACATCCAAAAAGTTATGGAGTAGACAGTGTGGAGGGAGAGTGGCTTGCAATACGCTAGGAAAAGAATGACATGTGGCTACTTCCATTATGATACTAAAGTGATGTCTCAGAGCTGATATGAGACAGCGAGAAGAACACTCAGGCTTCTGGTTCTCACCCACTTGTACATGTCAAGCAAGGGGCACAGAGGTGCTCATGTGCCTGTTGAGGAAACGGAGAGGCACTTGGATCCAGGTAAAGAGGCCACATTGGACAATGGTTTAGAAACCGGAAGCGAATGGACAGAATCAAGGACTCCCACAAAGGGTGCCAGCACATTAAGCTGCAACCGCTAAATGGGACTCAGTCACACTCAGCAGCCACTGGTCTAAGGAATAACCAGCCCAACAAGTCCCCAGTGCAAACTGGGGAAGATCCTGAGCAGTAAGAGCCAATATGATGACTCTCACAGCCCCTCGGAGGCTGCGAGACCACAGGAAATAGAGATGATAGAGAGCACAGAAGGAAAATGACTTGTGAAGACCAGAGTATTTGTAGGTAAGATAAGGGGCTTATGATCTCTTCCTGTGTCTGTACCATGAGCAAATTTCTGGACTATTTCTAAAGACAAAAGCATTACTGTTCTGGAAAATAAATCACTGAGAGTCTGGAGTGAGAGATAAACCCTTTAGGATTACCTTCTTCCTCCTTTAGTGCTCTACCCCTTTTTTTTCCACATACCTCTTGTCCTGGAAGGGCAGGTTTTTTCATTCTCTTTGTCATATCCTCTAATGCCATGGCAACAAGCCTCCTGGGTTAGTTCTCGTATGGAGGGAAAAGGCGGGGATTCTCTCCCAAGTCATGGAATAAATATGTGTTTCTACATCCTCCAGGTGTATCTAACTAGGAGCTCTGGGATATGATAAGGAAGTAGGGATCTCTGGGAATGAAAATGATTTACTATCTCCATTAAAAATACCCTAAAGAACTCATGCCAACTGCCAAGATTCCCACAAAGAAAATCAGAAAAAACTGAACAAGAAGTTCTCAAAAGAAGAAATAAACACATCAAATCACATTTAAGTTCACAAATAATTTTGTATTCTCCAAATTATCTCTTTAGCATATATGTGTATTTTTTGTATGATTAGCAAAGAAAATAAATATGCTTTTAAACAAGGCTAAGTAACTCTCCCTGGCGTAAATCGCTGTTGACCACAGTCACTTATGTAGGGTTGGTGAGTCTTCTACATGGCATTTCATATAGCCCTTATCTACACCCTCCTGGCATTTGTATCAGTAACTGGTAACAGGCAGCCAGTCACAAGGATGGTATACTATGAGTTTTAAGTAGCTCTAGTTTTTCTGCTTCAACTAAAATTCTGTCGATTTTTCAGAACATACATAAACAGTCAAACACAAAATGGATAAAGCTGTTAAAAATAAAATAGTAAAATTATTTTTCAAAGACTATTTAAACTTAGCAAGTAAATGAATGATAACAAATGGATGAAATCTCCTTAAAGATCTAGCAATGTATTGCACATACAAAAGTTAATGAAACAAATTTTGTAAAAGAAACTAACAATAACAGTGACATGAAAAGTTATCAAAATGCAGATGAAATCCCAGATTAAGGTGGCAAATGTTCAAGTGAATCATTGTCTCCTCTGACAGGTGACTTCCTAGGGACAGCATTAGCATCTTAGAAAAGCAGCCAGGCGTCCCTTCTTTCTTCAGTTCCACAAGGCTATTTTTTCTCTAGGGAATTGGTATAAAGTTATCATCATACATACAAAGAATAAAAGATTCAGAAAGACCGAACAGAGCCAGAAAAATACTATCTTCATACATTTAACCTTGCTTCAGGAAACTTTATATCTATCAACTTTTAAAAAATTCAAATTGGGAAAAGATGTTTTCCTGGGCTCTTATATAAAGCTAAAGAAAGGGGCCCTATAAAAAGAAAAGTGTGTTTATCTACCTTGTAAAATGTGACCAAGAGAATGCTTGTTCTGAAGCTGGATTCCTTTAAGTTAAATGAAGTATCCTTTCTCTAACTTCTATATTTTTCTATAAAACATTAAAACCTCTGGTTCTCTAGTGTAGAGTTTTACTGAAATAGAAAGTTAGACTAAAAAAAAAACATTTTATTGTCAAACTTAAGAAATATTTTCTATGGAGCTTTTATGTTCAGGATTAACAGCACAGAATGCTAGAGCTCATGTCAATGCCTTCATTTTGCAGGTGAGAGCTCAGAGGCACAGAAAGCCTGAGCCACATTTTAGAGGTTGTACAGCTAGTCATTGCCAAGGCAAGACCTTAGCAGAACTTGTGACTGTAACTCATTCAATTGCATCACTAGCCTAGAAATGTCTACAGTCTTCCCTTTAAGTTTTCGGATTGCCAGGCAAGATGTACATGTTGCATGTGACTGCAAGAAGAGTCTGATGAAGGGGAGGTTGAAAGTGCATGTATAGCGTTTCAGGATATTCCTTCCTTTCCCCTACTCTTTCCATTTCTCTGTCCTAACACCGCTGATTTGCCATGATGTCTGTTACTTGAAGAATCTGATCCTGGTTGCAATTTTGTCTTATACAAGCTTGTTGTTTAATTCCATGAAATGAGATTTGAGGGGGATCATTTCAAATGAACTCAAACCTTTCTGTGACTTTTTTTCCAGCGTGCATCATTTAACATCTGTTATTACATCAGATAATACATGTGAAAGAGCTTAACTCGATGCCCGTTGAATAGATACAAATCTGATTGATGATAATATACATTTATTTTATAACTCTGGTTCTTTTAGTAGTCCTGGGGCTTTTGAATCTTCCATAGTGTTTAATCTAAACCAGGAAGTTCTCACAATATCTCTTTAAAATTCCAGGAGGGTAGAGATATTGTTTTATTTTTTACTGATAAAGCCTAAGTATCTTTAGTGGTACCAGGCACAGTGTAGACTCTCAAAATGTAAATCCGAATGAACAAATAGATGAGTGTGGGCAGAGGAACCATGCCATAACATAAGCTGTGAGTCCGGCTCTGATGCTAGAAGCCAAGCTCACAGACAAAGCAGCTGTTCCGGCTGGCAAAGATGGGATTTCTTATTTAGGAGCAAGGAGTCTGATTAAGAATCACAGCTTGTGAGAGGTGTTTCCTTCCACGACGTCAGGGGAATGTAGGAAGATAAGAAATGCCGGTGAGGATCTCCATGACATTGCTTCAGTGTGAAACTTTTTCAGATTAATTCCTATTCCAATCAAGATGACTTGTCATATATTTTGGGCTGAATTTTTTCATGGATTTTTTTTTTAAAGATTTGAATCACACTGGCCTCACACCCAACAGCACATTTAGTACAGTTTCTTTGACTTAAAACTCTCATGAGTCTTGGATAATTTCTTCATCAGCCAGCATAATTTTAAAATTTTCTTTAAAAAAAATTTTTTTAGAGGAAGTCTTCAAGGAATAGAGGTATCATCTTTAAAAAAATAGTATTTAATTTATCAGTGTGATTCAGATGATTTAGAAATGAATTTTAATGAGTAATAGTTCTAGAGACTTGCCATAATTTAAAAAGTAATGACTAGACTTACTGAGTTAATTTGAATATCTTGAGTTAAGAGTCTGTTATTAACTGATATTATTAGAAAGATATTTCTAATTTCAATAAATGTTTCTATGTTTTGGTCAAAACCTGTGAAATTTAATGGTGAGGACATCATCTGGGTTATGGATCTTTATAAAAGGTAGGATCGTATAGAGCAATGCTGCTCATGAAAATATAATATGAGCTAAAAATGCCATTATTCAATTTAAAATTTTCTAGTAACTACATTAAAAAGGTGAAATTAATTTTAATATTTTATTTAACCTAAGTACCCAAAATATTATTTTTTCAGTAGGTAATCAATGTACAAAACTATTGGTCTCAGTCCATTCAGGATACCGTAACAAAATACCAGTCTGAGTGGCTTATAAACAACAGAAATTTATTCCTCGCACTTCTGGAGGCTGGAAGAAGGGGCTGGGGGCTCTCTGGGGTCTCTGTTAAGAGGTGCCAATCCCATTCATGAGGACTCCACACTCCTGACCTAAGAATCTTTCAAAGGCGTCTTCAAATACCATCTCATTGGATATCAGGATTTCAACATATAAATCTTGGAGGACTCAAACTTTCAGGCCACAATACTATTGGTTAGACATTTTACATTTTTTAGTAAGTCTTCAAAATCTCACTTTAGGTGAGTCACTTTTCAAGTACTCAAAAGCTACCTGTGACTCATGGCTACTATCATTGTCAGCACAGCTACAAAGGTTGAGAGATTTCGGGATCAGACAGTTCTGGGTGTGTTTTCTGGTTTAATCCTTTACTAACTGCGAGACACTGAAGAAATTTAAACTTTTCAAGTGCTAGTTCCAGCAACTATAAAACAGGAATAATTTATAGCTCCACCATTTTTGTGAAGATTAGAAATAACATATATAAAACATCTACTATAATGCGGGGAACTCAGGTGTTATTACTTCCTGAGGAAACTAAAATTTTCAAGCTTGAAACATAATTTCTATTAAATGTAACTGCTATTACCATCATCATTCTATATCTTTGAAATTGCAGAAAAATTCTCTTAGCTTAACTTTCTTCACCAAGAAGTCAATATCACTTAGATATGTGGAATGAAGCTCCTGACTGGGAAATATCTAAAAGGTGACCTCATTAGCACACAATAAGAGAGCTAATACTATTGTCACTTACTGTTAAATATGCATTTATCATGAAGCGGCTCACTTTCATTATAGATCACAAGAAAAGTGACAAGTGATCCATTCATTTGGGGCATGTTGTCTTTATTAAGAGGCACACGGTGCTTTGTAAAATAATACAACTCATTCTGAAATAAATTAAAATATTTCTATGCATTCTGAAAATTCATTTCCTTTTATTTCAATTCACATTCATACCTCAACAATTTCAGTCTAGATGTGGAAGTTTAATTTTTTCCTGGGGACCGTTCTCAAAAATATCCTTGAAAAAAGCAATCCTGAATCCTCTGGAAGAAGAGGGTGGATGTACACTTCTAGAAGCAGTGGGAGCAGACTCTGCAGCGAAAGAGACTGAAGGTCTAGTTTGAAAACATAATGGCAAAAGAAAGTACGTTTTTCTAGTTCTACGTGAGTACTCGTTGGCTTGCTCCGCATCATAGAATGCTGACACAGTCAATCAAATCAAATATCATGTTACTTTTTAAATCTTACAAAGTGTTCTCATGTTAATAAATTCACTTAATCTGGAAGATATATAGAGAGAGATAAACATTAACTGAATTATAGTAAAACTTTCTTGTTTGGCCTGCATTATCGGTGCAGTTAGCTCTATGAGGATGCAAAGGCAGATGACAGAGTTTGGAAATGTCTACCATTGTTATGTAATGATAATTCAAAGGAAAATAGATTTTTTAATGAATTTTGGTCAGACTCAGCTTAAGGGAGTTTAATGTTAAGGACCCAGTTCTGAAAGGGAGACGTGCTTTCTGGGTGTTGTGCTGAAGCTTACATTTAGAAGCTTCCCCCTTAAAGGGACAAAATAGAATTATGGGATCATAGAAGTAGTTGGAAGTCCCAGGTACCCCTCACCCTACAAGTAAGATCCAGAGGAATGGAGAGACTTATCCATAAGCAAAGCGATAGCTAAAGACAGAGGGACAGTGTGGGCCCACGCAGTCTGTCTGACTCTTAATGCAGGACCCCTTTCATGGCAGAAAGTTGACTTTAAGGAAAATGCTGCACAAGCTGGGGTGGGAGACCATTAAGTAGAGTAAATGGGGGACTTCTTGACATTTTATTCCCTTGGTTGAATGTGTTCAAACATGAAGTAAAGAAAATAATTAAATGATGCTTTATTCTCAAGTACTACAAAGCTTCAAATAACGATTTCAATGCCAGGCTTTATTTTGCCATTGTAATATTTTCAATCTGACTTTCACTTTCAATTGTTTTGTTTCTCACGGATCGTGGGCAGAGGAAGATAAGTTGATACTTCCCAAGCATCTCTGGGAAACTCTTCTAGGTAATTAAACAACCATTTTCCTCTATCGAGAACTGATGCTAAGCCCCACTGTTAGACACTGCATTAGATGAACACTGGTTGGTAAAAAAAAGAAAAAAATAGCTGGCCTTTTGAATGTCTTATAAGAGATATGTCTCCTCTGTATTGTTAGTTCATTCTGGGAGTTACGGATTTATGCGTGCCTTGTGAAGGGGTTGCAGAAGCGAGTTCTTGCACCTTGCTCTCAAGATGTCAGGATTCTGCTTGGTCTGGTGACGGAGACCTTGATGCTCCTGTCCTCCCCCTGCACGTGGTCCCATTGTGCTTCCTTGTACAGGGATCATCTCAAAGACAGGAAGTTTACTTTTCCGGAGCAAATGACAAGCGAATGTAGAAAAATTTCAAAGCCTTAGAGCTAAGAAATAGAGTAAATTTAAAAGAAAATTAGAAGTGCACATATGCTTAAAAGTACCAAGGGAAAAAGTTATACAGAAAAATGCAATTTAACTGTTAAGGCCAATAGGATGAAATGGAGAATTAAGTCTGATCTCAGTGGTGGCTTTTTATTCTGCTGATGGCAAAATCAAGGCAGACATGGCTAGTCAAAATAAAATCAATGCTCATAAATCTGCCAGCATTGTATATCTTCACTAGGAAAATTAATAAAGTGGAAATGTTTAGGTTTAAGAAGAAATGTCTTTTTAGTTTCCGTAAAAGAGATAGCACTTACCAAATTTCTATTTTTGTATGAAATGGCATCATCTCTATGAGAAGATATTTATTTTATTATTGTTGTATTTTTTTTAATGTTTCTTTTGTTATTGACATATCTCTCAGCCTATATTCTTTATTACACACTTCTTCAACAATGCTTATTTGAACCTTCCCTAGGCTCTCCGGGTTACCTGCCATTCATATCCTTTTGATTAGTAGAATTAGTGTTGGTCAAAATGAAATTTGATACATATGATAATTTTTCTAAGGCATTCTTTTGTCTTTTTAAGCTATAAGACTGGGTCCCTAAGCTTCCTTGCTGACTAAGCCCTCTCCAAGATTCTGGGACTCTTCTTTTTGCCTGCAGACAAAGAGACAATAAGTATACCAAAGTCAAGAGCACTTTAGAAGCAGTTCAGTACAAGCCCTTCTCCTCTTTTCTCTTGTTCTAGTTCCTCAGTGTGGCTGATCACTCACCAAAGCCATTTTCCTCCTCCTGGGCACACAGCTAGATCACATTCTCTTTTATATCTATCATGGCTAATGTTCCATTTCCCAGCTTCGGCCATGCCACTGAGTTCTGGCCAGATGCGCGTGACTAAAGTTATGTGTGTCACTTCCATCCCTGGCCCGTGACTTGCTTAGCTGCTGTGTGCAGATGGATATGATAACCTTGAAATCCTCATGATAAAACTGACAGCCCTAAGATGGAAAGTGTATGGGTTTCTGAATCTCTGCTTGAAGGAGAGGCTCTCATCAATCAGAAACATTCATTGAACACTTAAGTGGAAAATAAAATTCCCTTATTAAAAAAAACACCAATATTGGGTGCTTAATATATTACGGTAGCTATAATTACCTTATTAAAACCATGACATGAACTCCTGCAATAAATTCCGGTCCTAATAATTCGATCCCTGCCTTGTCCCTGTTCACTGGTCCTAAATCTCTCTTGCTCCATATTGCCCTGCCTTCTCTCTCAGTCCTTCCAGAAATTGAGCTCTGCTCTGGGAACCTGATCCACGTAACAGGCACTGGATGAAGCTTCTACTGTGAGGATCAGACTAGAGCCAGGCGCTTTCTTCTTACCTGAACACAGGTTCAGGAACGCCATCTGCTCTTTTGGGATTTGCTGCACACCTGCCCTCTGGATCCCTGTTGGCATGTGGCTGATTCCAGAGAGAGTTGCAGCATCCCCAGCTCGGGTTATTACATCTCCTCGTGGTCATATAAGCATTTCACATTTTTAAGATTTTCCTGCTGTAGCGGAAATGGATTCTATGTTGTGCTATAAAATTAAATTGACAGAGTTATTTGTTAAAACTGAAAAATAATACATACAAGGAAGAAAGGCTCTCGGATAGTTTTCAAAACAGAAAAAAATGCAGTCTTTTAAATTTATTGAATGAATTGCAAGGCATTGGATGAAATCATAATCAGCATTTAATTATCACAAGTTTGGTGAGATTTCAGCTTCCTATGACAAACGATTACTAATGCAGGTGGACAAATATGTTTCTCTCTCATAAACATCTCAATAAATGAAGTTCCTTATAACAAACATTTTTTTCAACATTATAGGCTGTGGCTAGCTCCCTCATGCTCAGTGTGCCCAGGGCTCTGGAATTGGTGTCCTTGTTAGCCCCTCCTACACTGAATCTAGACTGTCCCCACATGCTCTGTAGAACACAGCACAAATGATGCTCCATGACTTCTAAGCCTAGGTTGGAAGAAGCCCTACTGTGTGTGCCTTGCTCTTTTAAAACACATGTGCTAGAAGAAGCCAGTCCGCAAGAGAAGTCTAAGTACCATGAGACCCCCACTTCCTCTCCTGCGGAAGCTGGCCCCGTAGAAGGAAGACAGAGGGAGAGCTGATCTTGCCATTTGAGCTGAAGTGCCAGGCTTCTGAGTCACTTTACACATCCTGCCCCGGGCACCCTCAGATTGCAACCACGTGAAAAATGCTAGGCAAGACCTGCCCAACTGAGCCCAGTCAATGCAAAGAATCATGACAAATAATAATAAATCACTTTAAGCCACTGGATTTTGAAGTGGTTTGATACACAGAAATAGAAAACTGAATAACAGGCTAACAATTCTTTTAAAATATCCAAGGAAACTTACAAATATAGCAAAGTTCTTTGTTATTCAGTAAATGCTATATTTTTTCCTTTTCTCTAGATGCATTCTGAATAAATTGGAAAAAAATAAGTAGCAAAGGGAGGCCAGTATATCACCTTCATTATTAATAAAGGCTAAGGTGGAGGTTGCATGGGAGCCAGTTGAGTTTTGTGATACTTACCAGCTAAATAATCAGAATTATCCACTCTGTCACAGGCAACTGAACCAGGGCAACCATTTCCATCTGAAGGGGACTTCTTGAGTAAGTCTCATGGCACAGAAACAGAAGAGAACTTGTGGACAAGTTCACAAAGATCTGCTTTTAAGAGGAACAAAAAGGAATTTGTACTTCCCATATTACCAGTCAGGTAAGTCACTTACCCAGGTGAGGAAGTTCAGTAAGCAGGCGTTGTTGCACCAATTCGCTCCCTCCACATGGAGGGGCAGCTAGGAGGAAGGAAAGCTCACCTTCAATGGTAAACAGATCTGACAAAAACTGGCTATGGATAAACATTAGTGTAACTGAAATTTTGACATAAAAGATGCAAATATTTTCTCATTGCCTTCATTTTTAAAAACAGTATAATGGCTACCTCAGTGCTTTACACTCTCAAAATCACTTGTGATAATTTCTTCACTTAAATTTTCTAACTTAAATACCTTTGAAACTTTTAAATGATCTTATCTAGTACAACACCCAAGATCTAGGTCTCATAATTTTTATTTCTTCATTGCTCATCACTGAGTATAAACAAGGTATAGCAAATGCAAAATAAGTTACCAATAATAAGTTACATTCCAAGGTTCTTGCCATCTTAGATCAGTTTTATAACTCCAGTGAACTTCTCTGCATCATACACAGCTTCAGGAAGTTCAAGAGACTGGGGGCAAATAATAAAATCCAAGGTTCTATTTTGGCTAGAGCAAATACCTTAGTGGTGTCATGAGCAAGTGGAAGATAAGATAGTAAAAACAATTTTTCTTGGAAAATGGATTTGTCTAGGGCTATTGAGAATGTAAAATTTAACTAGGTGGTCATTAGAACTACACGAATGGAAATGATTTACTGGTCATTTAAGAAAAGGAGACTTTGCATATGGTTATTCCCTAGGTTGTAGGTTTTAAAAGAATTACATGAAAATAAGAATTTTGTGTCATTAATCATTTATCCAAATGCATATTTTACATCACTCAACGGTAAGTACATGTCAGTTTCATGGAGAAAGAAAGATAAGAATGGATGGTAAGAGGTATTGCAAGGATATCGATAGCCTGTGAAGATAGAACCAGGACAATTTTCATTCTACATATGCTTATGATTGACATGGATTTA
Organism: Eidolon dupreanum; assembly: GCA_028627145.1. Lineage (NCBI taxonomy): Eukaryota > Metazoa > Chordata > Mammalia > Chiroptera > Pteropodidae > Eidolon > Eidolon dupreanum. Next base: position 11,075,420 of record CM053512.1, read on the forward strand.
AAGGAAGGGTGCTGTCTTTGCTCTTAAACTTTTCATATGGCAATTTTACCCTTGATTGTCATCAGTATTAGATTTGATCGGCTCTTTACATTAACCAGAAAACCTCCTGCAAGCCATAGATTTATTTAATACACTGTAGGTTTATTTAACTTCCCATAGCTGTATTTCACTCAACGATATACTTATATTTCATCATATAAATGACTGCTCTGATAGTTCTCTTACTCCCTCATGGCCAACAGGGAATGTAACATTACTGACATGGTTCATAGTTAGAAAAGATAGTTAAGGACCAACTACTTATAGCTTGAGTATTGCTTTTATGGCTCCCAGGCCAAGCATAAAACTGAGCAGTGAGCGCTTCTTTAGTAGCATTACAAAAAAATAGAAAAGAAAGAAAAAGACTGAGCTGTGGTGCCTGAATAGCTCTGGGATCTGGAAGCAGGGATGAGGACGGCCTTTGTGACCTTGAGACTACCATGAAGCAGATACTATCTTAGAAAGGGTGAGGTGGACAAATCAAACTATGAAACTATCACCACATGCAGACACCATAGAACAGTAACCCGTTTATAAGCAGTGAATTCTGGAGGAGGCTCAGAGTTATAGTGAAGAGTCTATGAATT
>CM053512.1:11076545-11140670 GCA_028627145.1 Eidolon dupreanum
ACATTGTAGCTTTTTGATTAATGAATTTACGTAGAAAAAAATTGGAAACATAAAAATGTGTAAAGAAGATAAATAAAATATTACTAATAATCCCACAATCCAGATTAAACAGATACATTTCATATATACATATGTACATGTGTATATAGTTGTGAGTATATGCATTATGTTATATATGATATGTATACATATTATATATAGGTCTACATAAATCACATATTAAATATATGTGTGTACATATATATTTAAACACACATTTGTATATTATATATTCACATATATACTTATTTATTTATATATGTGCCTAAAAATTAATGTCTTACACATGCACATATGCTACTGCCATATCTGAGAGAAGCTACAGAATGGCACCCCTTCACTGTCCAGGTTCTTAATCAAAAATAAAGAGTAGGAGATGAAGATCATAATGTCTTTACTGTTGATAAAGACTAAGTTGGAGAACATAGCTCCGTGTCAGCTAACTGAAGTCCAAAACGACGCACTTACCTCCCCAACCACAGGCACTTCTGGATGCGGGGAGACCAAGCTCCGCTAGGGGCCAGCTTGGCCCTGGAGGAGCAGAGTGGAATTGAAGCCCTCTGCAAGTAGGCTGGCTCTCCGAGAGGAGAAAAGCACAAGCCATGTTTAGTCTTCACAAATTTACAGATATACGTAATTATTATGCAGTATATGTGTAATAACATTACATACACTATATGTAGCATACGTGTAATTAAAAATGTATATGATGCAGAGATTCAATGTTGTATTATTATTCCCATTTTCATACCGAAGTATGTCTAGCCGGGTTGTTGTATAGAGGATATCAGAAGTTTTGCGATGAGATTAGATGGCAGCAGTCTGTTACTCCAATCATAAAACGCATAAAAGACTTTCTATTCATGAAATTCCAACAGTAAAGAAGCCCTAATTTTATCTTTAAGCCCACTGCCAATATTAAATTTCTAGAGGAACATTAAAATTCAAAGAATAAATACTCTTGCAAGTTAAATCCAAATGGCATGGAGTCCAAAATCAAATTCCTTTGACTTTTCAAAATAAAGTCCAAAAGTCATTTTCCTCCAGTCGTAATGGTGCTCGGTTTAGTCAGAGGAGTTCCCTGCCTCTGGAGTCAGTAGTTTTTTCAGTAACTGCAGCCTGGGATGGGTGAGGATCCCTTAGGGCCTCAGAAGTTCTGAGTTCAATATCAAGACTACGCATTCTCACTCCAAACAGGACTCGGAAAGTAACCCTAATCCCAGACCCACCAAATTTCGAATACAAGTCAAACTCTAGCTCCTAGAGCAATTATCCTTGGAAACAATACTGTGCCTTACACCCAGCATGCTGGTCATCAAAGGCTATCCCGCTGGGGTCTGAGGAATGAAGGTAGCTGGTAGATGGTGACGACCTTGGCTTCTGCTTGGCAGGTTTGCCAGCCAGTCTGCTTTTCTGGAATCCACATCCTGTGAACTTAATTGGTAGGAGCCTCTCAGCAAATGACCAATTCTGTCACTATGAATTCACCAGATGTGGTGTAAGGGGTGGGGGGTTGGGCTGGGGGTAGTGGCATCTAGAAGCCTACTGTCTCCTCCCGGGGCTGGCTTTGAAGTAATATTGACATCTTTCTTTGCAATGGCAGCAGCCCCTCCTCCAAACCAGGTGTTATTGGAGAATCATTTTTTTTTTTCCTCACCCGATCCATTCAAAACCTCCTAACTTCCATTTTCTTTGAAGTACTTCCCTCCTGCGGCTGAGCTCTATTTTGTGCCAGTGTGTAACAGCACACTTTCTTTGCTTCTTGGAATGGAATTAATTCGGTCTAAAAACATTCCGCCTTCTAGAAAAGGATTTCCCCTTAGAGCCACATTTGTTTCAGCTGAAAAAGCTCCCTCAGAATCTCTGAGCTGAAGCTGCTTGGCGACTGTTGGAGGCAGGTGCCCCTGATGTCCAATGGCTCAGCCATGAGGTCTGGACAATCTCCTTCTTTTTTGTTCCATCACTTCCTTGGGCACTGTGATACCCACATGTCCAGCTACAATAATTATCACCTTGAAATTCACCCCAAGGACTTTTTTTCTACTATTTTCATTTTCTATGACTGAGCCTTTGGACAGGATGCAAATGTGAGGTCAAGGGCCTCACAGTTTTGACTTGTGCCCTGAATGCATAATGGAGTGCCACTTACTGCCATCGGAGGCAAAGAAACCTTAAGCCTTAGTCACATGTTATTTTAACAGTTTAAAGCTAGAAGCTCCCTTGTGTTCTGTGGCTCATGTGTAACCTTGCTGACCTGTGATATACAGGCAGGTAACGGTCCCACTTTAGCTTAGCCGGTAATACCAGGCTAAGCTGCGCCTGCATCATAGTAAACTACGGCAGCCTGCAGCCTTAGGCCTTAGCACCAGCCAGAGGTACTGCTTTGCTGAACCCTTGCTTCACAGTACAAGTTTAAGGTCAAAGTGCAGGAATTTGTTCTCTCAGGCCATCTGTGTTGGCTGAAGGCCCATCTCCATAGTTATAGTTATACATTTTTTTCTTATGAGAACTTTTAAGATCTACTTTCTTAGCGACTTTTAAATAAGCAATTTAGTATTATTAATTATAGTCACCACACTGTGTATTACATCCCTATGACTTATGTATTTTATAACTGGAAGTTTATACCTTTTGATTCTTAGCTGATTCTTAAATGATTCTTTTTGCTGTTCTTTCCTTAGTTCCTGAATACTATCTTGTACTGCTATTTTTCAATTATTCGATTTGATGAGTTATTTATTTACTCTTTAGTCTTTTAATCCATCAACCTCCTAGTATAGTTAAATTGCTGTTTTTAATTAAATCAATAAACTATGTAAGTGTAGTTTACTTGAAAGCCAAATAGGTTATTCTTTTGCAGGTTTTCGTTTACTAAGAATTTCTTTCTTTTTTTTTTTGCTCACTCTGTCCCTTTATTCTAGTATTATATTTAAACTGTTTATCAGATGTTTAATGGAGTGTTTGTTTTTCTTATTGACTTCCCACAGAACACTCTGTTCCCTATCTGTCATCTGAACAAGTCTTTTTAGGATAGCTTCGAGGAGGTCACCCTGGGACTTCCTCTTGGGTAGGAAGCCTCCTGTCTTGGAACTTTCTTGGATTATTACCTTATTTTGCTAGAGCAAAAAAAATGTGTGGGAAGTGATATTTCTGAAAACAACTTGTATGTCTGAATGAGTTTGTTCCAAACATTTGAAAATTTGGCTAGATATAGGATTTTAGCCCCAAATCTGTTTCAGATCTCTAAAAGCTTTGCTCCACGACTATCGGGTATCAATGTTATTATGAGAAGGCTGGTACAAACCTGATCCTTCCTCTGTGGATGACCCATCTATTTCTCTCTGGAAACTATTAGAACCTTGTCTTCATTTTTTGTTGTTGTAGTTCTAAAATTACACAAATACTTTGTCTAGGAAAGGAACTTTTTCATACATTTATTTGTCATTTTGTAGGTACTTTCAATCTGGAGACATGTCCTTCAAGTCTGGCAAATTTTCTTGAGTTGATTCTTTGATATTTTACAAACTTCTCTTTTCTCTGCCTTCTCATTATGAATTGCTATTAATCATATCAATATTGATTATTTGTTAGTCAATAAACAATTTCAAAACTGAGGTGCAAAGTACTTGGTTTGGATGCTTATTTTGGATCTGATAGAAATAAATTTCTAACTGTTCTTTGTGTGTCGAATCTTTAGACATTCCCTTAGGCAGGGTCACAGACCCAGTACCTGAACTTCTCCCAGAAGTCATATGGAGCCCAACTCCCTTATTGTGTAGGTGTAGACACCTGGATAATTTAGGTAAAAATTTCAAGGTCTTACAGCCAGTTAGTGGCACAGCCTGGATTAGATTGAAGGATTCTCATTTCCTAGCTGGGTTCCTTTTTCCATTGCATAATGTTTCTTTAGTCTGTCACTACACAGTGGCTTGAAGCACAAATTCACACATCTTAGTTCAAACATGATGGATATGGTTTCCAAAGGAAATTCTAGAGACTGTTATAAAAACAACCAAACAGGGGTAAGGGCTACTGAGATGGCAGAAACTGAAGACATCCTTCAGAGGAGCGGATTTTAACCCCTGCTCCTGCATCAATCATGCTGACACCTCTTTCTGCAACTGCTTATGGAGCCATTTGCTAAGATACACAGTGGTCATTACATATATTTAATATTTAAATACAACAATGCTTCCTCAGGAATGATTATTGAAAATTGTTTAAATTATATAAAGTTTTAAATGTATATAGAAAGTTTTGTAGTAGAAAAGTAGTCTTAGTTTAAGCATGAAGACTGAATTGTGTTAAAGAAAACCCCAAATAGAGCCCACGGCCTGAGTCCACTGCTAATCCAACCACCCATAGCTGTAAACCAAAACTTAAAACTGTCTTGATTTCCCTGAAATGATAACTGACTTCAAACAAGCTTTCTTCACGTCGATGTCACCATACCCTAACTGGAATGTAAGATTCTAGGAACCAACCACAATGGAAAACAATGTACTCACTGTACATCCTCATTCCAGAGCTAACTGCTGAGACCTGAGCTCTTTTTATTTTGAAGTCTCGTCATTTATAAACAATTTGCTTCTTGCTCAATAAAATATTCACATCAAATAAGGCTCTCTGAATTTTCTTTTCGCAGTTCCTACCACACCTGCTATGTATGCTGCTATGGATAAGTTAGTAAAACTCTGCAAATTTCTTCATTAGAAAAATGTGGAAATAATGGTGAGATTCATTGGAGTAGTCTAAACATTGGATGAAATTATGCATATAAATTAATTAGCTTAGTGGCTGTACATGGAATGTGCTCATAAAAATGTATTAAATCAATGAATGTTAGTTTATGTTGCTTGTCACATGGATTTCCCATAAGATTTCTCGTGAATGTAGTTATTTGGTAAGTAGTATGTCCAATAATGTTAAAGGGTCTAGGGAACTTTGTTCATATTCAAAGTCGCCAACAAGTAGTTTTATCTCAGTTCACTTGTTTATAAACAAACAAGAAATGTTACAAATGACTAATATCAACTGAAAGAAGAGTTTAAGATATATGTCATTTTTGACATTGTAAGGTCAGAACATTTTGCACTAGGTTAGAGGGGTGTCTTCAGCGAATAAAAATATTTTTTTTCTCCAATTGTTTATTCACAAGGTTATGGAATATATATGTACTCAAAATATACTGTAATAATTGATCATTAGGGGTAAAGATTAAATGTTTAAATGTATAATTTAGGTACTGCTTGATATATTCATTCATTCAAATAATCATTCATTAAACTCATTCGTTCATTTATTTATCGTATATTTATTGAGTTTCAAATCAATAATGCCGAGGCCATGAAGAGAACATCACTGTCTGAATGCTAACAGTCTTATCTCTATTATCTAATTCCTTTGGAAAAATAAGGAACAGTATAGGTGAATGTTTCTTCTTATTGCTGTGTGCTTAGATTATTCCCACCTCTTCTAAGAACTAAAGTCAAGGATATAAATCAGCACCAAGGATATAAACCAATAGAAATTAAATACAAACCACATGTATAATTTCAATTTTCTTAGTAACATTAAAAAAGTTAAAAAAAATAGGTGGAATTAATTTTAATAATAAATTTTAATGTCATGTTTTCAAAATATCACCATGGACTAGTCATATTTCAAATAGTTAACAGGCACATGTGACTAGTGGCTGCCATATTAGTGCAGATTATAGACAAGGTTTAGGAGGTGAACATACCTTTTTGAAGGTCACCAGTCAACTCATTACACTCCCTTAGAGCCTCTTGCAGGAATGCAGCTTTGCCAATACCTTGATTTTAGCCCACTGATACCCATTTTGAACTTCTGACCTCCAATACTGTAAGATAAAAGCTTGTATTATTTTTAGTAAGATTATAGTAATTTGTTACTATACAAAACTACTAGAGTTCATTCCAAATTTTGTTCCCTCCATTTAGCCAGTGTTTTTTTTATTGAAACCATTGATAAGCAGCACTTTAATAATCTACTAATAGGAGAGACATATGAAGATATCTTCCTGATAAATGAAATTCTGGTTTGGAACTCGAGAGCAAAGTAACAGTTATGAAACCAAGTAATTAATTCAGGAATAGTGATAATCTAGTCACTTGCAGTAAGAGTTGCATAAGGCCTGAACTAAAAGTTTAGTTCGTCAGTATATTTTATCTTCTGATAAATATCTCTATCTAGCTATTATCCTGCTAGGGCAGGAAATGGCCCTGTTGTTGGGCTTCCTGAAGGAGGGCATTGATGAATTCGCTTAATCAGGAGAATTACATGAGATAAGAAGGAAGGAAGGGAGGAGGATGGAAGGGAGGGAGAGAGGAATGGATGAAAGGAAGGAAGATGTGAACTTGTGCAAATTCAGAAGAATTTATCAGAATAGTAACCCAACGATCAAGTAACTATTGCTCATGATCCAGTGTCTGCTAAATAATGAGAAACAATGTGGACCTGGGATCATATGATATCAAACTTTTAACCCTATAAAACAATATCAAAATACATAGCATTTTCTAGACCAATTTTCTAGACAAATAAGCTAGGCTTCATTTATAATATTCTTAATGACAGTATCAGATGAGTGGCTTAATTCTTTCTTGTTGAAAATAATATAACAAAAAACTCCCAGGGATGCACACTTGCTGAGTGCTTTCTGTGGCTATAAATTTCTAGTGTCAATTGCTACAGAAAGTACATTAAAATAATAGAGTTTAAGGTATACCTATTGTCACTTGGTAATTGTTGAGAGTCGCCAAGCAAGAGGGCAGAAAGGACTTCATCAGATGGAATAAGCCAATGGGCCACTCTCAAGGGAGGCCAAATAAATGGAAAGAAAGAGATCTGAAGGAATTTATTGTTAATACATCTCTAATAATTCATACATAAATCAGTAAAGAAACAAAATTGTGGATGGAATCACCGTTGAAATAATTGTAATTGTTTTTTGAGAATAAAATATCTTATGGTACACTAAAATTAATTTGTGAATCTTGAGAATACTATCTTTACCATAAGAAATATAAATAATAAACATATTTTTTTAAATAAGCTTCTCACCAAAGGGGAAAACTGGATTAAGATTTTCACATTGTGAAATGTTTAAAGATAGTGTTTACATACTGATGATATTCATTGGCTCTTCCCAAAATACTTTCAAAAAGTTTCATAATATTTTAGAATGTCCAACTCTCTTTCCAGGCATTATTACCAAAGATATATAAGTTTGAAATACATAGCATTGACAATTTTTACAATCTAAATATATTTTAATCATAAGCACAGAAAGGTTTAAGATGAAGAGAACTTAACTACAATAGAAATGAAACTTGGATACAAGGTTTATAAGAAAATGTTGTAATAGCACATATTTTATGGATCTTTTTTTTTTTTTACAAACATCAATAGTCTTTAGATGTGATGTTGGGAAATGTTTCCAAATTTGGCAGAGTACACACGTGTCTTTTAGTAAGATTGATCCAAGAATGATCTATTTCTGCCACAACTCAGCCCTTTATTGCAGACAAATCTATTCAATTTATTTGCTCAATTGTTAGCATAAGATAACACAAAGGAAGCAGGAATGAAAAATTCCATCTCATTCATTGGAGCAAAAAAAGCTGTGTGTTATTTATCTTTCTTTTCATATCAAGATAATTACATATTTTTCTGTTTTTTTTCTTCCAATATTCTTAGTTTTACCATTTTATCCACTTCTTAAGGTAGAAATTTATCCTAAGTCAGTATTTCCCTAATTGAACTATTTATGCCAACACATACATAATTTCTTTATTTCTTCTATAAACATCAGTTCACTTAGATTTCAGATAATTGAGTGAGGTGGCTATAATAATGGCTATTGACACAGGTTTAGGCAGAGATAAGTTACTTGCCTGAAATAGTAGGCAGGAATTTCAGGCTTTGAATTCACATCTGCCTAAGTCTAAAGCCATCTACTTTCTCTTATGTAACAATAAGTCTGCCTGCATTGTAATTGCTGCTGTCAAAGTCTTAGACATACTCCCTATGAATGACTATAGAGGAGCTCCCTGCCGCCCTACTACAACAGAGTGGGTAGTGTATGGGAATATTAGAGTTTGGCCTTTAAATAAGATACTTGTTTCATTTATTAACTCTGGTTATTAAAAAATAAACAAAAACAAAAAACTAAGAACTTCAGTATTTCTTTCCAAGGAGGCAGTGGCACTATATATATATATATATATATATATATATATATATATATAACCTTCATTTCTTATAATAAAAGAAGTTTAGGTGAAAATACGTATGTTTATTGAAGAAATTTAATTTCACTTCAAATATTTAAAAATTCCTGAGTACAATCTATCCTACTATTATATTTGATGGTTCTGATAGTCTCGTGTAAGTGCCTACTATTAAACTCAACATATTATCCATTTCTTCTAGCCAATGGGAACTGAGGGTGGCCACAACACTGAGAAAAAAGCATTTGAACTGTGGTAAGAGTGGATTACATTTTCATCATTTTGTAACTTTCATTAAATCAGAAATTGGAAAAGCTTGCATGCGGTATCATTTCTACTGAAGCCAATTATCTTGCCCTTCAAAATAAGTTATGACAACATCAAGGCTTAATACATTTTCAAAATTATCATTATTTGTTCATTTCTTTCCTTTTCTTTTCATTTTGATGGTCTACAAATTGTGGCAGGTTGCTTCCTCAACTCTTTTGATTTAAATGTTCACTAACTAATGTAGGAAAATTAAAATGTTCTTAATAAAGAAGTCAGTTATTAGGCAAGGCATGCTATCTTGTTTTAGAAATTCCACAAAAATGAGAAAATCAATTGAAACTTCATATTTATCTATTGTGTCCTTAAGGGAAGACAACCTTCTGTCAAAAGAAAACTGTAGTTCCTTAGTCCCTACACAAATTCAGTCTCTTACTCTAAATTTATCTCTATGATTCAATATTTTGTCTTCTCAGCAATATGTTAGAACAAATAGCAGATGATTTTTGTTTAAAAACTTTCATGAACATAAGTAAGCATAACTTGGAAAGAAAAGAATCTATGCTGCTAAAAAGGCTGAGATTTCTTTTGTATGATTATATAGTCTTAGTTTAAATTAAGAGAACATTTGTCAAAAAGTCAACATTCAGCATGCTTAAATGCTTCTCTTAACTGGTTAACACTATTAACTACTTCAGTGAAAATTAAAACAACCTACACTCCCATGAAGCCAAGAGAAATGAGGCTTGTTCTACATGGAAGGTTTTTTGAATGCATTGGTGCCTTAAACCTTTTATAAAATTGAAAATAATTAGGTCTGCATAGAAAAGTCATTGTCATAACAAAAATTTGTCTGCAGACTAATGAAATAAGCTGTGTATTATATAACTACTTAATGTATTTTATCTGATTAGTTGACTAATCAAATGAATTACAGACATAATCAAACTGACTTTAAAATTTACATAAACATATGACCTAATGTCTTTCTTAAAAGGCCATTATGAAAAAAAAATATAGCTATTGAAAAGGAAGATATTAAGTAGGCAACTTACCCTTTAAAATAGGTATCATTTGACTGTAAACAAAAACAAAAATCTATGGCCTAGAAATGAATGTACAATCTGCAAATCCAGAGAGATTACCAGGTGGGAGACAATTCCAACTTTAAAGATGTCTATTATTATAAACAAGTCACGAGCATATATTTTAGCAAATAAATGATCTCACACACTGAATGGCAACCCCATTTAAAGTGCTAAAGAAGAGAGCCGAGTTCCCTATACCATGAGCCCTACTGCTGCCCAATGAAAACAATGAATTAAAATGACACCTGTTGTATTATGTGCAATGATTAAAGTAGGCTGAAGAAGAATTGAAGCAACTGAAAACATCATGACATTGTTAGCTGAGTATAAGTATGACAAAGAAATCTGGTAGTCACCACAGGTCAAATGTCAATATGTACATAGATCGTATGGTACTGCTTTAAAAGCAAGCAAAGCAATAATCTGGATATAGCCCACAGGAAATTTACCAGGTTTGTAAATGAGTAATAGAAGAAGGACAGATAATAATGTAGAAGAAATTCTAGGATTATATAATTGTCATTTTGGAACTCCTCATGATATTACTGATCTGGGTAAGGATTATCACCTAAAATGATTAGATGAATGGTTGATGGGGAACATGAAAAACTGCAGCGGAACACCTTTCTAGATACCTCTGGCTTGTAAAGAAGGAAAAATAACTTTACGATGAATCAACCAGTCGGGCAGCCCCTTAGTCCAATGCTTAATCTTCACAACACCAACGGCTGATAAACCAGAAAATAAGTTTTCTGATGTGATATAACATAGTATCTAACATTACTTATTCTGCATACTCACTCCAAAAGTAGTTCTAAGTTTTGTTTTGTAGGAATTACAGGGGACAGAGGAAGAAGCCCAACAAAGAGAGAGTTGAGAAAACTCTCACTGAAAATCTCTGGGCAGGATATGATAGGGCTTTTACCTTTAATTTTGGAAAATTTAGACCATTGAAGGTTTTGAAGAGATTGACATTACAGAACCATTTAAGCTGAAGTAAAGAATTTCTTCACTACAAATCTTAGCTCAAATCCCTCATTTTACAGGAAAGTTAAGTTCAAAGGCCATCTAAGATATTAAAACCCAGTTAGCATTATACACCAGATCCTAAATCTAGACCTCTTCACATGGCCTCATGTTATTCTCCAGGGATGTTGGGGGACCTTACCAAGTAGTACGTTCCCCAACACTATGGATATTGCACAGAAGGCTAGAGGATAACTTACAGACGATGCTACAGAAAAATTAAACATTGAATTTGAGCCTGGGCTAGGCAGACATCTTTAAGGCCTTCTCTCAAAGTGCACGGTTTATGAATAATTCACAGCTAATCTAGCAGGCTTTAACTGAGTAATTTAGGAATCCTACTCCTATTTGTACTCTTGTCTTTGTGTGTAATTTTTGCATAGGGAGTAATTTTAAGAAATGCCTGACTACCATGGACAATTTCATGAAATAGTGAACTTTTTTTTAGCTCCCTAGAAATAGATAAAGAAAGCATTATTATCGTTTATTTTTCATTATCTTCAGATAATAGTCACATAGAAAAATGCATTTCCATTCTGCTGTCAAATTCAATTATGTAATCACTTCATTCGTCATTCTTTTATGAAGAAAAATAAATATCACATTCAAAATATTTGCTATCAATCTATAACATAGCAGCTACACATCCTGCTTATGTTAAACATTTTTTTTGTTATTTTGATTTTTGTAAACTGCAATTTGTAGCACAGAAGTAAGTAATTACTGCATTTACTTCTACAATAGCCTTCATAAGTGTATTGTACTAAAGCATGCTGGGTAGCTCTCATTTCCAAATGGAGTTAAAACAAAGGCCTGAAGTCAACATATTCCTCATCAGGCTAATGAGAAACAGTACCGAAGATGGGCTCTGTGTGAAGATACAAAAACGGTTTTAACAGATTAAGTCATGAGTTTCCTCATTAGATTATTACAGCTTTTTAAAGCAAACTATTGTTGGACATGGCCCTTTCAACCCTGCTAGTAAATTAAAAGCCTAACGATTTTATATTCTGTCTGTTACTCCAAGTGTATTGAAGATCTGTCCTCAAGAAAAGACTCTTGGAGAGGTGGTTCTTATATTCACAGAGAGAAGGAGTGTAGTATTGATCTGTTTGTTAAGAGAAGCAAAAGCCCTAAAAACTTTAGCTATAAGGCCTACATTCCATTTTCTGCACCCAGCAAAATGGAACGACATAGGATAAATAAAACCACAAACCGCAACCGCAAAGACAAAATCCCTTATTTTCTACATTAACTACAATTTCTCCTTTCTTGTTGTAACTATAATTAGAACACAGTTCATATGGGTAAAATGCTAATAAATGATTAGAACTTCTTCTGAGGCGGGCAACCAGAAAAAATTAAATGAGAACAATGATAAAAACAAGAATGTGGATATTCTACAGTCAGAGACTAAAGAGATTCTCTGCCCTACTTCTCTTTACAAACCCAGGACATTAAATTTCCACACTCAGAACAAAGAACAGTATTGGACTGTCAAGACTTTTGAATTATAGGTTTTACTTTGTCACTTATTTAAAATAAAAATACTAATGACTTATTTTATTTTCAAAATCATCCTGATAAAAAATATTATGACAATTCTTATTTAACAACAAGTGCCAAGAACATGCTATTGGTTATTCCATTTAATCCTCACTGCTGCTCCATGACATAAACATTATCCCCTTTCCACAGACGAGGACACTGAGATTTTGCTTTGGCAAGGTGTCCAGGTTCACAGAGCAAGGAAGTGGAAAAATGGGGTTTGATTTCAAGTCTATCTGACACCACAGTTTATGTTCTTTTCTCTATTCCACAGTCTTACTTCCTTAAGAAATTAAATGAAGAGTAGTGAACAAGTGGGCTAGACTCCTATACTATTTTAACTCTTCAGAAAAATGTCAATATTTTAAAAAAGGAAGTGTTAATATTGTTTACTTTGAGTTTTAAGTTCCTGATGTCATACACATTAATATCTACATTTGAAATACACTAGGAAAAGCTTACCAAATAGGTTACATGGAATTTTGAACAAACAAAAACTCTCCTCCAAATCCTTGACAATCATTTATACTATAAAAATACATTCTTATTATAGTAACATTAGTTTAATTTTATGCTCTAAACTTTTGAACATCAACTCCAATTCATGTGTAGAGGAAAGGTTTGTAAAATATTGTTGAAATGAAAAATATCCGTAACTTTTTAGTTTCCTACTCACATATACCGTCTGAGAGGGGCTACCTCATATCCAAGGTTGCTCTAGACTTTATGACTTCCAAAGTATGAAGAAATTTGGGAGCAGACTGTAGAGTAGGTGGGAGCAAAACAGATTCCAGACTCACTCTTGGGGGCAAATTTCATATTTTCCTCTTAGTTCTATAGAAGTTTGACTCATACAATTATTTTGAGGATTAAATGAGATAATCACTATAAAGCATTTAGCACAAGACATGGCACATAGTAAATGATCTATACTTTGAAATAAACAATATTTGTTTACAATAAACAAATATTCAGATTTCTTATTCAAATTTCTTTAAAACACAAGGATCTCCTAATTTTTCTATCTCATAAACTTGGATTTTTACAAATTTTATTTTCTTACAGGTGCAGCTAAACCATCTTGTCGTCATTCACCCTTCATAGGGGTGTAATTGCTCAAAGTGACAGTTTTGCAGGCATTGTACAAAGAGCGCTGGGTGTGGACTCAGAAATCCTGGTTTGAATTCTTGCTGCGTGACTGACAGTGGATTGTTTTCTCTTTCAGAGCCTTATTCCTGCCTTTCAGTGTTGTTCAGAAAAATGAGGTAATGTATGACAAAATATCTATCAAGCTAGCATATAACAGATGCTTAACAAACAACAGGTGAGTCTTCGCATCTAAACCATATATTTCTGGAGAGTAGAAAATACGATTTAGATTTCTCCTTGTCTCTACATATCTCCTTGATCTGTGCACCCTTGGAGTCTACTTAACAATTAAATATTCCCAGACTCCATGAGTAGAATGTATTTCCAACCTAAATTGACTGTGTGACCAAAAAGCGTAGTATGTGAATTTGATTGTTTTTTCACTGAAATGTCTGCAATATTCCTCTGCAACTTCCGGGTTGCTATTTTCTTTGTTAAGGATGTCCAAACAAATACAGCATTAAAAATAAATTGCAGAAAAACACAGTAGGAAATGAAATTTACCAGGTGGAAGATCAAGAGGATTTAAGTACCAAAGCTCTAGCCCACATGCCTGTAAAATTGATTTGACTTAATAAGTTTAATGCAAATAGAGTCGTATTGTTTGGGATGTGTGTGTATACACACACATATCCATCTTTAATTGTGTGAGCACATCTTGCTGTTGTCTGTTTAGAATTCTCATGAATAAATAAATATAAATTGGCCGTGTTCATTTTTAAGGATCAGCTTTTTATCTGACATTTAAAACTGAGCACATACTAGCAAATGAACAGATAGACTTTAAAAAAAAACATGGTAAATTGGAGACTGTCCAGACAGCTCAGGATTGCCACATTCTTCTCAGTAAAAGTACTTTGTCTCTTGTCTCATCTTCTTGATTAAACCTGTTCGTTTTTTTACCCCTCCTGTAAATCATTTTGTTGCAACTATCACTAGACTTAAAGCGTGGAGCGGCTAGTAATCACACCAATTTTTCACTCCAAGGCTTTGCTAGGTGATTTGGTGCTGAATGTTTCAGTCTGTTCTCCTGGCTAACACCGAATATCTTTCAGGATTTAACTTCTGTGTCCTCCAGCAAGCTTTCCTTTATCCCTTCTTCCTGTTTAGGACTAGCACAATATCCTTCCTCTGTACTCTTAAATCACTCCGCATAATATTAAAAGTGTAGCTTTCTTGCCTGTCTTATCCACTACACCGTGAAAACCTGTTTACTGTTGAATTTCATCCGCCAACAGTTCCAAGCACACAGGGCATGCTCAATAGATATTGTCGAACTGACCGAATCTATTCGTGGACTCTGTGTGTATCTAAGTTTATCTTAAAGTGACCCCAAAGTTTCCATTAGTTTCCATTAGTCCAAGAGGAATGCTTCTCCACATACAACTTACCTGAAGGAGACATTGATATGAAAGCAAGTCCTGATTTGTGTTGCAGTGGTGGGTTTCCAACTTCTGACTCTATTATATGGGATAGTGATATATATACTTGACTCATGAAATTTGTTAACATACAACTTGCAAGGTGCTGAGTTTAAGGATGTGAGCTCTTTACAGATGTGATGAGTTCCACTCTGTGTTTTTGGTTTTCTGCTTTGCAAAATAAAAATAATGATTACTTCTTTCTACCTCACAGAAGGGACCAGGACGCTTGCCATGCTCTATTAGAAAAATAAAAAATGACTTTTTAATTGGTTACAGATTATCCTCTCTGAGAAGGTTCCCTCACTTACTTGATGGTACCAACGATCAATATGACAAATCTGCAAGATAAAGGTAAAAATAACAGATGACCGAAGGACTGTGATTTGGTAATAATGTATAAAGCATGATTATGAGGAAAGAGAAGAATTCCAGCAAAGGTAAACATACAATTTCTAGTTAATAGAAATCCAATATTCAATAAGATTTTGTTCATTTAAGATAGCAGGTATCTTAAGGATATTTCTAATTATCTTGTAGAGCGAGAATTAAAAGATGCATTTTTATTCTTTTATTAGGAAAATGAAAAACCACGAATTAATTTTACTCACTCAAGTTGATGTAGGTCTCATCTATCAAAAACACTATGCAAAAAAGAATTCACAATGAAACTGATAATATCTTATCCATAAATGATACCCCAAATCCCAGGCATCCAGATATTTTAAAATATTATATTCTTTAACAAAATCATTTATTTTGTATGTTTTGCATAGGCACTACTTACTCCATTTAAAAATAGAAGAAACTAAATAAAGGTAATAGTACCTTTTCTGACATAGGAACACTAGTAAGCCAATAGGAGAATTAACCTACATCACATTTTCACTGCTTATATCTATGGGATTCATGTCTCTAACATGTTTATTTTTAAATTACACTCAGAACAAAAAACAGAGCTAAAACGGATTCCATTTTCAGTGGACCATCATCTTTTTCAGATAAAAGAATACCTGCATCATTTAAGGCAGATGGGTGTCTGTACAAGACAAAACAAACAAACAAATAAAAATAAGAAAAACAAAAACTAGGAAAAATACTCTACACACCCCTATATTGAAGGTAACCTTACAGATGATTGTAATGAGATAAACGATAAACAGAAAAGGGTGTTGCAGTATTAAAAACAAGACATCAAGTCCCAAATAGAGTCGCTTATGTTAAGCCCCATGTCACCAACCCAAGACTAAATTAATGGAATCTTACACCAGTCAAACAGGAATCGCCTGATCAACACTGATTAGACAATCTGCCTGATAAACTTCTGCCATCCCCTAAAAGAAAGTGACCTTGCAGTAACCAACCTGCTTCTTTGTCTAGTATAACTTCCTTGTTCCCATTCCCTTCTGCCTATAAATTCTTTCATTTGGTACAGCTCCTCAGAGTTCCTTCTTATCTGCTCAGTTGGAGGCCGCCTGACTCATGAATCATTAAATAAAGCCAAGAGATCTTCAAAATTTACTCAGTTGAATTTTATTTTTTAACAGTTTTTTTTTTGTATTGCTTTTATCCTGCTAAAGAAGAAATATATTTTATTCCATAGCTTAGCCCTAACACAGCCTTCTCTGATCACAGGTCAATTCAACTCACTAAGCAGTTCTTGAATAACTGTAATGTATTAAAATTTACATCAAAGTCCATGTTGAACCTTTTAGGTAGTTAAAATTGTATTATGTAAGGAAGCAATCTCTCTTTGCTCATCTCCATGCCTCTGGATTTAGTAAAAGTGGAATCACCATGGAATAGCAGCAGGCGCCTTTTAGTCTCCTTGATGATCAACTTTATCTCCTTCAAATGTTTTTCTAGAGCAGCATCTGTGAGCAAAATCAATTGCACATTCTTGGCAGGTTTTTTTTTTTTTTCCTCTTCTTGAAAATTCATTATGCATCTCAATATATTAAAGACTTTTCTTTTTCTTTTTTTTGACAGTGTCTTATTAGTTTCAGGTTCCAAGGTACTTAGAGTTAGATGATGTGTTCTGTCGCTTACATTTGTCTAAGTGCTTCCTCCCCTCCTTGCATAGACATTTTTTGCCTTTGGTCTAAGCTGACCTAAAGATTCAGATCTGTTATATATGCAACATCTGTGAAATTTGAATTAATTTATACAGAAAGCTTTCTCCAATCTTCTTAGTTATAAATGTCAAATGCTCATGTTCTTTCAATGGAGAAAAACCCATACTAGAAAATATATTAGTATGGAAATAAAGTAAAGGCAGAAAAAACAAATGTGTGTGTTTATCTTAAATACATAGAGTTAAAAAGTGATTTCTACTGTTATCCCTCAGGTATAGAACAAAATCATTCAATATCCTTGTGGTTTTCTTCCTCAGAAGAATATTCTAAAAACTATTTACTTTAAGAAATGTCTCAAAAAATATGAATTTTTCTCATAAGCTGTATTCATACATTAAGAATTTTAAAATTATATTTAAATTATTAGTTTTCTCTCAGGTATTTACATTTTATCTCGTACTCCAGCCACTCTCTAAAGCTATACATTGGGAAAAGATACTCACTCAAGATATTTTCTAGAGAGAGAAGTAATTCAAGTAAAATTCTCATACATAATCTTCTTAGGCATTCTGACAATTTTTAAAAAGATGAGTGATAAAGGTTGGACTAGAAAAATCACTTAATCTGTATCCATCATTACATTACATAGTTTTAAACTACTAAATCCTACAGAAGTTATTTTTTAAGAGAGATTTTAGGGAATTCATCTATATTATCTCTTTTTCCTGTCCATGTTCTGAACAAAATTTGAGGTAGACAAGGAGTAAGACTGCCAGAGATAAAAATATAAGCATTTTGTAAAAATGTCGAGATAACTTTAGACTTATAGAAGAGTTGTAAGATAGGGAATTCTCATGCCACCTTCCCCTGGCTTCTCTTAATGTGAACATCTCATAACCATTGGTTCAATACCATGAATTAAACTAGAGACTTTATTTAGATTTTCCAGTTTTTTTCACTAATATTCTTTTTCTGTTCTAGGATCCAGTCCAGGATCCCACGTTGCATTTAGTTGTCATGTCTTCTTTGTTTCCTCCAATCTGTCACAGTTTTTCAGTATTTCTTTATAACTCATGACTGTGGCAATTTTGAAAAGTACTGGTCAGGTATTTTGTGATTGTCCCTCAATTTGGATCTGCCTGATAGTTTTTTATTATTAGACTGGGCTTATGGATTTGGGGGAATGCCAGAGATGTGATGTGCTCATCTTATTACATTATAAAAGAGGGTACATCAATATATTTTATCAATATATTTTATTACCAGTGACTATTGGAGTAATTTTAATAATGATGATTTTCTACTCTCATTCATTAATTGGAATTCTCTGTAAGTTGTCTCTTCTCTTTCATTTATTTATTTATGCAATCTAATTTTTATCACAGATGCTTTTTTTATTCTTTGGTTAATAATTCGGTATTACTGTTATTTATTTTGCGGCAATAATTGTTTCAACTGTGGACATTGGGAGCTCTTTCAAGTTGGCCCTTATGCTTTTTTGACATGCTCCCTTTGTGTTTTGTTTTGATTTTTTCCTTATTTTTATTTTTTTTATTCTATTTCTTCTGTCTTTACTTTCTGGCACCTCAAGCGATGATCTAGATTCATCTTGTATTTTCTCTAACCTCACCCTGAAATAAACCATTTATCTAAGTAATCTTAGTTTCCTATATTGTTCATCTTACTCAAGTCTGCTTTGATTTTTTTGGTATTCTGCATTCCATATAAATTTTAGAATCAACTTGTCAATTTTCACAAAAATAACCTTCTAGGATTTGGGGGTTGCATTGAATCTAGAACAATTTGGGAAGAATTGCACCTTTACCACACTGCATCTTATGATCCATGATGATTTGTCCTCCATTTATTTAAATATCCTGAAACTTCTCTCACTAATAACTTTATATATTTTTGCATTGATTTTTGTGCACTTTTTGTTAAATTGATTCTATTGCATTTGATGTTTTCATGCAACTGAAAATTGTGTATTTTTAAAATTGCATTTTCTAATTTTTCACCTACCAGTATGTGAAAATAGAATTGTTTTCTCTATGCTTCTCTTATATTTAATGAGTAGCTAAATTTATTAATAGTAATATTTTATCTCTAATTTTAAAAATTTCACATTAAAATTTATGTTTGCCTGTGTATAATGAGTTTCATCATTTACAATTTATTCATATATATACATATATATATATGAATGTGTATATATGTGTATACACACACACATAAGAATATGTATATATATTCTTAAGATACTGACTATGACATCTCCAGGTGCCTGATATGAATATTTCTTTTTTTTTTTAAATTAAGTTTATTGGGGTAACATTAGTTAATATAATCATATAATTTTCAGGTGTACATTATCATTTGACATCTGTATATTCTATTGTGTGTTCACCACACAAAGTCCAGCTTCCTTCAGCTACCATATATTTGATCCCCTTTACCCACTTTGCCCTTCTCTAACCCCCTATACTTGACCCCCTTTACCCCGTCTACCTCCACCCTCCTACCCTACTAATAACCACTACTCTATAGTTCTCTGGTAACCACTAGTCTGTAGTCCATGTCCATGAGTCTCTGTTTGGTTGTCCTGCTTATTTGTTGCTTTTAGTTTTATATCCCACATATAAGTGATATCGTGTAATTTTCAACTTTTTCAGTCTGGCTTATTTTGCTTAGCATAATTATCTCGAGGTCCATCCATGTTGTCACAAATGGCAGTATTTTATCTCTTCTTATGGCTGAGTAATATTCCATTGTATATATGTACCACAGCTTCTTTAGCCAATCATCTATTGTAGGACACTTCAGTTGCTTCCATGTCCTGGTCACTGTGAATAATGCTGCTATAAACATTGGTGTGCAAATATCTTTATAGATATGAGTTTTTAAGACTTTGGGGTAAATACCCAGTAGAGGAATTGCTGGATCATATGGTAGATCAATTCTTAGTTTTTTGAGGAAACATCATCTTGTTTTGCATAGTGGCTGTACCAATTTGCAGTCCCACCAGCAGTGTCTGAGGGTTCCTATTTCTCCACATCCTCTCCAACAATAGTTATTGCTTGTCTTGTTGATTATTATCATTCTAACAGGTGTGAGATGGTATCTCATTGTGGTTTTGATTTGCATTTCCCTAATAGCTAGTGATGTTGAGCATCTTTTCATATATTTGTTGGACATTTGTATGTTCTCTGGAGAGAAATGTTTGTTCAGGTCCTCTGCCCATTTTTTGATTGGATCATTTGTTGTTGTTGTTGTTGTTGTTGTTGTTGTTGTTGTTGTTATCGAGTCATATGAGTTCTTTGTATATTTTGGATATTAGGCCCTTATCAGATGTGTTGCTTACAAATATATTTTCCCATTTGGATGGTTGTCTCTTTACCTTGTTGACAGTTTCTTTTGTTGAGCAGAAGCTTGTTAGTTTTATGTAGTCTCATTCATTTATTTTTGCTTTTACTTCCCTTGCCTTTGAGATCAAATTCATAAAGTCCATTTTAAGCCCAAGGTCTTTGAGTTTAGTTGCTATGTTTTCTTCTATGCATTTTATTGTTTCAGGTCTGTGTTCTTGGCTTGGGAGAATCAACATAGTTAAAATGACCATATCACCTAAAGCATTATACAGGTTTAATGCAATCCCTATCAAAATCTCATCGGCATTTTTTAAAGAAAAAGAACAAAAAATCATCAGATTTGTATGGAAGCACAAAAGACTCCAAACTGCCAAAGCCATCTTGAAAAAAAAAAGAATGAGGCAGGAGGCATCACTCTGCCTGACTTCAAATTAGACTACAAAGCAACAATAATCAAAACGGCATGGTACTGGCATGAAAACAGACACATGGACCAGTGGAACAGAATTGAGAGTCCAGAAGTAAACCCATATTTATATGGGCAGATAATTTTCAACAAAAAAGCCAAAAACATATAGTGGAGAAAGGAAAGTCTCTTCAATAAATGGTGCTAGGAAAACTGGAAAGCCACCTGCAAAAGAACGAAACTAGACTGTTATCTATCACCACACACCAAAATAAACTCAAAATGGATTAAAGACCTGAATATAAGACCTGAAACAATAAAATGATATTAATATTTCACATTCAGTATGCTCTAAGTTTTCAAGAGAGAGATAGAGAGAAAGAGGAAACTAAAATCATTATTTAAACATCAGGTAGCAGATGTGCTTAAAGCTCAGCCTTTGGTTTTTTTTCAGTTTAGGAGTCAAGGAATTGTCTTTTTGTTTAATGTGGTTATTTTGTCACTTTCAGCCAAGTGCTGACTACTGTTTTCAGTGCTTTTATTCATTTGCTGACAGCCTACACTACTCTGTTCCCATGTTAGATTATCTTCTGAACTCTATATTCATCTCCATGACTTTACTTGAATTTCTGTTTGGGTGGGATGGCTTAGGCAGCTGAACCTACCATGTTCAAAGCCCAACAACTGGTTTCCCCTCAAACCTATTTCTGTCTCCTCCTGCTGCATCTCAGCACGCTACTACCACTTCTCACCTTGATCACTTGGTTCTCTTCACTCACCCCTATTGCCAGCCCATCAGCAAGTCCTACCATTCTTACTCCCCAAATATTACATGACTCTCTCTACTTCTCTTCATTTTTACTGTCCCGACCCAGTCTAACACCTCTCGCTGCACTGCAATATTCTTCCAACTGCCTCAACACTTTCAGTTTTGATTCCCTATTTTCCAGCTTCAGCTACTGGAGCGGCCCTTTAAAAATAAAAACTAGGTCATTTTAGCCTTCTCTTTGTAATCTTGTAATTGCTTCTAATTGTACATAACGTAAAGCTTGAACTCCTTTTCCTGGTCTAAAAGGCTTTTGCTAATTCTCTTCTCATCTCTCCTCCAGCTGAAATAGCAAAGATAAATAAATTCATCTGCAATAACTATCCACCAAAAACTTATTGAGTATGTCCTATAAGTTAGGGGCATTGGCCAGGGGTCAGTGCAGGAAACAGAACTCAGTTATTTCCAGCAGAAAACACTTTAGTACATGTCCGTGGGCAGTTAGATGTTCATACAATCGTTGTAAAGACTGAAAGAACTTCATGTCAGCAGTGGACCCTTATCAGGCTTCTGGCTTCAAGCACTTCTGATCCAGTTGTCAGGAACTCCTATTGCCACCCACAGGTTAGAAAAATGCTGCTTCTTAGGCTTCCATCACTGTTGCAGTCACAGCCACCCCACCAGCAAGCTGGGGAATTGATAATGGATATGGGAGTCTGTAATATGCTTGTCCACCTACACTCGTGCAGAAGGGGAAACACCTCCTGCCCCTTGCTGTGGTCCTTCTAAATATGGGATACATGGGTCTCACTGGCAGGAATTATATGATATCCTGAACTCTCTTGGTAAGTGTTCCAAGGAAACGTGAGTTTTAATCTTCCAGCCCTTAAGTTCCAAGTGGTAGGACTTCAGGAGACTAAACCATGGTGGGAATGGATGCTGAGTGCCAACAAATAAGTCCAGCACAATGGACATTGGACAAAGAGCTATATGTATAGTTTATCACTTATTTTTGTCAAGAAATACTGAGTAAGTCATACTACTACCCTCATTTTACAGAGAAGAATGTGAAGACATAGAAACATGAAGTAACTTGACATATGTCTGCATCAAATAAAGTTGAAGAAGCAAGATTTGAATCTGAAAATGCTGACTCAAAAGTCTACTTTCCTTAGCCCTGTGCTAGAGTCTTCTCTTTAGAAACAATAGTTGAATATCTCAAATGAGAGGATGTCAAACGAGAAAGGAAGAATGCCGAGTCTGGGCTTTTGGGCTACTCCTAAGCATAAGAAGTAGCGCAGAGGAAGCAGAAGCTGTAGTTGAGACTAAAGAGTGTTTAGAAAGGAATCAGGGTGATGGAGTGCAGCACAATCAAGTTCAAAGGAAGTGAGTATCACCAAGAAGATTGATAAGCAATGGTTTAAAAATTGAGGAACAATGCTATTAAGCAAAAAGCCGATCAGTATCATCACTGCTTTGATTTAATTATGAAACGAAGGGCTATAATGACAAAGTCATATGTAGTAGGAGATAGAAGGTAGCTTTAATAGTTGAGTACAACATTATTAGTATTCTACCCAAATGTGTTTTCCCATTACCCTCCCTTTTCACTTAATATTTATTTTAAAAAATATGTTCTTGAGTCATCCTTAGTCATCAGGAATGTTGAGAGGACAGAGAACCCAGTGTCTGTTGTTATGAGGAGCCACAGAATCCTGTCCATGGGCTACTTTGGCTTAGAATGGGTACTGGCTTGATGTGCTCCAACCACACTAACCCGCCCTCCTGATTCACTCTCTGGAGATACCAAAACATAGCCCGGGAACAGATTTTATGAGTCCTGTTGTACTCTGACTTTAAGTTAGAGTGTCATTCTCTTACGGCATTGAAGGAAACTTAGCATGGATGTTTAAGATGACAGAGTAATACAGGCTCCTCTTCTGGTTTTATGGCTGGCAGCATTTTGCTATAATTCACTATGCCTTTTTTCACCACAGGGCTACCTATAGCATTGTGTCCTGCTCAGATGTAGAAAGACAAGTTAGGATGAACATATACTGATGACGATATTACAGAAGGGGAATGTTTCTTGCTGCAGGATCAGATATATTCTTGAAATTCTCTAGGAGGTAAAACTTGATTCTTCCCTAACACGCAGTCAGGGGTTTCATTTGGTTAATGCCTTTGCAGCAAGATCTGATGAAAACTCTTTGGGATTCGCCTTCTACTATCAACTGCTATGATGAATTAGAAATGATTGGATCCAAAGAGCAGTATGGAAAAATTATTGCCTGTGCTCAAATGATGCTACAAATATCCTTGACTACAACTATGAGTGATTTGCCCAACGTTAAGCATTGGCATCTGGTTCATGAACCTTTGATTTAAAATCGTGGTTGATCTTGCTCCTTGAATAGCGACACTGAAAGGCGCGTTCTGTTAGTAGACTATGAGACTAACTTTGAATCGATGCAAAATTTGCATTCTGATTGTGGTCCAGCATAAAATCAGTCTACTCTCTTTGAAATATTTAGTCTATTCTCCTAATATTTTCATTAATTTTTGGACATTGCTACTTTTATGAAAATGAAAAAAATATATAATAGGGAGAAAAAGACAGAAACATAAAAAATAAAAAAAATCACATTTATTTAACCAAAAACATACACACAGTGTACAATGAATATGGTTTCCACAGAACAATAAAACAAAATGATATTTCTCCAAATGCCAATACAAAATGATCTAACCTATTTGTGCCTCATTTCCTAGGAATACATATTATTGGTTCATCTAGAAAATATATTTAACACAAAAAGAAAACAAATGCCAATGTTTCAGATAAGTACCACAAGAATCTGAAAATTAGATGTTAGGTTAAATAAAATAATAAAATATTTACATAAGAAGTATATGTATGCAAAGGGTTGAACATGCATAGTGAAATGAGTGTCCATATAGAGTTAGACACATGGCGTCTGCCTTTTGAAAGTTTGAAAGTTTTTTGATATGAAATATTTTTTAATATTGATAGTGATATAAAAGCATCACAGAACTATATGGGTAATATAGCAATCTTGCTAATACTTGAGCCAATATTTCTTGCTCGTTAGCAAAACCACACTAAGTCATCATTAAAGTTGTAACACTGGATTGTCAATAATTTAGATGATTTCAGGAACATTGTGAATGCATTCATAGTATAAGTGTGAAAATGAAACATCTTCTTAAATAACTCTATTTACTAAAAGATAAGCCAGATATGGTTCATCAGGCAACTTCACTTGATATTTACTCTCTCTGGGTGCTATACTTAATTGTGAACTTTGCTTTCTTTTTTAAGTTTAAAATTTTAAATATTCATGTAATCTATAAAAATTCAAGTTCAGGAGAGCCGATTGTATGTACATTTTTTTTTTTGTCAATATTATGACTTTTTTCCTATCTCCTTGTTACTAATAGTCAGATATGATTCGTTTCTTTGATATTGGAAATGCTTTAGGCTTCCCCTTACTTGCTCAGAAATAAAATTCACAGTGACTAATCTGCACCATAACTCAAAAAGGAAAATCCCAAATTTCTATACCTTAACTCTATACCTAATTGGCTTGCAATATTTTATCTAAAACATTAATTTTATTTCCCTATTCTGAAAGACAGTTTTTGCCATAGGTAGCATCTGTTTGGAGAGAAAGTTTTAACTTAAAACTGCCAAAGAAATAAAAGATATAATATATTGGGACTTTATATAGCATGAAATATAAATATGGGGGGTGGGAAGCAAAGCTTTTGCAGTTGCAGCTGGGCCAAATGAATGTGAATTCACACTAAAATTGTCAAACAATGACACAACTCAGCAAATCACTCTCTTCAGCAGTGCATAATTCATAAAGCCTCCAGCTCTTAAGAACAACTTGTGTTCAATATGTTTGCTTCCCTCCATAACTGCTGATCACGGGTTTTCTCAGACCATTTTCTTAAACCTGTGATAAAAGTTAATTTATTTTCTACAAGGTTATAAAAGCCACTCTGTATATTGAATTAAACAGTTGATATACCATCCTGTTTGGAAATCAAACACCGAAAACGGTGATTTAGCATACTGCCAGAGTTTAATTTGTTTAACCTAACAGTTTGCATTTCGATTGAGCTATATTTATTAGAATCTGGGCACAGTTACTGTTAAAACATGTTACTGTTTTTTTTTCCCTGCTTTTAGCAAATGCTAAAATTATAAACTTAAAAATTGGTACTGAAGCACATTTTCGGTGATACTCTAATTAGGCTAACATTTCCCTGAATTTAGCCCAGAGTTGTTATTGCTTCCTCTCAGGTTGAATTGCCAAGATTTCCCTTGCCAAACGTGTCTAAATGCATCTCTCTATGATTAAATAGTTTAATTATGAATAAAATACAAACATCAAATGTGACTTATAGCCTAATGGAAGTCTTTAGAGAGGGTAAAAGCTACAACCAAATTGCAGCCATCTGAAGATGAGCGATGGTATTTAATACCATTTTAATAATGGTATACTGATTCTAATTATTTTCTGGAGAAAAAGTGATGGTGGAATTCGATTGCATTCCAGTAAATATTTAACAACTGGATTTCCAGAAACTTAAGGCCCTGGTGTGTAGCATTTGGCAATTTCAGTGGTGTAACTACTCCCACTGTGGTCAATTTTAAGCTACTGATGTGGTGTCCTTGAACATGGAGCCAAGAGGGGATGGCTACACAGTAGCATGCTATGCTATAGTGTTTCGAGTGTGCAGACACAACTCACATAAATAACCTCGAGACCAGAGATAAACTGTAAAATGTCGTAAAACAATTAGGATAGGGCAGTTTTGATTATCACCTTTGCTTTTAACAAAATTTTCAATTGTATTTTATAATTTAATGTTTAATGATGTTTGTTTTCGACAACTGGCTTATGAAATTCCTGAAAATTTAACTATGAGCTGTCACGAGTCAGCATGAGCCTCTTGCAGCATACCAGTACTCTCCCTTCCTGGTACTTATCAAAGTTTACGTGGGCTGGGGGGTGGGGGAGGTTGATTTATTTGGGGGGAAAAACATCATACAACTAATTTTCTTCTCCATCTTGAGTCTTATTTTATGCAACGTATTATATTTAGTTGGGGACCAGAGGGAAGTAGCCTCCAGGCAGATGCTAGCTTTTAAGACTCCACAGTTTTCAGAAGAAAAGGTGTTACTCTTATGAAGTAAGGACTGGAGATCAGGTACGTGTTATACTGTTTGAACTGGACTCTTGGTCACTTTAGTGGAATTTGTCGGCTGGCTTAAATTGTTGCTCTGACTCACCAGATGATTGGACTGACCCAACTATTTACATCAAAGGATTGTTTTGGCAGACTGTAGAGAATCTCAAGGCAATATTTATTTAAAAAACAAAAACAAAAACAAAAACAAAAAACACTTGAGAAATAAATAAATGGGAGCCTCAAAAGGTGGGGCTACTTTGATCAAATATTTAACATTTTTATGGCAGCTGCTTTGTGGGACACTTCCAGGCATTTAATCTTTTGTTACTGGCTCAAATGTAATCAGGATTCTACCTTCCCTTGTTTTTAAATATGTTTTCTGTAGGACTCTGTAAATAGCAAATTACAGAATTGTTATCTGCATTTGATGGTATTAGAGGGGAAATATTTCTGAGCAAAAAAGTTATTTTGTTTGGAAATGTCATTTTCTTGGTTCAGTTTCTGGCTTGACGTGATCTCCGAAAATAGGCCTTCTGGTATATTTCTTAAATGAAAATATAGATAGAAAAGCATAGCAGGCTTTGTCTGTACAAAAGAGATTTTAAAACTTGTTTAACCTTGGCTCTTTGATTTAGAAAGCTTTAATAAGAAATAGTGGAGTGGTTTTCCAAGGATACTTGGAATGTCTCTCAGGAAAGGGCAACACCATTGTTGATATGAAACATAAATTTCCTTGATAAAATTCACTTCTCAATGTGTGCCCAAATATAGGCTTTGTATAGGGAACTGCAGATGACTCTGTTAACAATAAACAAAAACATCTGCAATTGTAGCACAGCAAGCTCTGCCTTTTGAGACATCTAGATTAGTACTTATTATAAAAGAAAAAAAAATCTTTGAAAAACGTCTTCCCAAAATAAAAAAAAAATAACCTTATTGTTGGCTTTCTAGTTACTAAATATTTTTTTCACATGTGAGTCAAGAAGTTTCATTTTTCCAAATGCAATCAAAAATTCTTATCTTATTTATAAGAGTATTTACAGGATGATAGATCACCTAAAGTCTCCTGGAACTCAGACTACCATTTGATAATTCTGAAGGGAGGCTTCAAAGTTATTCAAAGTAACCTGTCATCCCAACCTCTCTACCTTCATCTAATGGGATAATGAAAATGACCACAGATCCTACTGTTTTCAACTGAAACTGAACAATTCAAAGGTTATTTTTAGTAACTGAAATGGAGAATGAGGTATAAAGAACACCAAGATAGCTTCATCCATGAATAGATCCATCGTACAGAGCCTCTTTTTATTAAAAAGCCTGTAAATAGTTTGGCAACTGCCTCAATTATAAAGTCCACAGTCATTAGCCAGAATAACAGATTGATGACTGTAGTATTAAAAGTCTCAATGGGTTATCTAAAATTTCTAGTAATTTGAAAAGCCCAACATGAACCTAGAGATCTGTCTGGAATCCTTATTTCAACAGGCATCTAAGTCAAAGAGCTATCACATTAGCCATGGAAAGCCCCATAATCTCAACTACTGAATGTAGTCATAGCTAAGAGATGTCTGTGTAAGAAGCCTCTGGCATTTCCAAGGGAGACTTATGCTCTAGATAGCATGCTCCTCTTATGAGAAAGGAAAAAAAATAAATTTTTACAATTTGGAGAAAATAGGTTTCATTCATTTAGACTGTTATAATCTAAGCTTTAATTCCAGCAATAAATGCCAATTTCTATTTAACTAACCAGCATTCTCCTCTAATTATCATATGTATTTGGTATGAAAATTTGGAGAAGAGACAAGCCACAGGCTAGGAAGGTAAGAAGAGATTGTAATCACGGTTCTTAAATTATCCAGATGGGTGATTGGGGGCATGTCTTCCTTGTGTCTTGATTTACTTATTCATAATGGTGTTATACAGGATGATCTCTAAGGCAACTTTTAATTTGGGGTTTTAGAAAACTTATGATATTAGGACAAATTTGAAATTCAGGTTAACAGAAACTATTGTTTTGGCTTATCATTAGCTGTGGTTACATATGCTTTAAAAGGCTTATTCACATTTACTAACGTATGCCGGACAATGTAACGTATGCTTACACCATCTACATTCTATACCAAGATGACGACTAGGAAACATTTTGTTGACTTTCATGAACTTGACTACATAAACTTCAGGCTGACAGAGATTTTCATTTTGAACATCAATAGGCTGATCATCTTTAGCTTCTTCATCATTTCAATTTCTTGCAGTGTTTTGCTCATTATACTTTTCCGCCTTCTCTATTGTGACTTCTACAACTAGACCATACAACTCAAGTCAGAGTTTTGAAAAGATGCTGTGTTTTTGAAAAGTATGTTTACTGCTTTACCGACATTGTTCATCTTCCTGTTTAGGAGAAGTAGTCACTTCCTGGTGGATGACAAAAGTCTTTATAAGCATATCTGTAAACTGCTCTGTAGTCAAGATCATGAGTTAACACTACCTGATTTCAATTCACTAGAAAGATATTTTTCAAATCTCAAAAAATGGGCTCTAAGATTATCTGTGAGACAGACTATGAAATAATATTGCAAAGTCCTCCTCCCCTTTACACTCCTGTATCTTCCTTTTGGACAGAGAGCCCCAAACTCTCAATCACCTCAGTCTTCTGTGGCACCTGTGTTTGCTCAGAATGTCTTCCATTCAAATACACCATGAGTGAAAGTTACACTTTCTGAGCTGATCTCAGCCAGCGAGGGTCAGCACACAGAAGCTTAGAACTACAAAAGACAATATTATGTAAGATTTTTTTAAATGGATTTCTTTCATAGTAATATGCTGATAACTCATTCAAGTAATTCCTAGATTTGGGCAAACAGCCCTGATCATCTCCCTGCACAAATTCACGACAATAAAAAAAATTAAGAAATAAAAAAGATAGAAATTATCCAACTGAAGCGTGTTTGTGTTCCTGTTTATTTACATGTTGGTAAACTTAGGTGTCGGCTTTTCCATAAGTCCCCTCTGGAGGTCTGTAGTACTTGGGGAAAGCCATCAGCTGGAGCATGTTGAAAGCATACTTTCTGCATTTGATATTCTTCAGTACATTCTCTATGCGGCATCCTTCTCTGGTGAAAGGGGAAAAAGTACAACTTCATGAAACACGGAATAAATAAATATGCTTTATTTGTTCAATGCAGAGTTGCAGCAACAGTCCAAGTAAAAATAACAAAGATTCAACTCTACATTTATTTTTTTCACAAATGATGATACATCTTACAAAATTAAATCCTAGGCCAGGCCCAATACCATTATTGCCCTTGGAAGAGATGATTAAAGTCTCTTTGCTCTTAACAGATATTTAAGGTTTAATAAACTCTTTAAATATAATTTGCTCCACAATACGGCTTCACTTTAATTTCATAAATATATCTGCCTTTTAATAACTTTTTTTTTCTCACAAATTAGTTTCTTAGTCTCTTTAAAACACATTAAAATCTATATGTAGCCCTAAGGATACAGGTTCTAGGAATAAGGCATTTAATTTATTAAGTCTGGCCCTATAGATTTTTAAAGGAAAGTTCAAACTCTATTTTACTTCATTATTTTAGCTGTGCAATGGCGAGAAAAATGGCTTTCGGGATAGCCTGGTCCAAGTCTCCACTTTATAAAGGAAGAGTGCTCCCGCACATGCGGTACAAAAGTCACAGGTGCTGAAAATGGTGTATCGAGACACAAACAAGACCTTGTTAAAAAGAATAGAAAAGTACTCTGAAAGCCAAATCAACCCAAACAATAGTTACAAACAGGTTAATTTAATTACAAAACATAAACAGCCATTCTCTCCAGAAAGTTACTTGACAGAAAGGAGTTAATTGCAACAAAGAAATGACAAAACTAACAGGTTAAAGAATCAAACAGAAGATTGCACCAGGTGTTGGCAACAGTATAAGCACAGTGGAAATCAAGTGTGGAACCTCCCACATCTCTAGGGCTTGTCTCAGGGTTTCAGCGTGTTGTGCAAATTCAGTCTTAATTTCTTTAATAAATTTAACGGGAAGAGGAACAAGAGGTGCAGAACTTCAAGCTTTCAGGATTCTGTTCTTTGTCTTATTCCAAAGACAGTAATTTAAAAATTCATCTTGAGCTAGTTAACAGTGGGAAATACTTCTCCGTGAACAAAAGAGCAAAATAATTCACCTAATGCATAGTACTTCTTTTTTTTTTTTAGATCTTAAGAAAAACAAAGGAAAGAAACACTTACAATTCAAACATTTGTTTGTTTTAAATCTGTGAATCTTAAAATGTAGAAATGTTACAGCATTGTCCCCATAATTTAATGTCCATCGTCATTTGTAGAAAAGAAAGGAATACAACGTAAAACTTATTGGTATTTGGCTAACAGCAATGCAAGACTTAAAATAAGCCACACAACTAGCAGGTGTGAGCTGACAAGCAGCAAGGCGACAGGATAGAAGTGTCGAGAAGTTGGCTTGTTATCAGACAGACAGCCTGTTTCAGGATCATCGGATTCATTCAGTGCTCCCTGGGTTTGTCTGCTGTTGAAGAAGGTGGGGGAGTTAGGGGAGAAAAGAAAATAGTATAGCATTCACGCAGTAAAGACACTCAACCTTAAATATTTTGAAGTAGAACATGTTAACTTATACAAGAGAGCTGTTTCAGATGAAGTTTTATGCTAAATAACCCCAATGCACCCTGTGTATTCTTTTTTCTCACTGACGAGCATGATTTCTCATTGACAAACATATTGAAAAAGGAGTTTCCTTTTGCTTTTGGTGTAAGAAAGAAGAGAGAGACATTATGAGGATCGTCACATGGGTTGCAACTGATTGTACAAGGAAGAATCAAATAAGCATAATAGCACCAGTAAACAAGACGGCATGAATAAAATTAAAATATGGATCAGCCCATAAAAATAATCTGATAAATACATCTTTGGAAAGTGAAATGAGAAACACAGTATGTAGTGAAGCAAACGAACGTGTCTGGCACTTTTAAGCACACTTTCTGCTGGTATTGTATCTTTATAATGTATTTAACATTATAAAAATGATTTATGAAAATGGTATTTAAAATGAAACATCTGACATGTCATCCTTGCCAGCCATAAGATTAGTTTAACAAAACCCGACTCAGCATCCTTCTGTTACTTCAGCTCATAAATTACATTGTTTCCTGCTCATCTTACTTAAATGAGGCCAAATCTATCTCCTATAGACTCCTGATCTGAAAAGAGATCCACATTTGCAGAGTCACACTTTAGACAAGAAAAGATTCTAAATTTCCAGGCTGTGTATTTTCTGTGTAAGTTAAAAACAGGCATTTGTAATTGGGCTTAAAATTAGCTCCAATTATGGTGAACCTGAAATATGCCATGCTGATATACGTTGAAAATAAAAATTATTTTCTATGGTATATTTGATCAGTATTCAGAGTATTCAGAATTTCAATCGTACCCTGTTGTCAAGGAATGGTTTGATCTTCCTCAGCTCCTCCAGGTGTTCAGGCAGAAATCTGGTCGTCTCTCAATCTTATGAAGAGTGTCATGAAGAGGTAATGTCTGAACAAGCCCCAGAGCTCCCAAAGCCCCCTTTCAACCAGGTGCAGTCCCCAAAAACCTCCTATACAGAAATTTTCGACCAGGCATTGACCATATTGGTGGCCATATTTGGGCAAATGACAGTCATTAACTGTTTCAAACAGCAGTCTTAGTTTAAAACACCAAATCAGTCACGCTACATGTGCTCTTTAGTGTCTTATTGTTTGGTAAGACTTAAGGACCATACAGCCAGGAACAAAGTGAAGTAGAAGCTTCTTTGGAAGACAAATGATTCACCGAGCAAAAGGAAGGATTTGCAGAATTTCCCTTGTCAACTGTACAAGTAATTTGGTTATTTGTTGAACTTTCTGCTATATATTAGGTAAGAAATGTGTAGTAGCTGTTAGGTTTTGATAACTTTCAATGTGACTAAGGAAAGTCTCCTTGTCCTATGTTATTTCTTCTATTAGCTTGTCAGGGAGATGGAGATACCTACGTTGCTGATCCCAGAGAAATATTTTATTCTTTTGTTCAATTGGTTGTTACCAGTGTATATCTCATTTTCTTAAACTTTCTATTTTCCATGTCTTCCATAAAGGAAGTAGTAGAGTAACACGAGCAGAGGCGGCTGTGATATAGTCTGTAAGTGCACGGACTCTGGAGTCAGACCGCCTGGCTTCAAGCTTAGTTTAGTCATTTGCTAGTTAAGTGGCCCAGGGCCAATTATTTAATATTTCATGTCTCAATTTCCTTATCTTAAAATAGCATTAATAATAATAATAATACCTACTTTATAAAGCTGCTAGGAAGTACTATAAGTCAACATTTATAAAGTTCTTAGAACAGAGCCTGGCATATCGTAAGCATTCAATAATGGTTATGATTGTTACATTATTTGTATATCGAGAAATATACACATCTTGCTAGCGTAGCTAGAACCTACATAGTAGGGATATCTAATCAAACAAGGTTTCGAGCCACTGATCTAGCCCATTGGTGCTCAGCTGTGGACATGCCACGGGGCCACGTGGTGCTGGAGGAGCAGAGCGTCAATCACAGTTGACTTATATCGATGTTATTTGTTAATGCCTCTGCAAAAGAATTTGGTTGTGTACCACCCCAGCAGCCACATTTGGACAAACAACAGTCATAATTATTTCAAACAGGCCACATAGCAACCCGAATTAGTTTAAAACACCTCATCGACCATGTTGTGGTCTGGTTGAAAAGGATAGTTGAAAATAATTGGTCTATCTCATGCTTGAACAAATCTGGGAATGAGGAAAAAACACTTTTCAAAGAAGTGCATTCCATACACTAGTAGCTTTGGGGTTCAGTCGTAGATCATATGTATGGGACTGTGTGTGTGGTGGGAGAAGCTTGGAGAAAGGGCCGAGGGAGGCTGAATAGGTGACTTTAAGGTCCCCTTGGATTTTCAGATGCACAAAGAGAAAGGCTGGGAAGTAATGCATGCCTTTATAGTACCCCAGTTCCAGCACCTACTAGCTACATAAACTTTAGCAAATACTCCATCTCTTTCCATTACAATTTCTCCATGTACACAAGAAAAAAAGGGTTTGTTAAAAGGATTAAATAAGATGATACATGAAAAAAATAGCACAGTCCCAGGTATAAAACAAGGCCTGGAGAAATGTTAGCTATTGTTATTACTGTTATCACTAATATCATTCTCACTAACATGCCCTCTTGCCCAGTTTTAAGGTGAAGGTTATCTGCAGCAAATCTTAACAACTTTGTTGAGACCTTGGTTCCTCTCCAGTATTCCCCGTTAGGAGAGAAATACAGAGATAGATCTATCTATCTATCATCTATCTGTCATCTATCATTTCTCCATCTAATTGTCTATCATCAATCATAGTGTAAGTATTACATTCTAATTACAAATTTATGTTAAATATTAACCACAATCTGTCAATGTAATGCTACAGAAATTCTCTTTCCCAGAAAGGCCACACCTAGATAGGTTCTAGCTGAGGTGCATATCACTGGTGGAGAGGATCTTGTAACTGTCTTTACTCCAAACACAGGAGACTAACTTACACCAGATGGCTTGTTTTTTCTACAATTGCCAGAGCAAATTTAACATTTTCCAGTTCTTATTGTATATGCCTTCCAAGCAAAAATTATTATATTAAAATGTTGTCCTTTGTTTTGGATGGGCAGTTGTATAATTGAATTAATTTATTGATTACTAACTTTAATCTCTGGAGATTGCAATAAAACATTAAAAATGCTTCATGCATAATCATTCTACGATTCAGCTGGAATTGGAAGCAACATGGCCTATGAACTGCCACAAAACTCAAAGCTCGAGGCCCCTGACTATGTCACAGCATGGACACAGTAGCTCTTGGGGCTATTTACTTGCTTCCTGCTAAGAATAGAATAAATGGTCATTTCTTCATGGCCACGAATGAATTTTTAAGCACGCTGCTCAAGTACAAACTGGAAAGGATGTGTTAAGTAGTAACATCAGTAATTTCCTCACCGGGAGATTATGGCAAATAATTAATTAGTGGCTTCCTGGCAAGGTACTCTGAAATCCACGTTACCAGTTTCAGCCATCACTGACGGGCAGATTACCATGCAAGCAAATCACAATGTTGTCTCCACTGAAAACATGACAAAATCAGACATTTAAGGGCAGTTACTAAATCTGCAGGAGACAAAATGATTTTTTTCCCTCAAAGATCTGTCAAAGCAATCACTTAAAATAGAAACGAGTAAAGGAAATGTCTCACTTTTAAACACATTACTGCCTACGTGAGGAGACAGTTCCTTAGGTAACATGCAGTATACGGGACTTGACATCTGCTTATTTCCCCCCTCCTCTCTTACGGTGATGACTGCCGTATCCTGGATCGCAAGATCCTCACTGCAGGTATCCCTCCAAGTCATTCAGACCTCTAAAAATAAAAGTTAGAGTCCTCCTATCTCTCCCTGCTGGGTAATTATTCGTAAATAGTTTCGCTACTTGATATTTTATTCCTTCAAGCTCCCGAAAGGAAAATTACCAACTAAAAGTGAATAGACAATGGACGACTTACTTGGCTACACAAAAAGATGAAATACTGCCACCAGTAACAACATGAATGGATCTGGAGATTATCATGCCAAGTGACGTCGGTCAGATGGAAAAGGACAAGAATTGTACGAACTCACTCATATGTGGGATATAAAACAAAGCAACAAATGAACGAACCAACCAATCAAACAAACAAAAACCCCTCATAGACATAGACAGCAGTATGCTGGTTACCAGAGGGGTAGGGGGTAGAGGGAGGTTGAAGAGGGTAAAGGGGATCAAATATAAGGTGGCAGAAGGAGACTTGACTTTGGGTGGTGAACACACAATGTAACATACAGATGATATATTATAGAATTGTACACTTGAAACACATATAATCTCATTAACCATGTTGCCCCAATAAATTTAACTTAAAAAACTGACTAGGAAGATCTTTCCTTTTGATCAAAAAGCTGATTTCCTCCCATGCTAAAATGAGGCCATGTCACATTTAATTACATTCAACTTCAGAGCTGTGGGCCTACCAACTTGAAATTATGAGCCAAGATTTTTTAGAGCTAATGTCTTACAGAGCTTTATTAGACTCTGTAGTCATCTGATAAATTGGTCTTAACAGAGCGTCATTTTTTTAGGCCATAGCCTGCTGGACTGTGTCAGATTTTAAACTGGCAGGTCTGTGTAAAAATGAATATAATATAAGTCTGGTATCAATAACAGCTTTGAGAGTGGCGCAAGAATCATAGAATTATAGATTCTTAGATGTAAAAGGAACTTCAAAAAATCTTCAGATTGAATTATACATTTCATAGATGAGAAAGCAAATTTAAAGGCCTCGTCTATGCTTCTATAACAGCAAGTTGCAGGTAAAGGATGCTGAGAAGGTAGTTTCCTTGGTTCACAGTCTGCTTATATCATTCTAGTAACAAAGGGAAACAGACTTTTTGTTTTTAGTTTAGATAGAGGTCCATGAAATTTAATGACTCTGAATATTCTGAGATGACAAACTAGCTACCAAACTTTTCCAAAAATTCAACTTATAATTAGAATATTCAAAGTAGATATCCAGGACTTTTTAAAGTCTGCACAACTATTTAAATATAGGGGAAATTTTAATAAAACATATCAACTATGGGACAATTTCTAGTGGCCTAGAAGCAAGATTAGCCTTTGTGGCCACTGGCTCACTAGCCACATTTAAAATGCCTTCTTAATTCTCACTGGATTTCAGAATCTAATTCAAAATATATTATGTCAACCACAGAAAAAGCTCCTGAATGAAGAAATTACTTAAAAGACACATAAAACTATGTCACTTCTTTGAGTGTCCAAGTCACAGAGTGTTTCTAATCATTCTGTACAAGTTTGCGACATAAGAAAGAGCAGTATTAAGCAAAATATTCACTCAGAGGAAGCGTGCGCCCTTCCCGTAGGGCACTGCATGCATTTCGGACATGCCATTCTGAGGGGAGGGCTACTGTGAACTCAAGGATCCTGAGCATGGTAACCAGGAAGATGGTAGTTGGCATGGGGCCTTGCATGCCAGGACAGACTGAGGACAAGGAGAATGAGGACCCCTTTGGCTTGGAGAAGATGAAAACTGACAGTCGCGTGGTTGTCAATTTCAGTAGGCAAAGGATCTATAGTTTAAAGTCTGGGCTACCTTGAAAAGCAATAGAAGTGTTTGAATTATAAAGAAAGAGATCTCCTAAGTACTATGTCCAATCATGTGATAGTTGCTTTACAGATATTATTTCATTTTTCCTCACAAAAGGTCAAACTGGTTGGTGTTATTATCTCCACAGACTCAAAAGGGTTACAAAATTTGCTCAAGTGGCAGACAGGGGATTTTTATCCCTGTTTGTCTAATGGAAAAACCATCTTCCTTTACTTTATGACTGGGATCCTTTAAGCACAGGTTTCCTGCTATGTCTCTGACACTAGCAGGTGTGATTTCTTGCCAGTTGTTAGATTAGATGGAATGACCTCTAAAATTACTTTCATCTCTACCTTCCTGCGATCCTTTGATTCCACTAAAGCATAACTGCCATACTCTAGAGATGCATCTTTTTCTACTAATAGGATAGGTGACAGTTCAATAATAGTGGGGTAGGGCGCAAAAAAATCCACCGAATGCAAAGCATGTCAACACTGTGTTTGGTCTCTACAGCTGTTCTTGCTCATTCTTATCTGTTTTCATATTCTAGCTTCAGAAGGAAAAAAAAAAAAACCTGACCTATTTAACTGTTTTAATTTAATTTTCCCTGGTATCATTTTTTTGCACTCTTTCCCCATTTCACTCTTATAGTTTTATAAAGTACCTGAAAAACAGAAATATCTTCTTGACAGAAAAAGCAAGGCTCCAGTAATGACATTTTAAGATAGTATCTAAACACTGCTTTGAAGAGAAAGTACATATGTCCAGAAAAACAACTCAAGAAAAGATAGGTATCAAATCTAAATGAGTTTTATAAACATTTTTTTAGAAAGAAAAAAACAAGGAGGGGGACAGAGACATAGTAAATTGAATATAATTGCTTCCATCAGATCATTATCAGAGGGCTGATTTCAGTTTTGATCTTTGAATAAAGGAGAATATTTGGATGAGGTCCAGAATCATAAATGATTAAAGGATGAAGAAAAAAGCTTACGAGGAAATGTTTAAGATTAATGTTGTTTGGATAAAAGAAGGCTGATATGCGACGTGATTGTTATATTTAAATGTACACGAGGCAGTGGGAAAATAATTTTTGAGATTTTAAATTGCACTTTGCTCACTTATATTTTAGGCTTCAGTGTAAAGCATGTGCCCCAATGATTTTAGCAGTGCTGAAAACAAGAGCTGCCCGAATAAACAGATTTGCTCTTATTTAATCTCCTGACAGAGAAAATGTGAGTGCCATCAGGGGCTGAGAGAGAAAAGAGATGTAGAGGAAATGGAAAGGGAAGAGAGGGAGGAAGGAAGAGAAACAGAGAAAGTGGAAGGCTGGTCTTGGCCAGCCCTGCCTGGCGTTCAGGGACCAGCAGTTAGGCTCCTTCAGGCAGCCCTCCAGGATTGCCCCTGTCTTCTCCAACTAATTGCCGTCTCTGCACCTCCCAGAGGGTGGTCCCCAGACAGGCCCTGCAAACTCAAGGACCCCCAACCTGTTCTAGGACCCCTAGGATTTGCTGGCTGCCTGTGACACATTGGGATGGCTGGGGTGTAAAAAATATAAAAGTGACTGGGGAGAGGACAAAGGCGCAAAGGTGGATGCCAGGAGGGCTAACAGGCCTTGTTCATCGTTCTGTGCCTGTGCCTAGGGAGGGAGGACCCCAGAGGCGGGGTGCTGTGAGATGCACCCAGAGAGCATGGTCCGCGGGAACCTTCTCCGAAGATCCCCTTGTCCTGAGCTCAGCTCAGATGCGAAGAAATGAAGGGGCTTAAAGGAGCCGTATCCAGTAGGAAATGGGCATATCATACAGACAAGCTTTCTAGAAGTTACAGTGCAAGACAAGGCCCCATGGCAGGAGGAGAGCTCAAAACATTAAGGACTCACTGTCCACCAGGCTGGCTGGGGAGGGGTTGAAACGTGGAATGAAGCTTCTAAAGACAGTTTTTTAAAGAAAGAAACAAAATAAGAAACAAAAACACATTACATCTTACATACCTTAGTTACCGAGCAGATGAACAGGGCAATTCTACAAAGAAATAAGCACATGGGAGTAGATATTCACCTCTAACTCTTTTTCTATTTCCCATACAATGCGATTAGCTTTTCTTTGTACAGGAGAGCCAAGGAGGGGCTGAGTTTGACTTGTTTTAAAGCAGCAGTCAGAGAGAAGAAAGGAGACTAGGCATGAAAACTCTCTGTGTGTGTTTGTTGCTAAAGTATTTAAAAACATAAACAACCATTGTCTCACTGTGCCAGCTGTCACTCTCCTGGAGCCTGGGATAACTTTTATCCTCCAGTTAAGAGGAAATTAACAGGCAAAAATGTAAGACTTCTGATTCTATTCTTGATAAGCACCAGACAGAAGAGTGAGGTAAATCTGTCGCCAGCTGGGTTCTTTGGTGAAGTAAGGGAATCTGGCAGAACCTGACTCCAAGGGCTGCTCTAAGCTCTCAAATAAAAATAAATGTTCACAGATATCAGTAAATTATAGCCCACATACTCTGAAAGTAGCCTGGGAAACGCAGCAGGTATTGGTAACAGCGACTAAGTATTTGGCCACATGTAACAGGAAAGAAAATCACTCAGCTCGTTACTATTTATTCTGTTAAGTTTCAGCTTTGAATGTTAACATCTATCCAATA
Source organism: Eidolon dupreanum (assembly GCA_028627145.1). NCBI lineage: Eukaryota > Metazoa > Chordata > Mammalia > Chiroptera > Pteropodidae > Eidolon > Eidolon dupreanum. Next base: position 11,116,065 of record CM053512.1, read on the forward strand.
GGATTATTGTGAGATTATGTAAAGGCACCTACCACATTCTCAATAGCGTAAACAAGTACATAAGTAAATAAACAAGCCCTCTCTTGCCCTCCCCCTACTAAATCTCAGTTTTCGTGCAGATGTGCAGTGACAAGTTCTGGATCTTTCTCCTCTCACTCTCTCTAATGCTGAAGTGCCCAGGCCTTAGGATGACACACTTCACCTTCTGGTACTGTCCATACTATCTCTAGGTGATTTCAACCAGTTCCATGCCTTTCAGATCATCAGCACAAAGCTGCTGAATTGTAAATTTCTCTATAGTTTAGACCGCTTCTCTGAATTATGGACACGTATACTGCGCCTTCACTTGAATGCCTAACAGACATTTCAAGGTAGTGGAAGGTGGCAGAATGTGCCACTGCAAAATATGCCACGCTGGCATGTGGATTATTTTGAACTACAGGCACTTGAAAAACAGCAGGTGCCAGAGGGCGCTCTGACTTCCCCTTACCTTTCTGAAAGCAAGAGATAAAATCCCCTATAAAAGATGTTCTCTCTATCCCAGGATGAAAGAAAATGCTTATCACCAGAGATAGGGAGTCAGGGAATTCCACACACACAGCCCTGGTTAAAATAACTCTTATGTTCCTTTAGCTCCCTCCCCGATCTCCTATATATTTTAGTTACTTTTCCATTATTGTTCAGGCTAGTATAAAAACATTTAGGTTTTGACACTTCTTTGGGTCTGTATTTTCTTGTGGAGATGTCCATGTACATGTAAAACCTGCTTTCCTTTTTCCTCTTAATCTTGTCTTATGCTGATTTAATTCTCCAGCCAGCCTCTACCCTAACAGGGTTGAGGACAAGTTTGACCTCCTGTTGAAAGTCAAGGCTAGATCTTAATTCCAGTCCACCTCCTCTGCCACCTTTTCAAACCAGCTCCTTCCTTTCTTCTCATCTCTGGAAAAGACACTCGTCCACTCTCAGACATGCATCTGAAGCACCTAAGATCTCCCTGATCCTTCTGTATTCTTTACACCCCGCACCCGTCCGTCAATGAGTCAAACTCCTTCGCACCAGCTCCCACCTGACTGTGACCCACTGTGGCTTTGATCTTGTACTAACAGAAGCAGTTTTCCTGCCTTTACCACTCTTCTCTCTCTATTATGTTTCATTAAATCCTAATGTATCCATTTAGACACAGGACAAAGCAACCAACGCATAATTCTAGTTGCATTCTGAAGCCATTTCCCAAAGAGCTTTTCTGAAATAAAAATCCAGCTGATCCCAGCTGCCCGCCAGGAGCGAAGTGTGTCCGAACTTGGTTCTTCTCCACCTGTAGGGAGGTGGAAACACTTTCGACTGCTCAGTAAGGAGACCAAACTGCCTGAATCTCAAAGAGGAGAGTCAGCTATCTCTTCTTGCTCCAATCTCCCAGGTTTTCAGCCCCCTCCCACTGCTGCCATTTCTATGGAATCGTAGTAGCTAGATGAACCCTGACAACCTTGACAGAGATGGAATCCTGCGTTTGGCCGTTTTTCGTGGCATCTGAAATGGATGGCATTGAGGATGAACCAGCTCAACATCAGATACCAACATTCACAGTGTCGTATATTCTCAAACATTCACGTCGGCCCACTCTTTGAACATGACCTTCCAAAAGAATCAATTTAGCATTTTGGCCCTGGAACTGTTAGAGTATTCATCATCTTCTCTACAAAGATAGGGTCTCTCTCTTTTCCCCACCTTCCAATTTCTCCCCATTTCTGTTTCTCAATTCTTTTTTCACTCCCACCATCCCATGCAAACAGCTATAATTTACGTTATCAACTCCTGGAAGTAAAAGCTTCTGAAAATCCTGGGGAAAAAGATACATTTAAAAAAAAAATAGTCTTAGAGTTTAGATTTGGATACAAGTGCATGGCTAAGAATAACAAAAATAATTACACGACTATGAAAAAGGCAGAATATAAAATATGAAATACACTAAGGAGGAATGACTCCAAGGTGTAACTCAAAGTGTTTTAATATATTATCACTAATCTCCTACAAGAAAGGTGTTTTAGAGAAGTAGAGTTTTGTGATGCACAGTGAACACTAAATAGAATTTCAATGGCTAAAAATTGAGCGGAGGGTTAGGGGATATAAATAACATGGAAAGGCTTGGGAACAGGAAAATGTCAGATGCATTTGGGAATGACCCACAGTTCACTTTGGTTGTAAAAATGCAGCAGCAAGGAAATCAATGAAGGCAGGAAAATTAAATGTTGAGAGACTTTCTTTTTTTGTTGCTTATATATTTAAGACATTTTCTAAAATAAACATATTTTGCCATAAGCAATTCAATCATGCTGTTTTAAAATAAGGAGGGGCTATGTTGCAAAAGTTTATGGTCGGTAGCTCAACAACCATACCAAAAAAATTATCACAAAAGTATGATTAACCATGTGCTGTAGCACAGCAGTGAGCAGCAATAGGAAGGATGGCCTGAGCCAGGCCTGCAGCAGGAATGGAATAAACCAGAGACACAGAGACCAATTAGGAGGCTATTGTAATAATCAAGGCAAAAAATGATGAGGCCTTGAACTTGGAAGGAAGTTCCAAGGGTGAGGAAGTTACAGATTCTAAAAATGACGTCATTTGAAAAATAAAGTACATGTTGCTTTTAGATAGGGGAAGATCAGGGAGAGAAATGGATTCTATTTAAGCATGCTATGTTTGATGCAAAACTTTAATAGATGTGTACAATAAAAAGTAGGTCTAGACAGATTCTGTACCATAGCTCTGTACCCTAAATTTGGAAGTTTCCTATAAAAATTGGGCTAATTAAATGAAATCACTCATGTAGAGAGTATATGATGAGTGGAGATGAGGGCTGAGGGCAAACCTTGAGAAGCATCCGCATTTTTAGGATCAATGAGGAAGGAAGCAGAATGTAGACAGTGAAATAGAAATCAGTCATTGATTCAAAGAAAGAAGGTATAACTAAAGTGTCAGATGATGCTGCAGTGGGAACAAGGAGGTTGAAAAGTAAATAAATGTCATTGGACTTGATAATTATGTGACTTGTAGCTTTTGACCTTCAGTAGAATAGTAGAAATGCAAATTAGCTTTACAAGCAACTGATGAATAAGTGGTGAAGCATAGGAGACAGAATTCTATTCTAATTCCACTACTGTGTCCAGAGCTTCAACGTAGTGAAAGGAAGAAAGACAGTGCTGAGACTTAGAGAGTCAATGGGATTGATGAGACTCTTTTAGGACGTGTGAGCTAAGCATGCTTGGAGGCATAGAGGAAAGAGGAAATAGGGAAGATTCAAGGATATCGAATCATCGGCCATCTTGTTCTTTTTTTTTTTAAAAAAAGTAGATATTTATGAGTTGAGGACTGTCCCAATATAAGTTATAGTCAATTGATTATGGATCTTGATTAATTTTCCTTTTTGATTTGTACTTCTCAACCTCTCTAAAGATATGAAATACAATTCCATGAAAATAATATTCCCCAAGGTATCTGTGATGAAGTAAGTTGGGGAACTGCTGGGTTCAAACCTCAAACAGGAGTTTTTATTTACTTATTTATTCAAGGGCTATGTTTTCAGCACTCACTTTGTACTTTGAATCGTCCAAACTGACAACAGTTTAAGGGTGATAAGAAGAGGGGGTAATGACATAGGAAAAGTTGATTGATCCTGAAATGACAGAGGTCCCTAAATTCCAGGCTAAAGAATTAGCATTACTTTCTATGTAATGGGGAGTAAATGATTGATGTTGAACTTTTGGAAAAACTCTGAGAGGAAGGTATAAAGTAGATTGGAAGGCAGGGAACTAGAGAAAAGAGACTACAGCAGTGGACCAGCTGAAAAGTCATAAAGATCTGGAATAAGGCAAAAGAAATAGAAATTAATGAGAGACCATAAATGAAAGATGGGGAATAGGGTGAACTGATATCTTGGAGAAAATACTTTATAAGAATTATAAACAGAGGTTGCAATGATAAATTGTAAGACCCAGGAAAGAGTATTTTATCTTAAATACATTTTTTTCTTTTCTGTCCCCTTTTGTAACTACACTGGTGCAGATAACCAGACTGAGTCTAACAGAATCATCACTTGTGACGCTCGTGACAATTTTCTGCAATAATTCTTGAAATGGCTGTGTTGTTTGCCAAGCAGATGGCTATCAGAGAGAGCACAAAATATTGCTGAGAGCCAACTGTGGTCATTGCTTAGAGTTAACTTTTATGATTAAAATAAAAAATGTGTCAGTAGTTTCATTTCAGTGGAACCGAGAGAATTCTGAGGGCACCACCCTTTCTTTTACTGTCCATTGGTTTTGTGCTTTGTTGCACAATGGCCAGAAATCACATTCTGGAGCAACTTCCCTCTGTTCACCTCTGTTCAACTGAGTAAGACATAAAGGCATAGAACGTAGAAAAAAGGTATTTCTTCCCTACTTTTTTCTTGTTTTGGCTACGTCTAAATTTGCTTAAGGTTTTTCTTCATCTCACATTGTTTGGCTCCAGAAGGGAACCTTAGGGATCACCAGGTCTGATCCCTTCATTTTTCAGATGAGTATGCAGAGGCCTCCAGAGGAGGACCAGATCTCGTTAGCAGCCCAGTGGCATCGAGGTGGGATCGTGTGCAGAACGATTACACTGATGATATTCTTCTGCTACCACACCACAAAGCCGCCTCCTCTCACTCTCCATCCCGAGCGGAGAAGGAGTCACCTTCTCACTCCTCAGGTTTTTATGCATCATGAGGCTAATTTTTTTGGGGAAAATACTAGAGAGGATTTAAGAGAGACCCAAGCTGGAGACCATGCCTATATGATTCATTATAATCTCTCTGTTTCTTCAGCAATTCCATGGCTTTTGGTTCCTTTTTGTAGACAGTTATGTTGTGAAATTAGCCTTCCTGAACCTGCTGCAGTGGCTGCTGCTGCTCCAATTTACAATCCACAGAGAATTCCAAGAAGGAATAAAATTAATGGATGGGTTCAGATAATGCTCATTTACAAAGCATCAGTGAGACTTATAGAAAGTTAATGATGAAAGTTACCATTTGTTGAGGACTGACTATTTCACAATTGCGGATTCCTTCAGCCCAGTGATCTTTAACTTTTACACCACGACTGTGACATAAGTACAAATGGGAAAATACAGAGATATTAGGTAGAATATCCAGGCTTACACTGGTAATAAGAGATGGAGATAGAATCTGAATCTGGTTCCTTCTGACTCCTAAGTCTGTGCTCTTGACAACTGCATTGTACTTCCTTCTTCTACATTCTGCATTGTGCAAGAAACTGTGTTGGTTATAGCACGTGCATATGTGGCCTTACAGTCTACCTAGGACAGCTCCTTATACACAGAATACTTAAGAGAAGAACATGTGGCATCACCGTAAACGAAGCTTTTGACTTTAAAGAGTTCTCACTGTGGGCTTAGGCTTAGGGTGCCTGCGCTCCCCAGTTTACCCCAGTTTATGCCTATTGCTCCAGCAGGATTTAGATGGAGGTAAGGGGCGAAGGCATCTAGGTAAAAAGGGACAGCATTAACAAGGAAGTAAGAAGAAAGAAGACAGAGGCAAGGATTTGCGGTGTTTGCTGTTTGTTACATGTCTGTTGCAGGAGTGTGTAGAGGCTGGTATTTATGAGAAAGGATGCTAAAGAGATGAGAGGGAGAGGGAGACAGAGAGGGCACGAACTGATAAAGAGGTGAGGAGATGAGATGACACTACCAGATTATATAATTCTACATGATATCTGCGGGTTTCAGAAAAATTTGTTTGAAAACACCATGTAGGGTAGATTAAAGTAGAGAGATTGGAAACAGAAAAGCCAGTAAGGAGAATATTGAAATAATCGAGGTGTGAGGTGAATAGCTTGGGACCAGAAAGGCAGAGCGAATGTGTCAAGGCCAAAAGACACATCGAAGGGAGAAAATGGCAGGATTCAGTCAATATACAAGTAATTGAGACTTGTACCACTGTTTATGATTCCACTGGCCTTAACTTTTAGACACTGTCACCATGAGCCGTGAGAGAACAACTAAATCTGGCTTAATGCACTCATGGATCTAAGTGATGGGAGCCAAAATGTTTTCATACTTGTTAAAAAAAAAAAAGTAATAAGAAAATTGCGTCATATACAGCAGAAAGTACAGGCAAACTGAACTGTTGTCACGCGTAGTTTAACTTTAGCAAAACAGTATCACATCATAGTAAATGAATCATGTTAACTCAGTTTTTGTTGGTTTTGTTTGGTGTAATTTGTACATTTGTTTCGACTTCATAGATGTATAAGATCTAAAGGCATAGAGAGTTTATGTCTGGTTCTATGTTTAGGCCTAGAAGAGTAACATTATACCAAAAATAGCATATTTAGGAAGGTATACAATAGTTATTTCTTCTTCAAGAGGCCAAAACATGACTCAAGTTTGAGAATTGGTAATCTACACAAATAAGATCATTTTTTACACCATTGGCTTTGACAAGGAGGTAGTTACTGGTGATCTGTAACTGCTTAAGTGGACTGATGCGTTGGAAGTCAGACGCAAAGGGATAGGAAGAAAATATGGGGTTAAAAAGTTTCAGCAGCAGTTGAGATCACATCAAGAAGTATATATTGCGTGCCACAAATTTTGAAGGAAGAACATAAAATAAAGAAATACAAGTAATAAAACCAATCGTATAAGTTGTGATTGATACTCAAGACTTAGCACAATAGCTGCACTTGGCTAAAATATGCGTTTGTGGTTATGTGGCAGACATTAAATAAATTTCTTTCCAGGAAGTTGAATATATCAATAGGCAGGAATTTATTTTATGGTCAGATTAATAAATGACAATTTTCAAGATACATTAGAAGACAAAATACCAAGGAATAGTGAAGACAATCCAGATACCTTTATCTAATTATCCAAAACCACAAATTAATTAAAAACTGGTCCATGGGCCATATCCCTCTACTTAAGGAGTTGATCTTAGATGTTTATCTGGTGGTGTTGTTGAACTCCAAAACCACATGGCTCAAATATTTACTTTCATTTTTTAATTCCTTTTTCTAAATAAGAACAAGTAATTTATTGGCAACCAGCTGCCAAAAAATTGGTTAGGGGACCATAATGAACTGACTTTGTATAAATAAGATTCCAAAGTTAATCTAATAGTGATCTAAGACATTCTCATGTAACTATATGAAGCTAAAATGGATCAGGGTTTTTATCCTTTTGTTTCAGAGAATTGTATCCTAATTCTAGTAGACAAGGAATTAGCTGTCAATCGCATTACCTTAAAATACTTCCCATTGGAGAAAGATTAATAAAAAAAGTCAGCAGTTGATGAAAAACCAAAATACTGATTTTTAGCCTATGGTCTCCTATAATTCTATAAATTATTGGTCTTTTTAAAAATTCCCAGTAGATTGCACTATGCATCTTACAAAAAGATTCTATGTCTACTTACACATAGCATGCTGCTTATGTTCTAGAGAGTCAGACAATCCTAGATTTGAAACTGGCTTCGCTTCTTGTTACTTGTGTTACTTGAACAAGCTACATCATTTTGCTAAACTTTCATTTTGTCATCTTCAAAACGAGGATAATAATAGTGTTCTTACACATAGGTTGATATGAAAGTTAAATATACACATATACATATACAAACAAACATGTATGCACAAAATATGTTTAGCATCCCCGGAATATATTAAGTACTCAAGAAATAGTAGCTATAATTATTAGTGTAATTATAAATACTGATATTTATCGAATAAATGACAATAAAATAATCTACAAGATATCTCTAATAATGGCTAATGAATTTTGAAAACCATACACTGTAACAGAATTATCTCTATAAAAGTCATAGTTCACAGTAATGATTTCAAAAAAAGGAGAATTTAGCTATACTTTCTAATAATTCTTTGTTTTTATGATTTATATATAAAAGCAATGCATATTACATTACTGTCTCTAAATATTTTTCTAAACTTTACAAATCTAAATTTGATGAGCTGTTGAGCAGAGTTTGATTGTTTTTAACCAAAAATGTTTTACTTATAGACTACTGTTTGCTTGCTTTTTTTTAAATTATATATTTTATGGTAGTTATTTCTCTTATGTTTCTATTCCATGTCTAATTTAATCATATGTATAACAAAAAAACTGAGTCACTTAACCTTATAATTCATCTCAGCCTACCTGAAATAATCATCTAACCGATAATGTTTTGCTATGATACTTTCAGTCAAAAATTATTAACATATATTGGAGTTTTTGTTCAAATATTTACACCTTGAATAATTATAAGTATTTAGTCTCCTGTAATTGAGATAATGATAATCAGAGAGACTAGATGCAGACTAAATTATTAAAATGCATAAGGATTTCTAAAGAAAAATAATGTTGTTCTTTTATTAAAACTAGCTTGTTTGTTCCCTAGGTATTACTTACTTAAAATTTACTTCTCTAGAAATTGCTGCTTGATCACTTAAGTATAATCCATGCTTTTCTATGTTAATAAGTATAAATTAGAGCAATTGCACATAGGTATAAATTAAAACAAATACATAGGTTTCTATCTCTTTCCTGTTCCATAAACAGGCACATCTTCATAAAAGAGAATTCTTCGAAAGATCAAAATACATAGAATACTCTGACTAAACATTCTTTTGCACATAAAGCCCTTATTTTACCTACTGGCTGAAATTTACAGTGCTTAACTTATCGAGATTCCTAAGACACAATTTCCCATATTGTGTTCCACAAGTATTGATGGATATGCAATGCTGGGTTAACAAAAGTCAGTTTTTTATGGTGGAATTTTCTTAAGACTTTAATATGTAATTGTGTTGGGGGCTTTTGAGAGCTGGCAAAAGGTGATTTCTTGGACTTGGGTCGTCGTTTCTCAGGGGTTCACTTCATAATTTTTCATTGCAATGTACATTTATGTTTTATTCACTTTGATATTAATATTAGTACTTTAACATTCTGTATATGCCTAGACATTAGTGATATTGTGGCTAGCACTGGTATTTTCTTAAGAAAAATGAGAAATCTTGTCTCATATTCTTTGTTCTAATGATGGGCCACCGCATCTTTACACAGAGAAAAGTTAAAATTGTACCTGTAATCATGGCCTAGCTTCTCAAAAAATACTTTCGACATGCTTGAGTATTTAACTCAGAATTTACCTGAATCCCTCAATTGCTCTCTAAGAAATCATAGAAGAGAAAAACGTAGACCTAGAAAACTGTGGGAGGACAATGGGTTACTAATCTCCAACCTGTCAGAGAGCAAGAATGTTACAATGAGAACCTAAATTCAGGTTTTTCATGTGTCAATTTTAACCTGTGACACAGATTCCAGCTACCATTCTCTTATCTCCTTATCCTTACCTGAATCCTTGCCTTTAAAATGTATAACAAGGCACAATCATTCATTCATGTCCATGGAATGTAATGTAGTACTTTAGCAATAAAAGACTAAAGGATGCCTAGGATAGCCAAAGGAATATATATGTCTTCCTGAAAGCCTAAATAGTTTGGAGAGTTATTTGGATACTGGGAGATCTGTTCTTTTTCTTAGAAATACTTTATAAGTCTACTAAACCTCTCACTTAATGTGTTTAGTTATATATTATCATAGATTATCAACTTTTGTCTATTACCTTCAAATAACATTACTAACGTTTTATACATTAATTTAGAAACATTTTATGGAAATGTTGTTCTATAGGTCAGTAGTCCCCCAAATTTTCAGCACTGGGGACCAGTGCTCCTATGAGAATCTAATAATGCCTGATGATCTGAGGTGGAGCCAAGGCGGTGACGCTAGCGCTGGGCAGCGGCTGCAAATACAGATGAAGCTTCGCTCGCTTGCCCGCTGTTCGCCTTGTGCTGTGTGGCCCGGTTTCTAACAGGCCAGGACTAGTACCGGTCCATGGCATAAGACTTGGGGACCTCTGCAATAGATTATTAAAAAAAAATTCTCTGATCATCCTATATGCTATTATGCATAGATAACATGTATAAGGTGAAATACTATAAAACCTGGCTGACTTCCCTGTGCTGAGCCCATATACTGTTTTTCGCCTGTTTCTATAGAAATGAATGCCTTCAGAGTAGCATCTGGAAACACCATGAACACTTTCATATGCATGAATGAGATAATCACTGCTGCAAGTTCAAGTTCATTACAGCCTCATTTCAAGTTCCAGCTGGGAATTAAACTTAAATTGAGACTGAAATAGGTTTTGTTATCCCTATTGTGCTGCTTAGAGGAAGATGGTTCACGATGATAGGGAGAGGGATCGCCTCTGGGGCTAAAAGCACAGTTTGAAATAGTTCACAACATACGCACACGCGATAATCTAAAAATCAGATAATTCTACAGAGAGTTCAGAGAATTTTTTCTCCTTTTATTAAAAACTGACTTAATCGTGGGTGTCTGCTTACCCGGATTAAGGATCTGCATTTGTTTTAATATTTTCTTACCCGTTACTCAAACTAGTGCTGTGATTATAGGAGGCTGGACAGTCACAAAAGATTCCTCAAGCATATTTAAATATATCCTCAGACAGATAATGACATTGGTGGGCACCCAGAATTTAGGAGACGAAGATAATATACATATGAGACATAGTCTTTATTACGCACTGTCTGTAAAAGGGAACAGATGACAGTCTCTATAATTGTGGCAGCTTATTCAGAATAATCTGTTCTATGGAGTTGGTATGGAGGCTTCAAAATCAGCTAATTTAAACTACAATCATCAGCTGAAGATTGTCTACGAAGGTGTTTTATGATGCTAAAGTGACTGCTAAGTACGTACGTACGTACGTACGTGTGTGTGTGTGTGTGTGTGTGTGTGTGTGTGTAAGACCTCATTCACTAGTTTAAACCTTCTAGATTCTTGTGTTTGCCTCATCAATTCAATAAATATTTTTGTGGACCTACTCTGTGCATGTATAATTTCAAAGTCACAGGACCCACGGTACTGTTATGCATCCCTTTTCAAAAGCATAGTAAATTAAAGTTGGTTTGATGGTCAAGTAGACTACTATTAACACTGACAATCACTGATTACTAAGAAGCATTTAAAAAGAAATTCAAGCTCTGCATTCTTTCTTTTCATTTATAATGATACACATGACTCTGCGGTACAGATGGAGTCTGAATTTTTCATATAGAAGAGGACATGCTGTATACAGTCATCAACCCCAGATTCATAAAGTACAGCAGGTCTTTGTCAAATAGTAAAGTGGTTTTCTGTCCTTTACCTGATTCTCACATACGCATCAAGGCTAGATGTGATAACGCACTTTAGCTTCTTAAAAATAGTGCAAAAAGGGAATTACATTGGTGTTTGTGATACACATCACATCCTGCATCATCAGGATTTGTAATCATGAAGTCGTCATTTTCAATCATGAGTGCTGTAAATAGCATTTGTTCAATGTTGTAACAATCTTATTTAATTTTCTATAAATGTCTCTTTTTTATGGAAAGTTTTGTTTTATGGAAGGTAATGTGAATCCTTTCACAAAAACAACAAAAACAATTCGTATGTGAATAGTTTATGAGATGAAAATGCTTTCTTGTAAATGGGAGGCTTAAACTATAAACACTGCTACTATAAGTAAATTTGATTTGAAAAAAAATTCAAGCTAAAGAAGATAAAATGTTAAATGGTGTCTCTCTTTTCCAAAATATTAAAACTTCAAAGAAATCTCTGCTTAGTAAATTAGATACAATGGTTAATGGGACAGAGACTATATAAATAAAACAGGATGATGTGGTACCTGTAAAAATTTAATTTCACTTGGAAGATGAAGAAAGGCAGCTAGGAGGACAGTCTAAGCTCCAGGCCCAAGAAAGAAGCTACTATTGGATGTTTTGGTCAGCAATAAAGTTCCAAGGATGACTCGAAGCAGCTTAGCCTGAAGACACACAAATATTTTACAAAGAAATGAACCACCTCAGGAGCTAAATTGGCAAATCCAAATCTGCAAAGGGTTGGTAACAATATTTTACATCCCTGGTTATAAAGGGGTACATGGATTAAACTGGAAGTCTACTATCCTCTAGTTGCCTCTGGAAATCTGAGCAATGCCAACGACAAGAGAAAATTAAGGAGATACGTCAACTTTGAGCTGAATGTTGCAACTCAGATGCACTTTTTGTCTTGTCCTGGTTACCTGGGGACCCTGAACGCTCTAATGGGAGAATTTTCTCACCCTTTACCTGTCAACTGCACAAATGATCGAGGTGAAAAATGCTAAGGAAGCAATTTTTTTCTTTTAAATTTTATTATGGAAATGAGTAATTACCAATGGGAACCTAGGAATACATCATCATATAACAAACCTGCAATTAGAAAATGTAGCACCTTTCATAGGAATATTTATAATGATAAAAATATTCCATTTTAGTATGAAAATGTTTAAAAATCAATCATTAGATTTTTCTATCTGCATTGTTTTTATCTGTTGATTTCATTCTAAAGTTACAGAAACTTAATTCTATAATTACATTTTTGACTGGCTTCCACTAGTTCAATTTTATTCTTCTCCTTCTCCAGGGTTGGTTAGCAATTAATTGAAGGTGAGAACTAAAGTAAAGCTTCATTCAACCAAGTAGCTGAATTTATCTATTTCCACTTAGGATTCGAAAAAGTAAAGTCTCAGTAGTTATTCCATATGTAAAAGACATTTTGACACATAGATCCAGTGTTGGACTTGAAATTAAGAGGTCAGTCAGTACTGACATGAACATTAGCAAAGACTCCTGAGTCACTAGTAATAAATCTGTCCGGGCATAAAGATTATGGAAATTCTTACATACCTACAGGCAAAAAGATGGAGGCCCCAAATTCAGGTAATGTTCTATTTCCTTGAGCTACTGATGCTTAAAATTATATCTAAATTTGTTTTCTTATTCCCTGAAACTTTCTGGAAATCCATTCTCTCTTTGTTCAGTGCTCTTTTTGCTCCTTATTAAGTGTTTCTAGAATCCACAGAGCCTGAGATTTAGTAAAAATGAAATATAAGTACATATAAAATCTGTCCACTATCCTCAAGACCCAACTCAAGCATCCTGGGCAAAGTCGGCATCAGAGGACACCCTCCTGTGAGCACTTAAGAGTACTTTCTGGGTCCAACCAGATGGCATTCACCACATGCAACCCTGCATTTTCTTTATTTGTGTATGTCTTGTCTCTCCTACCAGACTGGAGTTATTTTAGAGCAAGGAACATATTTTACCTACCTAAATGTGCCTTATACTAGAGAATAGTATATAAAAATACCACTTGAGTCTAGGTCCTCCTAGAGAGTCAAGTATTGCTCCCTCTGGCAAGTATACTACATTTGGGCTGTGTTCATACTAATTAGTGAATTTGATTAAAATTGATTACTCCTTAGCCTTAGTAAATATTGGAATCTCACTAGCACAATACGGAGATTTAGAATAAGTTGCATGCTGATCTGACATCTTAATCAGTTCATACTATCAAAAAGACTTGAAAACGAGGACTAAATCTGACTTCTAGGATTCACTCAAATAAAAATAATCCCTCAGTTTCATAAATGGTTTTCAAATAAATATCACTCTATCGCTGGGCTATTATTTCTCAGGTTGTGGGTTATTTTTTCTTTGAGCATCTTTAAGAAAGCTATTTCAGGCCCAAACTGTTCTGTATTCCACCAGCATACAATAGCACAGGAGGCTAGATACTCTCCAGTTCAATATTGTGTTTAAAGCACTGCAGACAGAATTCATATACCACTCGTACCTAACAAAAATGAGAAGGGTTGGAAATTTTAAAAATACAAATAGAAAAAAAACATTACATTAAAATTCCTTTTTTCAGAATATGTTTTAAATAACTGAAAGATTTTAATTCAGTATTAAGACAAATGAGGAAAGTTCTTGAACAAAATCAGTATGTGATGCTCTGTTGTAAGGTGTCTGGCTCTAACTCAGCTTTCCCTCATTTCTGGAATAAAAGGTGTAGGTTAATTTGGAGTGAGTAATAATGGTGTTTACAGGTATCAAGAGGAGGTCAACTAAAATAGAAGCTAATGGGAAAGATTAGGTTTTGTCTGTATGACAGACATCTCGCCTGAATTTACTACCTTACTTGCCTCACCCTGATGAAGCCAATTATAAAGGCAGAAATTGCAGGCAAGTTAGAAATCACCTAGGAAACCGATGTATTGTGGAAGGATAGGGCTTCTAAACCTGGATGCTTATAAAAGTCAATCCCTAGTTTTTCTTAAAGTCATTATTTTCTCAGAAATCATAACTTGATAATCTACTTTTAATATTCATTGTCAATATGTTCCAATCTTATGCCTCTAACAAAAACATGCTGAAATTTCTATAGTAATCAATAGCTTTTTTTTTTTCTTTAAGTTAAGAATCATCAGTCTCTTGGGGGTAGGATATATCCTTTCTTAATTTACCTGTTTCATAATAATGCCAACTTAAACGTCACCTTTTCTCTGTAGCCCTAATAGTGCCCACACTCACCTCACCATCCCTGGAAAATTGTTTCCTTATCTATGTTTCCAAAAGCAGTTTATACATAATTAAAAAAAACCTAATCCTTCATGATTTATTTGTATATGATTCTCTCCCAGTGGGTTTTGAACTTTGTGAGGACAAGGAACACATCATATTCGTGTATGTATCTCTAATATGAAGCATGATTCTTGGTAAATAATATGCACTCAAAAATTGCTTACTTCATTGACATAAGAGTGTATTCAGAGCCATCTACTCCTATGGTAAATGGCTTCTGCCATAGTGGAATAATGACCCTGAATAAAATGAAACACTTTTTGTAGAAACAACAGGTATGTGATCAACCAAGGCCAGCTATGTAGGCCCTATTTTGCTGAAAGAAACAGAACACAGAAGTAGGTCATCATCATGCTGCAAATTGCCTTTTGTGTTGGTAAGTAAATCCTTGGAGGAGATATGGCTCCACCCCACCAATGACACAAAATAGAGTGAGCACAAGGCTCTGATTTTCCACCTCGCTTTCCCAACCTTGAACTTAGGCTAGGCCTTCATGAGGAAAAAGCAGATCCTATGTAACTGCACCTCCTCACTGATATCCTGTTCTCTTGGACATCATCCCACTGACGGTTTAGTGGGGAACTGAAGTGAACTTGAACCAATCCAAATTGTCTATTTCACCAATTTTAAAACTTGGTCAAGACTTTGAGGTCTGTTTTTGTCTAAGGATCAACCACAAATTGGTTCCGGAGTAGCTAGATGCTGTGTATACATGACTAATTTTTGGTTTTGCACCTTCCATGATCTTTCAATGTGTTTCACCATGCTCAAAGAAATGGTCCCATAAAATTTAGCTCTTAAATACTCATTTATAAAAATGTTTGGTTGAAGAGCCCTTAAATTACTGATTGATTAGATATTATTATATAGAAGTATAGTCTATTATGAAACTTAGCTCCATTTCTTAAAACCAAAGAAAATATATAATGTGGCCACTATACTTATCTAGGCCACCCATACTTATCTCAGGGGTAAAGTTGACAAGAATAAAAAAAATTCAAAATATCAATTATCCCAGTAGAGCTTGGTAGACAGCAGTATATATGACAAAGGACTATATGTTTCAATTTATTATATAGTGAGACAAAGTTCTTTCATAAAGATCATGCAGCGTATGGATCCAGGAACAAAGAGATAAATATAGATTAAAAGAGGCTGCCTATGCTCTTAGAAACATGGACCTCACACCAGTTCCTATCTATGAGTCCCTGAGCAAGTCATTTAACCCCTCTGTGGATGTTTCCTTATTTTAAGACTTAATCCTTAGGGCTAAAATACAATTTAGGAGAGATAATATTTGTGAAGTGCTTAGGAAAGTACTTGGCATACAGTAAGCATTATATAATGATAGGGAAGGAGGAAAAGAGGGAGGCAGGGGGAGAGACAGGGGTGGGGTGGGGGCTGGAGGGACATGCAGACCTTTGTCTTGTTTTACTTTGTGTTCTTCACATTACATTTAGATCATGGTGTCCCATTTAGCTTGCAATTATTTATAAAGGACATTAGAAATGAAGAATACATTGAGAGACAATGGAGATATCTTTTAGGAAAGGATTAAAACAATTAAGCAGAACATACCAGTCATCTTTAAACACTTGCAGGCTGACATGAAGAGAGGCTGACTTATGCTGTGTTGATTCATACAGAAGACTGGAAGTTATGGGGTGACAGATTTCAGTTTAACATGAAAGTTAAGTTTTATAAAACATGCAGCTGTCCAACCACAGAATGGGGTGATACACCAGTTTCCTGCTATTGGACATGTGCAAAGAAAGGTTACCTGACAATCTGTCAGGGACGTTGTATAAAGAATTCCTGCCTTAGCTGGCAGGGTCACTAGATAATCTCTAAGGTTCTTTCCGAACGCTGCAGTTTTAAAACACCATTAATATGAAAAGTTACAAGTGCTCAGAAATGGAAGTAGTTTGAAAACTGTCTTTTAGAAGAATAACAACCAAGGCTTGAAAAATAAAATCTTATTCTGTACCAAAAGCCATAATATCCTGTACTAACCCATAAAAATAATGAGCTAAGTCATCAGTCTGGTGCATCTGGGGGAAATTGGCTTGTCAACTTGTAGTTATTCTCCTTTTCTCAATTTGTCTCATTTTAATGAGACAACAGGACATTGTATTATTATTATTTTTTTTTTTTTACTTAATGTTAAACTTAGTGGCTAAAACAGTAGAATAAGAATAAACACATCTCTCACAAGTCATAAAAATTGGGTCACGTGAATAAAAGGGCAATTTACAACCAAAATCAAATTAGGTCTAAGGAAAACAAACGTTAAAATTATACACACACACACACACACACACACACACACACACACACGTATATATGTATATGTGTGTCTGTGTGTACATACTTATATATAAATTTGTTTTGCTTAATACCTATTACTTTGGCCTCCAAAGCAAGTCATAGAGTAATATTAAAAAGGTTCACTGCATTTCACTTTTACATTTCAGTTTCTTTACTTGGATCATAGGTCTTGAAAGACTACGATAGTCATTTTGTCAAAAAAAAAAAAAAAAAAGTAGCTTTAAACTGTTCTCTCAAGTGGCTTTAGAGTATTTCCTCGAACAGAGAGAGCTGACCCTGCTCCGGTAATTCTGTCTGAATTCTCGCTGTTGCTCAGAGAAGCGCATCGGCTCACTGCAGAATCCCAGCTGACTTAAGAAGGAGCCGTCCGGTTGCGTATGGGATGCCTACTCTTGCCCACCATCACATTAGATTCAAGGAATAGAATCTTCCATCGAAAAACCTTCCACAATACCTAACTGAAGGGTTAGTATAAACTTAGGAATAATATCTAGATTAAAAAGAATTACTTTGTCAGACATATATAATCTCAATAATATAAAGTTTTAATTTACAAAAGAACTTTAAGGATCGCGTTTTGGGGAGGTCATAACTGACTACATCAATATAACATCGTATTGTTCTCTAAAAATAGATTCACTTAACTCTTAAATAAAGCTCCATGATTTAGAATTAATTTCCAATTATGTACAGGATCTACACTCTGTTCAGGAACTACACAATTCATTAGCGACTTTAAAGTTACTAAAATGCACACAAAAAACTGTATTTATGTAGTCAAATCAGAGGAAAAAAGATTAAACTTGGAAAATACACGTTGAAGTCTGGGCCTTTCGGAGACTGTCAACCACACATTGCTCATGTGCTCACGCTGAACCCATGGCAGGTCTTCATGGCTGCCTCGGTGTCTTTTTGATTTTATGGCCATGTCATATTTCATCACATGTACCTTGCATATACGCATGTGAGATTTTCATCTTCTAGAAAAAATGGTTTTTCTTTTTTTACAGTGACTGGAGATAGTTGGGAGTTTTCAATAAATGTATCTATTTCAAGAGCAGCTACTGTAAAATCAGTTCAATCTTGAGAAGAGGAAGGCTTTTCCCCCTCCTTTTCTGGCAAAACTAATATCTCTTGACAGCTGTAATATCATCTTCTTTTTTTTTCACATTTGTTCTTGTCTTTCCAAGAGAAAAAGACCATCTTTATCACAAAATCAAATAAAACTATCAGTGCTATAAAAATTCCATATTTGAATTTATGTTACAAAATAAAATTATGAAACAGAAACTGAAAAAAAAGATGATATCTATTGTATTCCTATTTTCTGGAGCAAAAGAGCAGTCAAGGTGATTTGCAAATTCTGAAGCATATAAAAATATAATGCCATTATTTTCTCAAATAGTCAAGAAGACAGGCATCATTTGAAAACACATAAACTCAGATATAAGAGACTAGATATTTTTGCATTTTGAAAAAAAACTATAAATCAGTATTATCCAACTTGACTTGAGTGCTATGAGCAGAATTAGGAAGGGTCTTGAGCATAGGATGGTGGAATGCTTTATGTGATT
The DNA here is from genome assembly GCA_028627145.1 of Eidolon dupreanum. Lineage (NCBI taxonomy): Eukaryota > Metazoa > Chordata > Mammalia > Chiroptera > Pteropodidae > Eidolon > Eidolon dupreanum. Next base: position 11,134,534 of record CM053512.1, read on the forward strand.
CCATTTTTAAGTATTTAAATCTTGCCTTGTTTAAAAAAAAATTTAAGGCAGTTTAAATGGATACATAAAATTCAGTAAGATATAAAGAATGAAAAGTGAGAAACAGTCAATGCAAGGATTATCTCATAAAATGGACTAGAAATGAGTCCACTATATATTTCTTTAAAAGCCCACTAAAGAATGCTGTACATTTGAAGTAGATGGATCACAAAATTGGCTCCAAGCTTTTCATTAGCCTCTACAAAAAGGAAGCCACAAAATTAAAACATATGTGCACACATATGATCACTTCCAGCTCCCTCACTGTCACTGCCCCCCCCCACACACACGCATCCGAGTCATTTTGGAGAATCATAAACAAGCCTTATGTTAACACTATAGAAATGAATGCAAAGAATCTTCACATAGAGGGGACATTGCAAGGTAACGGAAATTGTTTGACAATGTAGATAAACCTTGAAAACATTATGCTAAGTGGAACAAATCATTCGCAAAAGACCACACATTGTATGGTTCTAATTACATGGAAGGTCCAATATTGGCAAAAGTAAATAAGTGGTTGCCTACAGCAGGGAGGATGGAGGTGGGAGAGAGATGGCTAATGGATATGGGGTTTCTTCTAAGGATGATGAATGGGTTCTAACATTAGATAGCATCGATGGTGGCTCTAACATTGGATAGCATCTGTGAATATACTAAAAACTATTGAATTCTATACTTCAAATGCATGAGCTGTATGGTATAGCATGTGTATGTAAATTATATCCCAATAAACTTGTTAAAAAGGTAACACTATCCTTACCCAAGACCAGTGGTTATCACACTTAAGTGTGTATCACGATCATCTGGAGCAGGGGTCCCTAACGCCCGGGCCAAGGACTGGTCCTGGTCTGTGGCCTGTTAGGAACCGGGCGGCACAGCAGGAGTGAACAGTGGGCGAGTGAGCAAAGCTCCATCTGTATTTGCAGCATCTCCCCAGTGCTAGCTTCACTGCCTCAGCTCCACCTCTGATCATCAGGCATTAGAGTCTCATAGGAGCACCGGCCCCTGGTGCCAAAAAGGTTGGGGACCACTGATCTGGAGAGCTCATCAGAGCACTGATTACTGGGGTTTCTGATCCAGTAGGTCTGGGGCGAGGCCCGGGAACCGACATTTCTAGAAATTCTTAGGTTACGTTGATGCCGCTGGCTTAGGGAACACACTTTGAGAACTAGCGCATAGACAATATGAATAATTCAAAGGGCTATTTCTTTTACTTTCTTCAACATAGTTTGAGGATATCACACCAGTGCACAGTTTAGTAAAAATAATTCAGTGGGAAGCCATTATGACCAAGAAGGTGGCAGCAATAATCAGAATATAATAATGACAATTGCCACCACAATAACATCAATAACAGCCATAGCAGCGTTTGATATTTACTGATCCTTACGATGTAACAAGTACTGGGTTAAGGACTTTGATGGTCATTATTTAATTTAATCCTCACAACAACTCTGAGATGAGGATGATGGTGAAATTACCACGATGATGGTTACTTTATCAAGCACTTTCTATATACTAAATTCTGTTACCAATTTCCTTACAAACATTTTTAACTTTAAAGATAAAGCACCTCGGGACGTTTGGAATTTCATCCCCGCTGCTAGGAAGTGGAAAACCAGGTGGATCCCTATAATGATGTCATTCACATCATATAAATTTTGATAGGCTCAGTGAATGGAAGAGGATGGGGTCTAATTATGCATAATATATTTTTGACCACAAATGCATGATGCTGGCATTCCAACTGTTCTGTCATCTGTGATCTTCTGATCAGGAGAAAAGTTTGCAATATTTTAGTTGCTTTTCTATAAATGCTATTATTGCCTCCTAGGCCAGATTTCATTAGCGCGTGGGCCTGTGAGGATTTCTAGTTTGTTCTCTTGGGCTGGACACTGGAGCACTATAACCAAAGGCTTAGTTTAGCTTAGAAGGAGGATTCGACAGTTTAGCGGAGGATAGTAGGCACTCTGATGAAAGCAAAATGCTACGCTGACAGTACATCACTGTTAACATGCTACATCGACGAGACATTGATTTTAATAGTTTTGGATTTATTCTCATGTGCATTAGGACAAACATAACAGGCTCATCGAGTGCATCAATCCATCGTGGCTAAAATAAACAATCATTCACGTGATACATGTGAAAAAATCGCTGGCTGGTTAAATGACTGACTGAGATTTGGGAAGCATTCTTATATGGAAATGGGATGCCTTAACAAACTATAGACTTTAAAAGGATGCCAGATTTGAATTAGAACCTCGATATTTGCCCACATCCACACGGTTAATTCCGTGTTGCTTTTTTTGAACATGGTATTCATGTTCACCTTAATTCTTGTGTCTCAGCCTTCCAGGAGCATAAACAAACTTTCTAGGTTTTGGCATAACTGTTCTCTGCAGATCAGCCTGTGCTGCCTGCATCTCAGGCTTCTTTAATGAGAAAAAACCTTTTCCAAGACTAGTTCCTGCTACACTCGCTTCAAGTGCAAAAGCATCAGTCACCTACCTAATCGCCTATAGCTGTTTGTTCATGTCGCAGCAGGAAGTTTCCTTCCCTTGACTAAAAAAGAGCTCTGCCTGCACCTCTGCTACAAAGCTCATAACTTGCCACAGGCTGTTGTCAAAACACTGCATTTCTCTATCCAAACCCAAGAGACCCTTATGACCTATTCCATGGTGCTTTCATTTTTTCTTTGAATAAACAAAACAAATAAAAAATATTTTTAGGAAACTCTTGAAACTCTCTTTTCTGGAATTTTACTTAAACACAACAACCCAGTGGTTTATAAAGGCTGGGATCTGTTTAACTTGCAATTATGGGCAAACTCCGCAAACATAGAGCATATTAAGAATGAGGTGCTAGAAGTGGAAACTGGGATGGACGATCAATGTTAAGAAAGATGTTAAATGTCCCTTATCATTGGGAAAATACAAATTTAACCAAGATATCACTTTTAATCCATCATATTGGTAAAAACTCTTATAGTGAAAATATTGGGGCACATGGAATATGTGCCTGGCTTGTGGGCTATAAATTAGTACAGCTATTTTGAAGAGTAATCTGGTAGCATCTAGTAAAATTGACAATATAAATGCCCTGCCACCGATTCCACTAAACAAGTTTATGAACTGAAGAAATTCCCATACTGGTATTCATGGACATACATGTGAGAATGTCTATTACATTATTGCTTGTAATAGCAAAATATCAGAAACAATCTAAAATTCAATAGGGAAAAAGGTATATTGTAGTCTATTCACACAAGGGAATATTATACAGCTGTTAAAAGGAGAGGGCCAGACCCCATGTATGAACATAGATCTCAAAAATGTGAGAGCTGAAGAATATGTGGGCAAATGTGACACACATTATATAACACTTATGTTAATAAAAACATTTAACAAATGTGATGGATTAATAAATTCTACTCTTAGCTATAACTGCTTAGATATTCCTAGTCAAGAACTCCTATCTCATCCTTTCTACTTACCAATATCATCCTCAGTTCATATTCCACCCCATCCCTAGAACAACCCCAGGCCACAGTGTTTCCTTTTCTCCTCCAAACCCCTCTAATAATTCATACTTCCTAGGTTTGTGGCCTCATCTACTTTGTCCTAGCATTGTGGGGATTAATAGAGGTTCTTCATACAGAATGTTTAATGTAATTTTAGTGCAGAGCGAGAACTCATTGTCTGTTAGCTGCTACTATTGTTAGAAACCTATTTCTTCCTTTGTTTGGCATGGCCACAGTAGATACTCAATAAATGTTTACTTTTGACTATGCATGTGACAATGACATATTTTTGCTAATGTTATATTTGCTCAGGTCATCTCCTGAGGTGGGGCTCCTGGCTCATTATTGACTGCATAGCCCAAGTTGTTAATAAAGCCTGTGGACATTCGGGAGTTGGACGTCCAATGGCTCCAGTTCCTGAGTGCTAAGGCACTGCTCTCTGAGGACCACAGAGAATCCCCTGTCACAGGCGTTTAGAAACCAAATGAATCCCGGGACTTCCAAGACCTTGAAGACCAGGGAAGTTCCTCGATTTTAAGAGCTTCAGAGAAGGATTTACAGAGAAACATGGGATAGAGAAGAATAACTCGTGGCAGAGAGAGATGGGAGAGCATGGGGAGCAGAGCATCTAATAAGGATGACGTTTATTAAGCACAGCACCTAATACCCCCTGGTCACAGAGACTTTAGTAAGTGGTCTCATTTTGACGACGCCTACAGGACAGAAAGATATTGTTATACCTAGTTTACAGATTAGGAAACTGAGGCTTAGAGATGAATTAATTTGTCCAAAGCTACACAGATAATAAATGTTAAAACAAGGATTTACCCCCCAGGTCTTCCTGATGTTAAAAATCTGTGTTTGTGGCAGAAGTTAAATCTATTTATCTTAACTAGATTCATTTATATTTATATTTGATATGTAGCAAATCAATTCACTAATACTAGAAAACAAATATGATATACCAAACAACTTAGGGAGAAGAAATCAACCTTAAAACCACTATTTTTTTTTTTTTTGGTAATAAAAGAATATGGCGCACATAAATGTATGAAGAAGATTGCCTAAAATTAGCACATACATTTTGTGCAAGAAGTTGAAATTTTTTTGCAGGTTATCTTTTTGATTTCTCCAGTAAGATTGGTTCTCTATTGGTGGTTCATATGTAGATATCTTGTTAAGAGATACTTGCCCCAATATGATATCTAAAGAAGTATCTTCTTTGCAGTATCTTTTACCTTACTGTCAGCTGAAGCTCAAACATCCTAAGCAGGGTCAGTTTTCATGCAATTATTAGCAGCCCTAAGATGATGGTGACCCCATCTGGGCTTATTACTGTTATTTGTCACAGGTTGGGACTGAAGTAATGCAGCAAACACACCATTGAAATTCTCAAGGGAAGAGATAACACTTAGTGATAAGGGAAAAACTGTTTCCACTTACACTGTTCTACGGAACAAGTCCCTTTCAAGTAGCCTGGAGATAACTAAAAGCTTCAATTACCTATCTCTACAATGCTTATTATCACTTTAATATTTAAAATAGGGGATGAAATGAAATAATAGCAGCTCTTCTCTGGTACGTCTCTAGTACAATTAAACAAAAGGAAAGAAAAATAAGCTGAAGTGGAAATAAGACTAAGGAAAGAAGGAAGCCATTTTTCTATTTCAACACAAAGGAACTACATAATTCAAAAGTGAGACCAATGAAGGAATAAGTCATGAGAAACAAAACTAAAATAAAATAAACCTTTTCTTATATTAAGTGTCACTGATTTATGAAGTAAAACATTTCATAAATTATGTTCCCCTAACATTAATTTGAGGTACAGTATGTTGAGAATATGAAACGCAGTAGTAAAACTCAATGGTAAACTCAATGGGCCTTTAATCTCTCCCTTGTGAATTAAATATTTATGAAAATAGAATGATTAAAGTCTTGTATCTCAAGGGTGATAGATAGGTTATAGGCTGAAATGTACCCTGATTAATTTTACTAATGACATATCAACTCTCTTAATTTTAAGGAGCCATTATAGAATGATAGATTGTCTTGTAATGTAGCACAAGGAAAATAAAAGTTACAGACAGACAATTAAGTAATATGACATCACAATGTTACACTGCATACACACATAATCCCAGACTTCCCGTAAGAAAAGTAACAGTGCACCGTCATGTTCATTTTAATTTACTTTTTAGTGGCAATTAAGTGTTATTTTTCGATAAAGCATGACATTTTATAATCCAGTCAAATTTTATATTTTTAATTCCAATCCTAATAATTTATTAATCAAATAGAAGTTTAAAAGTCCCTACCAGAAATTCTTTCTACAAATGCCCTGGGACAAGATGGCTCTTAGCATTGAGAATGAGATTCCATAACTGAAAACTGAGTGCTGATACTATATTTTCCCTTTCTTTTCTTTTTGTTTTGTTTTGTTTTAAATCTGTCGATTATGCAGCCACCAGTTTGTAAATTTCTGCTGTAGATGATCAAGGGAGGATTTGGCAATACACATAACATCAGAACCCAAAAGAAAGATATATAGACCAGGATTATAACTTACCAC
>CM053512.1:11141170-11156777 GCA_028627145.1 Eidolon dupreanum
CGACTTTATGAGACCTCCCGATGAAACCCTTTCCCATCTATGAACCACTTTCTTTCCTCCACAATTCCTGTCCCTTCCACAAGTTTGCTTATTGCATGAGTCAGACTGAAATCCTATTTGTTGACTTGTCTCCCTTACTGTATAGTAACTTATTTCAGGACAAGGATCATATTTCTTCTTGTTACATCCCATGCTCCCTGTGTTCCGTAGGTTAGCAGAGTAGTGCCTTGTAAAGAATCAATGTTGAATCTTTATACTCGGTTAAACTTGAAGGACAGGAACACAGACCCAGGAAATGCTACAGGAGAGTTTGCTGAAACTCTGAAATGTACTCTTACAATTTTTTCAGACATTACAATCAACTAGTATTTTAAAAATACCACCCTCGCTAGAGTAACGTTAGCATTATGGACTGAATGTTTGTGTCCACCCAAAAGTCAAATGTTGAAGCCCTCGCCACAGTGTGGCTGTGACTGGAGAGGGAGGCTCTAAGGAAGTAATTAAGGTTAAATGAAGTCATGAGGGTGGGGCCCTGATCCAATAGGAGGATAGCCAACCTTATAAAAAAGGCAACAGAGAGTGACATTCTCATTCTGCACACTCAAAGAAGAAGTCATGTGAGTGCATAGCAAGAAAGCTAAAGAGAGTTCTCACAAGAAACCAAACTGGCTAGAATCCTGACCTTGACCTTCTCATTCTCTGGATCTGTGAGAAATAAACTTCTGTTGTTTAAGTCCCCCCGTCTATGGTATTTTGTTGCGATAGTCCAACCAGATTAATTACTGCATACTTATTTAAGAATGGATATACATAACATGTGTTTAGGCTATGAGTAAATATATCATAAAATATCACATCTGGATTACATAGCATACATGACATATAGATGTTGCCTGGTAAAGCTCAAATCTAGAATCAGAAAAATGAAGCTCTGAGAACAGAGGACAAGTGATTGCTCAAATCAGTGGTTGATACTAGGGTGCCAGTCTTCCTCCTTCTCTTCATGGTTTTCTCTACTTTGGCACTTAGTGTTCTTTTCAAGTCTTATGTGTCTTATACAGCTTTTGGGTATGAAAAATGCATTTTTTTTAATACCCAAGAGAGATGAGAGAGAAAGGAAGGGACATTTTTAAAACAAAGTGACTAATAACTAAAATAGTCACAATGACATGAATGATGCAAATAACCTAATCTGGAAGGCTTGAAAATGCCATGCTAACTAGTGTTTGAAAAGTCTGTAAATGGGCAGGCTCACATCTGTCTACAGATCACACTCATAGGCCTTAACTGATCAATTCAAGCCCCAAACACTTTATACTCTGGCATACCAAAGAAAAAACAATTAATTTAGAGTACTGGTTCCTTTTCTTTCCAAATAGTATAATTTATGTTCATAAATATCGTCCACCTCGACCACTGAACTTGTGACACAAATATATAAAGATGACCTGAATATAATCTGATCTTTGATATTGATTTGTAAAAGGACTCAATCATCAAAGAAAAATTCTTGTACAAAGAATGAAATTATATTCTGATTTATGCATATTATAAGAGATTAATAACTTCCATACAGCTTGAATTTCAACATATAATACAAAGCTGCTATCTAATCTTATAATTGATGAGTGAGAATTATGAAAATCTATGCTGTCCAGGAAATATCTTTTGGATAAGAGGGAAAGAAGGAGAAATCATTGGAAAATAATAGATAAAAATAGGTACCTTGACCATCAATGAAACTCAAGAGGACTAAAAATGTAGTAGTGCTTTTAGATTAGTAAATTACATGGATAAAGGCCTAAAACATCCTTATCAAGTAAGTGATGGCAAAGAATATGCTAGGCACTTTGAAACTGCTAGCTGTGGGGGAAGGAGACATTTAGAGAGTGAATTATAGATAAGAAAGCATTTTAAATACAAAAACTATCAAACTCTCCAAAAGTTTTGCCTATGGAGGAACTTCTCTAGCCAGGCCCTACAGTAAGATAACTACTTTCTCTAAAATCTTTTAAAAATGTCTTCTATGAACCTTAACTCTTATCAACATTTTTGATACTCTCTACATGTGAACTACGTAGATGCAAAAGTAATTCCTCTCTCTGCTTGAAAAAGTGTTTTTGACAGTGACTCATGGAATCATATACAATTTACTTGTTGTTTGAGCAAGTTATTATGACGAGATGTGTGAACATCTCCCAACAACAACCATTTTAATAAATATAACAAAAGGGAAAAATGGACTGTGTTTTAAGTCCAGAAAATTTTGACATAACTATTAGTTGTTTATAATGTTAAAGTACATATGAACATAAAAAATTCTAAAATTTGATGTACACATAGGTATTTTGTAAACGTGAAGAAAGTTAATCCACGTGAATATTTTAGTACAGGCAACAATATTTTCCTCAGCATTTTGCCGCATTTAAATCTGACATGGGCCAGGAATCCTTAAATATGAATATTTCCACTTGCCATATCAAATAACTTGGTACTGATAAAAAGAAAAGTGGTAGCTGTGAATTACCTACGTTCTAAGTGCAGGAACGTGTGGAATTGCCTGGCACATATGAAACGATTAAAAAGAAAAACTGAAGTACAAACCTTATACCGAAAGCTTACCTCTCAGCAAGAGTTTGCTGTTCATTGATTCCAATGTTGAAAAGTACTGGGTACACATGAAGCAACTGTCCTTCTTTAATTTGTAGAGGCAGCGACTCAAACATCCTCGCTGGAAGTTTCACCTCTACCACGTAATGGTCACTGAAGAAAATGGAGGACAATGAGAAGAAGCATTGCTTATTTCATCCTTTTGTTTATATTATTTTAGATTCGCTGGTAAGAAACAATAAAACAGTTGGAATCTAGCGCTGATGTGGGTTTTTGGCTGTGATCTGCTTATTTTCTGTTATTAATTAATTCAATAATCATTTCATTCACTTGGCAAAAAGAAGTGTTTACATGTTGGATTTCTCTCTGTTACTCTGAGTTCCTTTAGGAAAAGAAGAATGTTTATTTCATTTTTGTATACCAGGGCCATGTGCATAAGAGCTTCAATATTTGTTTTCTTGATTGAGTCATTTTCAAAACCCAACCAGTCTCAAGAATAGGAAAGTAATTTCCTGATGAATTTTTCAATGTGGTGAAACTAATAAGCCAAATCATTTATAACATTTGTTAACAATCATGGCCTGATTGTTATTATTATTGATGAACCTCCCTGTCTGCGATGGTCTGATGAAAATGTAATGGTTTCATTATTTATGGTTAACCTTTGGGAGTTCCTGATCATTTTGCAACACTAGCACATCACAGGTAGATTTTTTTGGAAATTGAAAACTTCCATTAGAAATTACCCCTAGTGTTTAATGTTGGAAATTTAAATTAGGATTCACAAAATATGGTCAACAAGATCAGCTGCTTATATATTTTGAAGCTTGACATCTTCTGTTGTAGTATGAACTGAGTATAGAAATGTGGAGGGTTTCGTTTAGGATTTAGGAAAATCCATGTGCTTCCGGAGCTACATAGAGTGCTGGGGTCGTAACACACGTATTGGGAAAAGAAGCACAGGAAATTATTTTTACTTTCTCTTATGCATGTGAATAACAAATTGTCATGGCAACAGTTTTTGAAAAGACCTTCCATTCGCCATTGAATTGTCTTGGCATCTTTGTGGAAAATTGATTGATAAAGTTAACAGTGTATTTCTGGACTCTAAATTCTGTTCCATTGATCTACATGTATATACTTATGCCAGTACTATATGGTCTCGATTATTGTAGTTTTTATAGTAAGTTTTGAAATCAGAAAGTATATGGCCTCCAACTTTGTTTCTCTTCTATACAATTGTTTTTGGCATTATGGGTACTTTGCATTTTCATGTTTATTTCAGATTTAGCTTGCCAATTTCAACAACAAAAAAACAACAACTAAGGTTTACATAGTGATTACATTGAATCTATAGATCAATTTGTGGAGAAATGGCTGTCTAAATAATATTGAGAATTCTAATTTGTGAACATGGACTGTCTTTCAATTTATTGGCTCTTATTAATTTCTTTAAGCAATACTTTGTGTCTTCTGTGTACAATTCTTAGAGTACCTTGTTGAATTTAGTTTGATCTAATTATTCTTTTGGATGCAATTTTGAATGAAATTTCCCAAATCACACTGTTTCTGACAGTCTTTCAAGAGTGTGCTTTTTTCCTACTCTCCAATGCAAGCCAAGTCAGCCTCCTCTGGTAGTAAAACTGCTGATTTCCATGACTCATTTTCCCTAGTAAAACTATGCTAATGAGGTGGCGTTGATGGAAGCAACCTTTGTCAAAAACGCCAAAGACTCCAAACTGTCTTATCCAGTGCTCATTAGTTTTCCATGAATAAGTACTTGTAAATTTGCATGTGCATTATTCCCTCAGTCCTAAAATGACCGTCTTAGACAATTCTGTCCAATGTTAATGTTGCTTTCTAGAGAGGGGATTTGCCAAGCTGCTTGCTTTGCCATTCTAGAAGTCTCACTCCCATCTGTATGATAATTTTTGAATTTAGATACAACCTGAAGAATTCCCTCAGAAACAGTGTCTTGTACTCTGCCTGGTAATGGCCTGGTAAGCTTTATAAACTGTGATAAAAGTATCTGTTCCTCATTTTTGATAATAATCTTCATAGTAATACAGAGGAGTATTATTTTCCAAGTGCGTGCATGAGAAATTTTATTCTTCTTTCTTCCAATGAATGACCAATTAAGCTTAAATTTGCAGATGAAATATTTAGTTTTATGAGGATGTGGTTTTTCTTTACATATAAGAAGAAGCAGTCACCTTTCATTCAACCATATATCTTGGGGCATCCTTCACAGAAAATTATCATATGTTTACTATAGTCAAGAAACTAAGTTTAGTTTGAAATTTCATACTTAGTTTCCTCTCCATCTTTCTCTGATGTAAAGAGAGCTCTCTCTTTTGTACACTCATATTTATTCATTGTGGTCTGAGAATGTTTCAAATTTCAACTACCCTCAGGCAGCACTGGAAAGTGGTAACACCAGAATGGTTTAAATTTGGAGTACTTCTGATTGAAATGATTTACCATAAGACATAATTCTTCTATTGGAGGTCTATACTACACACCATCATTTTTCTTAATTATTTCTGATATTCTGCCCATCATACACTGACCTTCGAAACTATTTATTTAAGACCATTCTCGGAAATCTCAGTCTGGGAGGGAATTGTCAAAAATAATTAAGAAAAATGGTGGTTTATACCCCCGATATAGAAATACATCTTTTCTAAAATGTTGCTGCTTTTAACAGAATTTAATATAAAGTCATCTCAAGAGTTATGATGCTATTAACCAAATGATTCCAGCAAAAGTAAAAATATCCAGAGCCTCAGAGTAGACAGTAATAAAGAGAAAAATGTCCTTCTCATGTATGCTGTTACTTTGAATTCCTTATTTCATGGGAATGTGTTCTCATACTTACTTCACTACAGTACAATCTATAAACAGTCATGAGACTTCTAGGAGTTTTTTCAAGGTCTTCACCTACATTTCTTTTTCACCAAAAAAAGGAAAAGAGAACAAAGGAAAAATTTCCAAGCTAAGCCTTAGTTCTCCTTGGCTCCTTCGTCAGGCATCAATACGAAAAGCTAACAAAGCCTAGTCTCCGGGAAATGGGGTGCACTTACCGCCTTCCTGTTATAACTGGCAAGACATCATTGGATTTAGCTTCAATTATTTTAAATGCGACTTTCTTCAAATCTGAAATACCAACAGCCATGTCCTCTAGCATTCCGATTTCATCACCTAAACGAGGGAAAAGGAACCTCATTACAAACATACTATTTGAAGGAAATGTCACTGCTGGAATTTGTTCTAGTATTTTAGTAAACGAGTTTCTGAATATATTGAATCCATTTCAAATGCTTTTCCTCAAAGGCTGAAGGTTTTTATCAGTTAAATAAGAGCCATTCCAATGGACTCCAGCAGTTCATGTACCCTTAAAGGGAAGAAGTTGTATACATTTGCTGGGAGGCTGGAGAGACGTTTTTATTAAAAATTATTGGAGTGACATTGATTGATAAAATCAAATAAGTTTCAAGTGTACAATTCAACAGAATGTCATCTATATGTTGCATTGTGTGTTCACCCTCCACGTTTTAACTCCTTTATGAAACAAAGTGTCATGCAGATCTCTTTCCATCGGCAGGACTGACATTCGATTGTTAGAAATAATAGAGATGGTTGAATTGAAGATCACTGACCTAGGCTCATGCTAGTTTTATGTGGCAATACACTGACAAATAAAGTCTAAGAGGGAGGTAATTAAGTACAATTCGAGATCAGTATGGTTCAATAGAAATATAATGTGAATCATATATATAACTTTCGTTTTCTGAGTTGTATTTTTAGAGTAAAATAAAAGTTAACATTTATTTTAACAATAAATTTTACTTTAATCCAACATATCTAAAATATCATTTCATCTATAAATCAATATAAAATAGTTATTAACATAAAACTTTTTTATTAGTCTTTGGAATCTGTATACATATATAGTACATATTGATTTGGACTCGGTACATTTTAAGTGCTCAACAGCCATACCAGGTTATGTACTAAACAGCGCAGTTCTAGGCATTAGAGAGTTGGGACTTTCAAAATCCAGTCATTGAAACAAGTTGGCATAGAGCCTTATATATTAAAAAAGCCAGATGGCTTCTCAGGACTCCACTGTGAAATAATCTATAATTCCATTTTTATAACATAATGAGGATAAAAGTACAGTTATAGGTGAATAAAAAGAATTAAAAGTTAAATTATTTCTGTAAAGTTTGATGCAATAAAGATTTGCTTCTCATTTTTAGCTGAAGAATCTATAGATCAAATATCCTTATGAATAGGAATATGATTTTAACATGTACCAAAGCCATACTCACTGTATGTACTTAGCAGTCCTTCATATTGCACTATTAATCCCACCGTGTGGAGCTGCTGCAGGAAGCCAGGGTCATGCAAACTCGTGTGTAACTTGATGATGAAACCACAAACCAGTCCAGCAAGCTAAAAAAAAAAAAAAAAATCATTGAAAAAATTGGTGGGGGTCAACAAACTTTAATTTAAAAATATCGAAGACTTCTGAGGAATCAGAGATCTAATTAAACATTTTCAAGTATATATCACAAAACTCTTAACTATTTATGTATCTATTTTGAAACCTGTTGACAGTCTGATCTAGTAAGGCTTGGGGAAGGCATCACTGGGGAAGAGGGAAGAGCATGGATTTTTGAGGCAGGATGACATATCTGCAAATTCTGTTTCTACCATGTCTAGCAGTGAAACCATAAGATGTTATTTAACACTTCCAAATATTATTAAAAATGTTTTTGCACATGTAGAGACAAGAGTACTCATTTCATAGAGCCATTGAAAAAAACACAGTGAAGAAATGTGTATCAGGCAGGGACAAAACTTGACATGCAGTTAGCTTCATTTGTCACTGGACCATGTATGAAATAGTGGAGTACAGGGACAGTTTGGTTAAAATATTAGCTTCACCTGGAATGTTTAGACTGAGAGAATTCTGTCTCTTGCCCTTATTGCATCTATCTGCAAAACACAATCATTGGGGTAGAAGCTAGAGGGGAGAAGGAAGACCCCGGTACAGCCTCTGTGATGGAGGCTGGCTGTGGTATCGTGGAATCGGGTTGGGTGTAGGCAAAGGAGCTGGTCCTGTAAACCTTCTGTTCAAACCTTCCTGCTGGCAAATTTATTTTATAAACAAAAGAAGGCATCATTATGAGACCTGTCCTGGGATTCATGAAGGAGATGTATAAATAGGGGGTTGCAAACAGGCTCCTTTGCCAGTCCTAGCTGGCCACCTGCAGTGCAAGGCAGCTGTCCCTTACACTGCAGGCTGTACAGATACCCCAAGGCATAAGACAGTGATAGGATAGGTGACCTTTTCCTTCACAGACCCTCTGCGCTGTGAAATAGAATGCACATTGCAGAGAATTAGCCACGTCTTTGCAAAAAATAAATACTTAAGGCCTTATAAACTGTTGTTATGCAATATTTGGTTCATATTTATGATGAATAAGAAAAACCATGTACCAAAACTGTAAGGAAAGGATCCCTTTAAACATAAAACTGCCCAAGAAAGACTTCTGTCCTCACCAAGGGTCATATTGAACAACCCGACACAGTGCTGTGCTTGCAACAACAAGAGGCACCTACTGCTTGGCTGAAGACGATGTCTCTTCTCAGAGTCAGCATCAGACACTGGGGCAAGCTGTAAGCAAGTTCCTGAAGGAGCACGAAGGTCAGGGACTGCTTGGCTCGGTTCACCACCTCTCCCATGCAGTCCTTCAGGGTAAGGATGAGGGGGTACAGCTGTTCGTACCAGTCCTCTGGGAGGGGAAAAAGGGGATGCAAGAACAGTGGAGTAAATAAAGGAAGGTCTTGGAGGACAGAACCAATCTGTTATTTTTTCAGTCAAGTTATAAATATCGTTAAGGATTCGCAAAGATTAGATTAGAAGATCTTCCATTCAAGTCTCTCCTCTGAACTCCAGAAGTCGTACTGTAACCAGCCACTCACTGGACTGGACCTCTGGACTTGGGTGTATTTAAGATATTTAGGTTAGAACCCCTCTCTCGGCTCATCTCCCATCTGTGCACTGCCTTTGTCTTAGAGGATGGTGCCACCAGACTCTTCCCATGCTGGAAACAAGTTTCCTGGACTTCTACAGTCTTCGCATTTACTGGGTCATTAAAATAGTCCTAGTACTGCAATACCATCAAATACTCACCTTCTCCTTGCCCTCTCCCATCAGCACTTATTACCTTCTTGGATCACTTTCTTTCCCACTCGCTAACTGATCTACCTTCCTACGGCTACACCTTACTCAAATTCTTCTCAAGTGTTGCTAGGGGCAACTTTCCAATCAGTTTGAATCCGATCTCATCACTCTCTTTCTTGCTTCCTTGCTTAAAATCTTTAAAAGACACTAAAGCATTCACAATAAAGTCCAAATGCCTAAAAGATCCTCCATGACCTGACCTCTGACTACCTGTCTAGTCTCATCTCTCAGAACTTCCCTTGTCATCTTGAGTCCTAATGAACTGAACAAAATGTATTTCCCAAAACCTGTCCTGCTTTCTCATCTCAGTGTCTCTGCAAATCTCATCTCCAATCCTGGAACACTCTTCCTCTGTTTAGCTTCCTGACAAGCACCTTATCTTACCTGTAGACTCAGTTCAGATTTTCCGTCTTCCTGGACCTCCCTCCTAACTAACAAAAGTAACATAACCCATTTGCTAAAGTTCGGGTTGAGTTCACTTCCTTCCCTGACCACAGCTCCTTTTCCTTACAGTTCCTATACACTGTTTGCTCTGTGAGAAATTTCACTGAGGGTAAGAAATTTATGTTTTAATCACTGAATTTCCAGAACCTAGCATAGTATCTAACATACGGCAGATGTTCAATCGGTTTTAACTGAATGAGTAAAGTTACAATAAAGATAACAAGTGTTTTCAGATATAGACAAGTACAGAAAAAATCAATTTTGACAGTATTCGAAATTTGAATAGGTTTCTCTTCAAACAAAAATACAAAATTGAAGCCATCTGTATTTTTTCTTTGTCTAGATTTTTAACATGTTTCAATTATATAATTATGACTTTGGCATATGATATAGAAACAAGGTATAATATTCTACTTCAGTTTATTTAAAAATCAAAGCCCTGAAAAATGTCAAATATTATAAATTTCAGACGTGACATTAAAACATAAATATATTAATAGTATGACAGATAAGATTTAATAGAAATGAGTGTGTGCTGGAAAATTAATTTTAAATCAGGATCTGAAATAATATGAACTTCTCAGCACAAAAGTGTAAGTTTCATTGTGAGTAACGTGGGTGGTCAATAACCAGTTAAGAACTTGGAAGAGTTATAGTGAACGATAAAAAGAATCATAATCACTATTGTACCATGTCTATTGCCACTTATTTATTTTATGCTGTGGTGTAATAAACTAGATGAAATAAATCCAAATGATTGAAAGGGTAATTAATGATCTTAACTTAATAAAAAGATATGCTCTTGTTAATAACCTGTGCAAATGCTTATATAATGCTATAATGAAACATATATTAGGAATATTAGGAGTTGTTATTTAAAATATTGTAGAATTAAGTATTATGATAGCAATAAAAATCACCAGAGAAAGGGGAATTCAATGAAGACCTATTAAATCTGTAATCATTTAATAAAGGACTCACTTGTGGGCAACCTAGGATGAGATACGAACAATGGCTCTATTTAAACAAGCATTAGAACAACTATTTATTCTGTCATTACTGTACGTAAAAAGGCAAATGGAGATACATCAGACTTAGTTTCAGAATAAAAGACATATCAATAGATATCAAGTAGGAATACTCCACATTCCTAGTTTATTCATATTTATATTATCTCCCATTCTCTCCTTTTACTTCATTATTGTTTTCAATATGAATGTATAGACTAATACATGCACACATGAACAAAACAAATATTTCAATAAATTGACCCAGATGTAGATCTTAAAAGATGACTGACTATAAACCAATTTTTTGTGCTTAGGTCTGTAGAAAGCAGTTTCTGCTAAAGAATTCTCAAACATAAAATAAAACTTGTGTGCAGTAGATGGCGCTGCTTTCTCAGCCTGAAGGAGAACCTTTGACACCCCATTCCAATAACAGGTTTAAACTTTTTAATACGTTTGCATAATTCCCTACTAGCCTTTACATATTATTTAGGCAGCTGGCATCATGCGATTCCATGTCAAATGGTCAAAAATTTAGTCATGAGTGTGATATACTCCTAGTTAAAAAATGGAAATTTAACTGTGTCCACTTTTTTTCCCTTGAGAGATACTAAGTGACAGCTCAAATTAAATATAGCTGTTGGTTTTTCTTGAAGGTCTTTAAAAGAGGAATCTTCACAGAGTTCTTCATTAGCATCAGAATAATTTCTTTACTCACTTCCAAACCTATCCTCACACTTATTTAACCAGTTGATTCTTAATCATAAATTGCATTCAGAAAGTAAAAAAAGGAAAAGAGAGATATTTCTAGTTCTACTAGAATAAAAATGAAAATCTGGAATAAAAAGAAATATACTGATATTCTAAACCTAGGAACATTGTTAGATACTTGTCTTACATTAACAATATTCCAGTGTCTCCATTTACTATAATTATATATACTTTTTATAGATAAAATTTTTAAAAATGACAGTGTAAGAAAATATTAATTATGAATGAGAAAATTATAAGCTTTTGAGCAAGGCTAAATGTCTTAAAGATAGTAGTAAGCTTCTTATGGAGAAGCATACGTGAGGGCTAAAAAACATGTTTGTTTGTCTTTTTCTAGAATAAAAGTGATTCAAGTTCAGCAGATAAAGAAAATCTGCACTGGTAAATGCAAATTGCAATGAATACAGGTTTTGTTCCCTGCTAATAATATTCACTCAGTGCAAATCTCAGGTTCCAAAATAAACACAATGTGGTATGACAGGCCAAAGAATGGATGAAGTCAGTTCATAAATGGCCTTTTTGCTCCAATGAACCGTCCAAATCATTATCACAAAGAAACAGCAAATGCTTTAGTTTTCTCGCGAAAGATATTTTTGGGAAAAGAAAAAAAAGCTGCAGTTTGTGACAATCTTGAGACTATTGTCACTTCCCCCACACCTTTGTGTCTTTCCATACCTCACGACTGACATGGCATTTATATTGTCCTCATGATAAAGCCCTTCCCTAACGGAAATGAAGGTGGTGTTCACTCTGCTCTCTTCAGTCACAGATCCTGAAATGCAGACGTCCACTCTTCTGAGTTCAAGTTCTTCAACTGCAATTGCTCAGTCTCTCTCTCTCTCTCTCTCTCTCACACACACACACACACACACACACACACACACAGATCCAGTGAAGCCGGGCAGCTGAGGACTCACCACTATGTGGTCACCGCCCCAGCAGCTCCCCAGGAGTTAACTGGCCCAGTGGGCACTTAAAGTGCCACATCCTTGATTCTATCCCTGGCTTCTTTTCGGTGACACAGGAAAATACGAAAAGCACATTTTAATGTCCTTATAAAAACTCGTCGAACCTCCTTAACCCTGAGACCAACGAGCGGAGTCTTTCCTCAGGAAAACAGAATGCGTGTGGCTTAGCCGAGCTTTTCCTGAGCTTTGCGAAGTGCTTGGAAGCTGTCCCAGCGGAGCCCGTTTTCCAGCCGTTTACACGTTTCTGTAACATATTCTAGTGAAGCTCTCTGGAGGCTTCGGAGAACGGCTGCTGGGTGCTCCCCTCGCCTCCTCCACACACCATCCATTTCCTGTACAGGATGTTCATGTCCTCTGAGCTCAATGGCACTTATGTGACTCAGGGGAAGAATAAAGGAGCCACATGCCAACCAACTGTAGCAGAACGTAACGCTTGCTTGCCAGTTTCTGAGCCCTTCTCTTCTCAGGTGCTTGGTCTTCTTTGCTCATTTAAAAGAATTAACTTCACACGGGTGTGCAGCCATTGTTATTTTTGTTATCACGACTTTTCAGACATAGAATAAAACGAAGCTAAAAGATTACATGCTCGTTAAACTTTATGCAAAGAGATGAGAAGAAATGAGCCCGGCTTTGAGGATTCACCCAAGTTAAGAAAATGATGAACTGCGTGTGACGCCAAGCAATTAGAACGGCCTTCACGGAGGGCGATAAAACTGCCAAGGTTGTGAGAAGATCAGAGACCAAACGCATAGCCAACAGGGCTTTTATGTGATGCCCAAACCCCAGGTGGCACAGAACATCTGGCAGTGGGTTCCTGGGTAGGGGCTGGAGGTGAGGGACATCGAGTTTCCTATCCAGAGTCCTTGCTGCATTCGAAGGGCCTGTGTCCCACATCGACCAGCTGTGTCAGCCCATGTGCCCCTTGGAGTGAAGAGGTATCTTTCATTTACAGTTTTGCAACATGAAAATACCATAACGGGAAGGGTCGGTTAATAATAAGACTTCCTCTCCGGACACTTTATAGCTAAATTCCTTGTATGAGGATAATAGACATGACTGCCTTTGATTGTAGACCCTAGACCCAAGCCCACAGGAGGCCCCCAAACATCTGGACATATCCCAGGATTAGGGAGCACAGAGACTAGGCTAATCCAAACAACAAACGAGTAATCAGAGGAAGAAAAGCATCTTCTGAGGCTTCTCTGCCTAGAGAGTCTTCCCTGGCCACTCAAAAAGTCCTCCTCCAAGTCTTGCTAACTCCTTGCCCATATTTGTCATCCATCCCCTGGCTTTGCTCCAGGAATCTAAAAATCAGTCTGCATTTATCTTTCTTCAACAAATGCTAACCTATCTTCTGTATACCTCTTTCTCTCTCCTTTTATCACCGCCACCATGATGAATATACACATTTGTTAGACAAATAGAAACTCTTATCTGTGAGGTCCTATGGGTGATACTAATATTTATAACTCAATAGCCCCTGCCCTCAAGGAGCTTAAAGTATAGAAGGGAAGGGAAGAGGTATAAGGTAATACCTACAATATCAGGGAGTATGGTCAGTGCTGTAAAAGCTCAGGCAGTGACAAAGCACATTCTGAACTGTGAAGAGTTCAGGGACAAGAGAATAAGTCTCTGGTGAGAAGATCATATCCATTCCCGGTTGTGCTGTTTACTGGACACCCGAAGGAAGGCGAGGGAGCTCGGAGACGCTGATGGCTTGCATCAGTGAGGCTTCATGGGAGGGACGTCTAGTGCGGTGGTGCCAAATGCCACGAACAGATGCCATAAACTGACTGCAGATGCCATAAAGGGGACTAGCAGGGAACACGGAACGGGCTGAGATGACTCAAGGACTTGGAAGAGGCTGAATAAAGTGGAAGTAAAAGTTGAGCCTGAAGCTATGAGAAAAAAAAAAATGGAAAGCTGGGGGGATAGTCACCATGGTAGGGGTGGAGGACGGCGTAAGTAGGGGTGAGGAGAGAAAGAGGAAGGTGTTGAGTATGTTTGATTAGAGAAACAAAAGCTAAGTAAGAGCAAGAACAAATCTAGAAATAACAGGTATTGGGAGGAACACATGGAAACAAGCATCATGGTAACCCTGATGAGGAAGCTGTGTGTGACCGCCATGCCTTCCCCTGCTCGGCCTCGGGCAGTCTTAAAGACACCGAGGGTGTTCCCACGTAGGACCAACACGTATCTCAAAATGTGCTCGTCATCCTGGCCACTGCACTATGATCCAAGGTAAGTGACTGAAGTTGGCCTTTCCGGACATACTACAAAATGAGTATACTGCTCAACTCGACACTAACTGCCATGAGAGGAACAAAGGCAGCCTTTTATCATGTCAGCGGAATCCTGTTTGTTTGAATTCTGCTAGCCTGAGAACAATGGCATAAAACTGTCTAGTCTTGCTCTTAGAAAAATAGCAAAGGAAATGCATCAATTGATTTACTAATATCCTGGTTAAACTTCTCATTTCGCAGCACAAAGTTGAAAGCCTTAAGTAAATTCTGCTAAGACAGTTTCCAGGAACTAAATCCACTGATCAAACAAGTTCTACATTTGATGTACCACAAAGTTTTGAGCCAGGGGTTACCCTGGACCAGGAGGAGTTACCCGCTTACATTCTTTGGGTTTATTTTGCCTTTTGGCCTTAAAAAAAAAAAAAAGAAAGAAAGAAAGAAAGAAAACTATAACCGGAGGACTCTGGCCTACAAACATGCTGAGCATATAAAAATAAGGCGCATATGTTATAGGTCATTGAATAACCTGAAATCACTAAGACATCTGCCTCAGAGAGCTCTTGTCGTTTAAATTATTTCCAGTTACTAAGATGGAGGAGAGGTAGTGGCTACTGCGTGGATTGAAGCCTGATTGTAGCACAGGCCTCCAGAGGAGTGAAAAGGAGATAACGTTTTATCATGAAGTGAACTAGGTGAGTTCAGTTGTTTTCTAGTAAAGTTAAAGGCCATTAGAAGACACTACATCATTTAAAAAATATATATATAGATATATATACACACATATATATTTCTACAAACACAAAGTCTCACGTAAATGAATTTTCTTATACGTGCTGAGTAAGTAGGTCAAATAACAAAACATAATGTAAACAGTACCATTTCTCAGACCGTTTCATTCTATAATCATACGCCCCAAAGTTGCCCAGATGGGAGGGATGACTTTCTTTTCTCTCTCTATCCCAGTTTCTCTGTGGGTGTAAGCATCAGGAGATTTATGAGAAAGTTAAGTGATTTTTCCAGCGTAAATCTCCTGCCGTGCATAAGGTACAATTCCGCAAACCTTTAAGAGATAACTTATGGGACTGATTTTCATAAAGTTATCTCGTAATGTCACTAATTTGTCTCTGATAAAAATTAACATTTTATTAAAAGGGTGATAACAAAAAATTATCTGGACAGTGTAAGATTCGAGATGCTTTTTTTCTGGAAAGAACAAAGCAGGGCCGTGCAGCGGCTACGAGGGGAGGCTCTCGACGCCAGTGCCGGAGGCGGCATCCAGGCTCTGCCCCGGGACCAGCACGAGAGGGC
>CM053512.1:11157277-11193937 GCA_028627145.1 Eidolon dupreanum
AAAAAAAAAAAAAAATCTCCAACTACAAACACCCAGAACAGTGAGATGCAACAGGACATCCTTTTACATTGCTTTTAAATGACTGCCTGAGCTATCAGGCGTGTGAGGAGCTGGAGTGCTGAGCAGTTAGTGAGCAAGCCTTGAAACTAGGACTACTCCAGAGGATGTTTGCCTACGCCAAGAATATAGGGCCTTAGGTTTGCAAGGTCTTGTGGGAAAAACATGACATGAAAGAGTTACCCCTTTTTCTTCTTCTCTGCTACCAGTCCTGGCTGTGGCATCTAGAGGACAGGCATCATCCTTCTCATCCACTGATTATCTTGCTGGCTACCTCTGGCCTTTCACTTTCCTCCTTGCATTTGACCAAATAGCACTCGTTAAATATTTGCTGACAGCAATTTACTGCAAGATGATCTTCAGATTCTTTCTTTAGTCTAATTTGTGTCATAAAATACAATCATATATCTTCTCTAATGAGCTCTGTTTTAACTAGAAGATGAGAACTTCTTTAATTATATTTTAATATTATTTGGCTGTACCTACCATTATGTTGCTAAATAAAAGATGTTTCCTGTGTTTTTACAGTATATCTTTTCCAAATTTAAAATTGCTCAATACTATGTTCATGAGGTTGTAAAACATAATTAAGAGTTCAAACCGAGTAATAATAAAGACCTGGTTCTCTCATCTATGCTAGTTGCATGATCCAGGCCGAATTACCTAACCTACCCAGACTTCAATTTCCATATCTGCATAATGGAATAATATTTGTTCTTCAGAGAATCGTTGTCAAGATTAAATAAAATAATCACAGAAAAGAATTTATCATAATACCAGGCCTATAGTATAAACTTAATAATTATTAGCTATTAAAATGAGAGGAAGGAAAAGAGGGAGAAGGAGAGAAAGAGAGGGGTGGAGGTTGAGAAAGAGAGAGAAGAGGAGAGAGAGAGAGAGAGAGAGAGGTTGATTTGGATTATTTGTGTTAATTCTACATTGTAAATTAGTGGCTTTATTAGACACCCTCCATAAAAAATAACAGATTTAACAGGGATGAAAATTAAAATGAACCTAAAAATGCCTTCCGTTTTTCTATATTTTTATACCAGATTCATAATCACTATAATATCATGTGCTGAAAATATTTGCTTTTGTTTTTTTCCCAGCTTTATTGAGGTATAATTGACAAATAAAATTTTTATATATTCAAGGTGTATAACTTGATATTTTGATATATTCATACATTGTGAAATAATTACCCAATTGAGGTAATTAGCCTATCATCTCCCATAGTTACTGTTCTTTTTTCTGTTGTTTCTGTGGTGAGAACACTTAAGATCTACCCTCTTAGTAAATTTCAAGCATAAAATACAGTACTGTTAACTGTAGTCACCATGCTGTACCGTAGATTCCCCAGGACTTACACCTCTTGTGTCACTGAAACTTTGTACCCCTTGACTGGCGTCTCCCCATTTTTCTTCCCCCAGCCCCTGGCAACCATTGTACTCTTTGCTTAAGTAGTGTAATTTGCATACCACACAACTGGCCTATTTTTAGTGTACAATTCAAAGATTTTTGGTAAATTTATAGAGACGTGTAGTCATCATCACAATTCAATTTTAGAACATTTCCATCACCCCATAAAAGTCCCTCATGCCCATTCGTGGTCAAGGGAACGTTTATTTTTGCAGTGTATTTGGGAATGATTTCGACTATTGGACCTTATCTTACTCTGTAGTTTGATTAGCTACTTGAATGTATAAAGTCCAGGTTGGAGTTGAGAAAGTTTTTAGATAGAAGGAATTGGAAGACATGGTTTGGGTGTTAACTCCCTCACACCTTCGTAGAGGAGTGAGCATGAAAATACCGGATGCCAAACAGAGAGAAATAGAACTAAATCAACCAGCCCCTCGGAAGTTGGCGAAGGAAATCGGAGTAAGTAGATTTAGGGATAAACAAGAATAGGCCAAGGAAGGGAGTGAAAACACATGGACTTTGTTTACTTAAAGGTCATATAATGGTGCCTGGGAAGTTTTTACAAGGGCGCGTATAGGGCTAAGGAAAAGATATATAGAGAAAAGAGATCTTAATGGTCAAGAAATTACAGGTAAGAGCTTGCAGACTGAAAAGTAGGAGTCACTCTGCTCAGAGTCGAAAAACAAATTTCCTTTGAGGGCAAGTTGAACCAAAATGAATTTTAGGACTTTTTTCCCCTTCTTAATTGGCATCACTGGCCACAGAGCTACTAAATGGCAGAATCAAGCCTTGTTCAAAATGCTGATTCTAAAATTAATGTAAAACTAATATATTTTTAACAAGAGAGGTTTCAAAGATAAACATCAGTTTAAGTTTAGATGATGTAACTCATTTAATTATATAAATGGAATTTGTAGGAGGTAAACAAAACAAATATTGTTTTCCTTCTAGTTTTTTCTCTAAGCCACAAAATGGAAAGGAAGCATGGGGACAAGCAGAGAGTTTTTGTTTGTTTGTTTGTTTTTTAACTTCTACAGTTTCATGAAACACATTGTTAAACTCCATGAAGCCAGAAGGGTATATTCAAGTGCACTAAGGTGTAAATTTTCATTTATAACCTACATGGTTTTCTTAGGACTGAGAGCATGTCTATTCCTCCCTCTGAATTCAAGGGATCTCTCTCTCTCTCTTTCTTTTTTACGAGCAGTGCATGATGAGTTAGGAAAAAGAATAAATAACTGGATATAGTCCTTCAATTTTTCTCTGGAGATTTAGTTCAGCCACAGGAGCAGACGCACATCACTCAAACATTTTTTTCTGTGCTCATTCTCTGCCCATGCTCCTCCACCCCTATCTTTTCCTTCTCTCTCATCCTTGCCTATTCATTATCTCTCATCTACATTTTTTTTACTCCATTTACCAAAGTAGTAGCTTGGCCGAGTAAATGGGTATGGGAGTGGAGGCTGTAGTGGCATGGGGGTAGAAAGGTGCATTTACGTGGCAGAGCAATTCCCAGAACTTAAGATGTGGACCAGATGCTGAGGAATAACTGCTTCATATTGCTTCCTTTGCTGCCTCCTGCCTTCTTCAAACCTAAGCACAAGACACGGATTTCAATGTCATAGAGTAAGAACAGATACAGGGAGACCAGTTTGAAGGCTATTGCAATAATCATGGGGGTGGAACATGATGGTGGATGCAGTGAGTGTGGAAACAAGTGATTGGATTCTGCATGTATTTTGAAAGAAAAAGCAGAAGCTTCTGAAAAACTGGAGAAAAGACAACGGGGGAAAGAGAAGAGACAGACACCGCATCGAATGGACAGACTGTGAACCAGTTTGGGGAGAGTACAGGAGCTGGTGGCTGAGAATGGGGAGCAGACCAGCAGCTCAGTCGGGGACCTGAGAAGTTGGAGCTGTGAAGAGGACAGCTTTTGTTTTTAATTGGATTTCAGGAAAAAGATCTAGGCTGGAGATGTGAATGTGGGGATTGTTAGCACAATTGAGATATTTAAACTATAAGAGTAAATGAGATTATTTAGAAAGGACATGTAGATTTGAGTTCCAAGGACTTGGAGCAAGCCAGCACTTAGAGGATGGGGAAATGGGGCACCAGCGAAAAGCAACTGAAGTGACGTATGCACTCAAGAACAGACAATCATTGTTTTAATTATATTTTGGTGGCAATTAAAGTATATGAATATGAACATTATTTCACCTTGTGCTTTATTGTTCTATATATATTAAAGGATTTAAATAAACATAAATTAAATTCAAATGTATATATGTACACATATATACTTTAATTGTTTCATCAATAGAAAACTATTATGAAACCAATTTTTATTATCTGTGATTTACTCTATTATTTGTATCCTATAAAGTATTTTTTGTCCAAGCAAATATTTTGTCCTTCTACTGGTTTTGTCTGATTAATAGTTAATTCAAGTGTTTGGATTTAATTTAAATTTTAGACCACTATAAAATAGAGTTTAGCTATATTCTTTTTATCTAGATAATTAAATTATACTCATAACTTCCCATTTAAGAAGCTATAACTGTTGAAATATATGACATGTTTAAAGAGTATTACACTGAATAGGTAGATGAAATATATGTATACTTAAAATTACTTTGTGGTGGTGGTATTTTTTTTCCATGCCATAGTCTGTCATCCTGGACACCAACATTGGCTTTTATTGTAGAAAATGAATCTTTCAGCCTCACTGCTCATTGTTAAAAGACTTAATCAGGAGAACCCATGCCTGCTATATAACCCTGTTCCAACAGAGAGTGACTTAGGAGCATGGGGCAGGAGTTATGATTCTGTCCCACGATGGTGATTGAAGAATGCGTTGGGGGGAGGAGAGGAAGAGGCTAGGGAGTATATTGGTAGGAAAAGATGAAAGCACGATGGAAAAAAATGACAATGAGGAGGGAATCGGAGCATCTTGTGCAGAATATAAAGGTGGAGTACAAAGGTAGCCTTGTAAAAAGTTTATGAAAATTAGAACAAGTTGGGAATAAGGAACTTAGACTAATAGTGAAATTTTATCAGAGTCGTCGTGTAGCATTATCAAAGGTTTAGAATGAACCACAGTCAAAATAATGACGGCCGGAATCTCTAAAGTGCTCTGCTCTCGGGATGTCCTGAGGTGCTAGTTTCAGATGCTCCTACCTACTGAAGCAGAACCTCCTCGTGTTGCCAGGGAATCTGCATTTTTTAAACTCACACCCAGGGACTGTCCTCACCCCAAGTGAATCTTACGCCTAGTAAAATTTGAGCACTGCTGAGCTAGGAATGTGTGAGAGATAAATCTGAAAATGTATGTGTTAGGCTCAGATGGAGAGGAGACTCTAAAGGAATTCGCAGAGTAAGAAATATGTATAAAAAATAATGAAAGTAGGTAATGTTCAGGAATAAAGTAACAGTGAGCTGCCAAGAAAGCGTGATAAAAGAAGGAAGGCGATGGTGACAGGAGTCCAAAAGAATGCCTGGGAGTGAGCGTGTGAAGGGCCAAGAATGACGGACTCAAAAAGAGGACAGTCATGTGAAGAGAAAGACAGGAGACCACACATCTTTGCAAGAGCTAAGCAGTGGAAGGCCTGTCACTCCCCATAAGGGGACACCAGGAAGCAAATTATAGCGACAGAAGAACAGATCAGGGAAAAGGGGTCACGGAGCAGCTATTGCACTCTGCTTTCTGTGTCAGGTCTATAGTAAGTCCTCTCTGCTGTCAGAGCTGCTGGACATCAAGCATTGTCCCCACCCCGGCACTAACACCTTTAATAATTTTCCTTGCAAAAATAACACAGGAGTGCTTGGCTTACAAAGACCGTGGTGGACTGAACTTTGTACCCACTCTGAGTAAAGGCGAATAGGGGGACATCCCAGCTCATGATTTTCGTTAAACGCCCTAACACACTCTTGCGTAAGATTAGATGAGCCAGAAAGTAACATAGCAGATTGGCAAGGACTGTTGTTTCCTTTCTCCTCCTCACCATTGTTATTTGTCATTTACTTTAGTTTGCATTAAAATATATAATAAGTAGTTAAGGTACATTCTATTTTTAAGCTCCAGCTTCTGACATTTATGTCTGCAATACAAAGCAGCAGATTCTCATAAGTGTCGCAAACTAACAATGTGTTTTTTTATAAACCTGTACACCACATCGACTTTCTTGTCCAGTCTTATGAATAGTCCAGGCAACCAAGGACATTTCTTTTAATCATTGTGCAAAATACAGTTAAGTAACATAATAGGAATATTATATGTTTGCAAAAGAATATTGTCTCCCTGAAGAAACTGATTTTTTTCCCTGAAAATCATTAGCATAAAGGAAGGAAGGGGAGAGCTTCCCAGATGTTAATTTTTCTTATTGAATTCTACTGTTTGAAAATGAGAAATGGAATGATGGGAATTTTAATAATTAAACTGGTAAATATAGAGAAAATATTCAATAAATACTAAATGGAGGTTGCAAGGTACTATGAAAAGTGCTTGGGTGGTGGGATGTAGAGGGGTGTGGGCAAGCTTTGCACCAGCCCTGTGAATGCACCAAACAGGACTTCTCTTTCTCTTCCTATGGCTGGCGATTTTCTGTCTAATTCCTTCCCCTGCCGGAATGCTTCCTTTGTCTCTCCTTATGAAACTGTCCAAAGAGTCCTTCCTTCCGTGGAATCTTTACTCTCATCACGTGCTTAACCAATTCCAGGATGATGATTATAAAAGTCAGTAATTTTAACTAGTAATCCATTTTAGGTTTTTTACAAGTTAAATGAAAAACCACAAGGAATAAAAAGGCTGGTGATAAAACAGCATAATGGAATTTTCTTGCTGTAAAAGTCCTTTTTCTAACCAATAAAATTTTCTATATGTCCACTTGACATTAATTTATTTTCTCCCCATTTCTCAGCTATTAAAATTTACTCCCTTTGCCCCCAAGTATCATGGGGGGAAATTTAGGTAGTAGTTATTGAATGCTTGCTCTATGTCAAGCACTCTTTTAAGCACTTCACATGAATAATCACCAGTCTTACCCACCTCTTTGAATTATTTGGATAATTATACTCACCTTCCTCATAAAGGAAGCAGAAGGCTGCCCAAGGCCACCTAGCTAGTGAGTGCCAGAGCCAGGATTTATATTTGGATTACCCTGAATATAAAGCTCAAACTTTTCCCTTCATGCTGTGGACCTCAAGTTCATTAGTAATCAATACAAATTTGTTTTAAATACTAATACTTGACCTATGTAATCATAAAGAATATTCCTAGTGGTTAAAAAAGGACTAGATTTATTTTACCCAGTCTTAAAAAAAATATATCTTGATTTTACTTAAAGAACTCTTAGTCCATGGTAAAAATCTCTTGGAACAGTTTTTAACTGTTCAATAGGAAATGATGATATTTGGAGTTATGTTTATCATTTGCTGTCTGATATTAAGGGCTGTAAATTCTTTCTGCTTCATGTATGACTTGCCTTTATCTTTGTCTTTTCAGTACTGGGTACCAGTTTATTTACTATTCACCTGAAAATACAGCCAAAGCAAAAGAAGTTCTCAGCAACATCAATCAACTACAACCTCTGATAGCAACCCATGCAGACCTACTGCTTAATTCTGCAAGCCAGCATTCTCCAGACAGCTTGAAGAATTCTTTAAAGATGCTTTCAGAAAAAGTAAGATCCAAATCATCCCTACAGTGGGGAAAATGAAACACCCAAATTCCCACTGGTGTTGCTTTCTGCATACATTGCCTTTCATGACACCTGGAAATGTAAAGTAGACTAAGTTAAAAAGTAAGCTTCAGAGTATTGCTACAGGATCAAAATGAATTGGCCTCATTCTCTTTTCAAATCTTACTGAGTGCTAAGGTGCTTTTTTTGTTGTTGTTTTTTTGTTTGTTTGTTTGTTTTTCCTAGTGGGAAATGAAACCTGTTATTGGTTGGTATATATCTTTTTCTTTTCCTTGATATCCTTCATTTTGGGGGTTCATGTTCTTATAAAATGAATTAAATTAGATTTAGAAAATTACTTCATTTTCCTCTGGTGATCGCCTAATTTTTATGCATATGAAGCTATCCATTTAAATAGGAGTGTCACTTCATTTGAAAGCAGGACTTTGATGTGGATTCTTATCAGTGGCATGAGGTAATTCTTCTGCTTGAGTTTGCTTTCAACACTATCTACTGGGAGAAGGTTCTATATTTTTCCAAAAGTATTAGTTATTATTTGAAATGTAGCAGGACCTAAGCTTTAATTTTTCCAAAGGTGACTTGCAGAAAGGAAGGACAGTTTGGCTTGTCGTAGATACTCAACAGCAACATCCACCTCTAATTAGGGTACTGAATGATTCAGAGAGAATTAAGATAGAAAAAGACCAATCGCAGCTTGATTTCAATGTAAAACCAGATGTCCTAGACTCCAATTACAGTACACTCATCCTTAGCCTCTGCATTCTGAGGACACCCTCTAATTTATTATAAGATACTTCCAGTAAATATGGCCTTGAAGAAACTGACCAAAGAAAATTCTCCTGGTGTCCTTTCAGAATAAAATAACAGTGTGGCTCTTCACGTCCCCGAAGAACAGATTCATAGAAACCTGAATGCTATCTATATATATATTTTTGATTCAGATATGCTGTTATAATACATAACACCTTAAACTTATTTAATATTTTAGTTTAAAATGTATAGTATCCCATGTTTTCCTCATAGGATCTAACTAATATTTATTTTTATTAAAAAATAAACTAATATCTATTTAGAAAGATCGAGTGAATTGTCTAATCAATTAAAAAGTGAAAGATCAAAACCCAAGAACTCTAGTTCAAAATGCAACATTCATTCCATGAAGAACAGCTGTCTCCATCATAACAAGGGAGGAAAAAATTGATCCAAAATTACAGGTACCGACATTGTCAAATATTGCACTAGGGAATTCATGACTGATTTGACGGATGTTATTTCATTTAATCTTCGAGTGTTAGATATATATTGCTTGCATTTCACAAAGGAAAGGATTGAAGCTTAGAAAAGTTAAAAAAAAAATGTGTAAAATCATGCAGCTAGAGTCAAACCCAGGATTCAGACAAAACCAGGATTCACTTTCGAGTCTGGTTGACTCTGAAATGAAAGCTTTCTGGTATCTTCTATGTAATATATGTATTTTTGACATTTCCTTCTTTAAAATTAAAAAAAAAATAGAAAAACTCCTCAGCAGCAGTCAATAAGTATGTCTAATGGTCAATCAATATGTTATAGCCAGGAAAAAGGAGGAGTGTTTCACACAAGAATATGATTTCATTTGGGTGCATTTCATTTTCAGATTTGTAGATGAGGTGAGGTTTTCTGATTCACCTAAGCAGAAAATGTTAGCAAATAGCAGATCACTGCAGTGATCACAGAGCAGTATTTATATTCTTCCTGTGCATTGGGCAGGAACTTTTCATTTCATACATCCTTTACAACTTGCTGCAGTGATTCGAGTTGGGGGACAGAGTGCGTATGTTCTTTAATTCAGCATTGCTCCAACTTTTTCTCCTCTGTCTTTCTACTGAGTAGACAGGCTTCATCTCCTACTAAATCTGTCAGCTCTTGAAATTGGGAGGATATTTTTTAAGTTGAGTTTGCAAGGCATGCCTGGAATGTCAAAAGAATTAGCCAAAGTAAGAGTTTTGCATAAACTATGAACATAGGTAGTAGCTCATGGTTTAAAGTAAAGCATGATCCATAAATTTAGCATAAAAGGTAAATAGTTCTAGTGCCATCTTAAACTTTAGTATAATTTAATATTAGTAAAATTTAGCTTAAAATTCCTTCTTTTGTTAAGTCTGAACTGGGATGTTTGGAAAATAAGTGCTTGAGTTGTTTACTTAGGAACTCATTCACCTAGAATATTAAATACATAAGAAGAATTGTCTATGTTTATATTTATCAGAGAACTTTGAAGGTCTTATATAGCCTCTGAGCAGCCAAACAGGGAAGAATTCACTGTGTAGACTGAGGAGGCTGGAAAAGGCTGAGGGAAGCCCACAGATACTGGGGAGGGAGGCATTCAATTATCCTGTAATGAGATGGCATCTCTTTTTTTAGGTTAACTGTTGCTCTGGAGATGATGGCAATGGATGCATTATCCGTTCAATATATACTCAGAATCTAGGGGAAAAGTATAAGGCAGTAGAGAAATCTAACTTGCTAATGGGTCATATTCAGAGAGTCTCAGAGCAGGCAATAATTGTAGATCCAAAGGCAATTTATATTATCTCTATTGCTACTGATAAACAAGC
Organism: Eidolon dupreanum; assembly: GCA_028627145.1. NCBI lineage: Eukaryota > Metazoa > Chordata > Mammalia > Chiroptera > Pteropodidae > Eidolon > Eidolon dupreanum. The sequence continues at coordinate 11,167,044 of CM053512.1, forward strand.
CACAGGACTAAAGCCTTACAGGAAAATTCTGTTCTGCTAAACGTCTATTAGTAGAAGAAACAACAATAAAAAAACTATAATTTATAAAAGAAAAATATTTATTGAATTTATGCTATTTGCCAAGCAGTATCTATGACACCGGGGGAATAAGACACAGGCCTGTTCTTCCCAAAGGGTCAAGGTCCTTGATGGTAATGGTTATGATGCCAATGATGGTGACAATAATCACTAGCATTTATTGGCAGCTTACTAACTGTGAAGTACTATTATAAGGTTTTAAATTCTTACGAGTCTGTGAGGTGGGTACTATAATTTTCAACATCTAATCTTCCTAATCCTGTGAAGTAGGTACTTTTAATATCCTCATTTTATACAGTAGGGGAAACTGAGTTACAGAAATATATATCATGAAACAAAAATTGCCCCTCTGGTAAGTCTGGCTCTAGAGTCTGTGACCTTAACCACTATAGTGTATGGTCAAATGTTCCATGAATGCTAAGATAGACACTGTATATAGAACTAAGGGAAAAAGTAGGGAGAGGGGGTGGGGATGGGGGTGGGGAGGACATAACTGAAATATCACAAGAGTAAAATTTGTTTCATGTCTCAATGTACATGAACTCAAATTGTTCTAATATTTTAATTCTTGGTTTATCTTCTTAGTTTATCTTCTAATGGAAAACTGGGCTTGTTTGCTACATATTAGTTTATGAAAATATTAAAGAAATTATTTTATCTTATGATTGGGTTCATAACAGATACAAACTCTAAGTTCATATGAATAATTCCAACATACAAAGCGTAGGCCAAATTTTTAACATAAGATATGAAAGGTTAATAATTGAGTGGAATATAAATGCATTTTCCTTTTCCCTAAACTAAAAGTATACAATACTATGAAGGGGGAGAAAGAGAGAGAGAGAAAGAGAGAAAGAGAGAGAGAGAGAGAGAGAGAGAGAGAGAGAGAGAGAGAGAGAGAGAGAGAAGTAATGAAAAAATACAAACTGAAAACATAAAGGACTAAATGTAGGTAATGTATAGATATACCTCTCATAGCTCAGATATATGTGCAACATTACCTCCAAATACCTATCGCATTCTTCATTCCACAGAGATTAATAGACCTCGTTTAGTCACTATTATCCTGCTCATCAAAAAGCAATCCTGAGCACCTACTTGTGTGTGGTATCGTACTTGATGCTGTAAGACAAATGCTACATAGACATGATCCTTAATTTTTAAAGTAAGAATTTAAAAGAATAGAGTGTTTTGCAATATTATAGTTGTGAAATGGCAAACAACAACAACAAAAGGATTTTGTCACACATATTAGGGACTATGCTCACAATACATTTGAGAAAATCTGATACTTTTCAATTCCTACTATCCTTTCAACTTTAACGTAGTGTACAAACCATTCTCTTCATTCTAAAACTTAAGATTTTCTTAAATGATCTGTTTTCCTTAATAAAGATAACAGGAAGTCAGTATGCTAAGAAGTTGAAGATACACATAACATACAGAAGAATATTGATTATGTTGATTACTTAGGTACTGAGAAGTCATTTGTTTGTTTACTCACTTTAATCACCCCTGGGTTTATCTCAATCCCAAAATGAACAGAAGACTTAATGAGTAGAGGATTTTAATTTTCTTTTTATAGTTGGTAAAGTGTATGTATACATACATATGTGTGTATATGTATATTTTTAGGGAATTTGAATAAACTGGTATAAATGAAGATGAAACTTCAGGATGGAACTTAAATTTCTTTTTTTTTTTTTTTTTTCATGCTCTTCCTCCTATGGTAAATATTTAACTGATGGAATAAGTAATGCATAAAAAGCAGAACTCGTGTTCATTAGAATCATAAATAATAGGGAAAACAAAGATGAGAGTGAAATAATTTTTAAAATTAGACTCATACATAAAACACATGGAATTAGAACTTCTGTTTCTATCCATGATGGAGTACATGAATCCTCTCACCTTGAAAAACAAAATTGAACAAAAAATATAAAATAATTAATTTTAGGCATTGGAAAATAGGCAGCACAAGAAAGTAACAAATTATGTGATTCTTATGATTGTCTAGCTTACTTCCTGGAGGCAGTTTCCAGGATGTAGTACAGGAGCAATAGCCATACAGTAACTCCCCAAGTTGAGGAGATAAGAGGTTGGAGTTTGGGAACACCAATATGGCTAGAGTTCACAGTACTAGAAAGGAGGGAGCTTCGCATAAAAAGAGCCTTGAGGATCTGTATATAAATGGGTACTTTCAAATCTTTACCTGAGTACTGATATGCATATGCATAAGAATAAATGACCCAAATCCAAGGAAATAAATACCAGAAATAAGCAGACAAAATAATTTCTGCTGGTCAAACAGAACTGAGAATAGCTTATCTTCCTACCAGCAGAGAAGACTTCTAATATGTAGAGCATCCTGTAGAGCCCTCAGGAAGCTGTGGCCCTTAGTGGTGGGGTAAAATTAGTCCTAGATTAAAGGCTGATCTTTATCTACTTTAACAAGGCTTAAAAATAAGGGTCAAAGGGGTCTTATTGATTCCAAGTAGCTTAACTTCACACCAGAACAAAATCCAACATTATTTAAAGGAATATAATAAAATCCAGCAGCCAGAAATGTAAAATACAAAATGCCTGTCATTTGAGAAGCGTATGCCATTTATGAAGCAGGAAAATATGACCCATAACCAGAATAAAAATCAAGCACTAGAAACGCCCCCACAATGACAGATATGATATAGTTAGCAGATAAAGATGAACAGGAGGAGGAGAAATATTAAAGATTAAAAAAAGAATTATGAAGAATCACAAGTTCCCTTAAATATCATTTCTAAAATAAAAATATGTACTGGACAGAATTAGCAGATTGGTCATTTCAGGAGAGTAGAAGGTGAACTTGCAAACACAACGTTAGAAACCATTCAAATGAAGCCCAAAGGAAAAAAAAAAAACTAAAAAAGATAAATTAGAACATGAATGGCTTATAGAAAAATATCAAGAAACCTATACATGTAATTAGAGTCAGAAGAAAACAAGAGGGGAAGAGAGAAATATCTGCAGAAATTGTGACTAGAATTTTGTGAAACAATGAAACTACAGATCCAAGGAGCAAAAAGTACTCCAGCAGAATAAACATTAAAAAAAAAACACACACACACAAATACATTATTATCAAATTGCTAAGAAACTAAGATTAAAAAAGAAAATTGTGAAACAACCAGGAAAGAATGAAAACAGACACATTAGGTGCAAAGGAACACAGATGAGAATTATAACAGACTTCTTACTAGACACTATGCAAACAAGAAGGCAGTAGAGTAACATTTTCAGAGTACTGACATACACAGAAAAGTTATAATTTCATATCCAGAGAATATATCCCTCAAAAAGAAAAATAAACACTATTTTAGACAAATAAAAATATTTCATAGCAGACTCACACTATAAAAATTTTTAAAGGAAAACCTTCAGCAGAAGGAAATGATACCATGGAAAATTTGGAACCAAAGAAAAGAATAAAGAGTGCCAGAAATGGTAAATATGTGGACAGAATTTAAAAAATCCGAATTTTTTAATTCACTTAAACATAGTTATTCTTTAAAACAAAACAAAATAATACCAATTCATTACAGGGTTTATAACATACTAATGTAAGCACAGACATATGGATCAATGAAATGGAATCTAGGAACTTCTGCAAACTAGAGATTCTAAAGAATCTAGAAATAGACCCACACATATATGTTTAAATACCTTCAGATAAAGTGCAAAGGAAATTTATTGGAGAAAGAATATCTTTTTCAACATAACACAAGAACAATTGGATATACATCAGTAAGAAAAAATGAACTTTCCTTTATCTTTACCTCACATATATATAAAAATTAATTTAAAATGAATTGTGACCTTAATATATAAGCTAAAAGAAAAAAAAACGAACAAACTTTTAGAAGACAAGATAGGAGAACATTTTTGTCACCTTGGGTTAGGCAAAGCTTTCTTAGATAGCATACAAGAAGTGACACCCAGATCCCCCCCAAAAATAAATGGTATATAACATTTGATAAATGTCACCAAAATTTATAACTTTCATTGCGATTTTCAGAAGGCCCTATTCACAAGAAACTATTAAGAAAATGAAAAGACAAGTCATGAACTGGGAGAAATTATTTGTAAAATATGTATCTGACAAAGGATCTGTATCATAATATATAAAGTATCCTTACAACTTAATGATAAAATAAGCCACTCAATGAAAAGCAAAAGAGTTGAAAAGACATTTCGCCAAAGAAGATGATTAGCAAGTAAGCACATGAAAAGATACTTACTTCATAACATTTGTTATTAGGGAAATACAAGAATAAACTTGCATGAGATACCACTAACCACCTGCTAGAAAAGCTAAGATCAAAAAGCCTGAGCATAAGGAGAGTTGGGGAGGTTATGGAACAACTGGAGCTTCCGTGTATCACTGATGAGTACACAGTTATTTGCACATTTTGGAAAACAGTTCAACAGTGTCTCATAAAGTTAAAAAAAAAATGTACGATCTAGTCATCTCACCCCTAGTTATCTACCTACGTGAAAGTCTATTCTGTAGGCACCGAGAAGGTTGGTGATGCTTCATGAAGGTCATCCTCAATAGTAATAAATGGGCTGAGCTGGGACAGAGGATTTAAATTACTGAGCATCATGAAATGTCAGTATCACTCCTTGGGGAGCTTGCCAAATACAAATTTTGGTTCAGCAGTTCTGAGCTGGGACTCAAAAGGCTGCATTTTAATATGAGTGGCCTTGGATAACATCCTGAAAAAAAAAAAAAAAAGGAAAATTAATCAACTGATAAGAAAACTACAGAAAATATCCACAGGGACTGTAGGAAGGCTCTTAACTAAGTTTAGCTGTGGGAATAAAAAGTAAGGGTGAATCTTTGAAATTATTGAAAAGGTATAACTAGTAGAAATTGATTAATCCAAAAGCTAGGTATTATTGAAGATGATCCAGATGTTTGGATTTAGATTTACTGATTGGTGCTGGTATCACTCAAATGGAAAGGTGAGGAACAACACATTTATTACAAAAAAAAAAAAAAAAAAAACTTGCATTTCAGCTGAGACTTCTAAACTCAAAAGACTTTCAGGTAGAAACAGTTGACAGTACTGGTTCAGAAGGTAGATAGAAATGGATTTTAAGGACCTTGCAATACAGATGACAGTTGAAGTTATGGAAGAGGGGTTATATCACCAATGGGGAAAAAATGCTTTTAAGGTTCCTTAGGGTCCCCTGAGTGAGCAGGGGATTATGAGTCAACAAAGCAAACAGCAAAGGTCAGTCAAAAAAGAGAAGTATAAATAGAAGCGTGCACTTTACAGTTTACAATGAACTCCCATAAGGTTTCACAGATAGGCATTGTAATTTTGTACACACTGGAGAAAAGTGGTTGTGTGATTTATCTAAGGTCAAGTGAATAATTTATATGAGCTGCCCAGAGGTCAGTAACTCTCTTGGCTGAAAATTCAATGTTCTTCCTTTCAGTGAATGTTAAGTGATATACCATGTGATATGTAAACACATATCAGTTCTCTTAGTTCAGAGTATAGCACTATCACCCTATGAAATAATTAAAGCATGTCAAATTTAAAAATAAACAGGATTATTTCGTGGCATGTATATGACTACTAAGATGATGATCACTTGTTTATGACATTGGCTACTTTTCTGTATTGTGGTTGGGATTAGGCGTAGCTTTGAATTTATTCAGTGACAATAAGGAGATTCTAAGTAGAATGAGACTTTCCTTAATTTGCTGAGATCTCAAGTTTAAATGAATGATTTTTAAGTGAACATATCCTAACTTCCTCTGCCATTAATATTCAGGAAAATAGGAAATTAATTCTCAGGAGAAGTAATTTTAGTAATTTTATACTTGTAGATAATTCTGTAAGTTACTTTGAAGAATACATGTATAAGAATATGAATTGGAGAAATGTCAGCAAGGCAAGAAAACATTTCACTTTCAGATAACATTTCTCTCTCTTTTTAAGATCAAATGAATCAAATCTGCCTTTGGTTCACTTTATGCTTTTTAAATATATTATTAAACTGATATTTTTAAATGAATTATTATGCCTACTCTTATGATAACATTTAGGCAACCTTTCTTTTCTTTGATTTCACGTAGTATTAGCTACAGAAAAGGAGAATGTTTTCAGAACTCTGAGTCAATAGGCAACTAATTCAGAGTCATGATCGTATCCTTGTCATGACTTTTAACTTCCCCGGTACCATGTCAGTTGTAAGAACAGCAACATACAGATGTGTTGGGATTGAGTAACGACATTAATCTCTTCAAGCTGATTTATTTTGACTATAAAACCTCAAGGTCTACATTTACTAAGTAATTCTGATCAAGAAAGTTAAGATTTTTCCAAGTCACGTGGATGGAATATTTTCTATTTTCTAACAGAATGTGATTCAATGCACAGGATCCTGGTGATCTAGAGAGTTTCCAAGTAGTCAGATAAATTTTTCAGTATAGACAGAGTGAAAGATCAGTTATCATTGTGTTTAATATTTTGTGTATTATATTCAACTACCTGCACTCCAAAAAATTCTGGGTTGTAAAACTATAAGAATCTACTATTTCATCTCCCATGACTTGCTGACAAATCAACCCAAATGAGACTTGCATAAATGAAGTGGCATCTCTGTGTGTGCATGCTATGGGAAGAAAATGATTGCAATTATAAGAACCATAGAAGATTTCACTGGGTGTGAATAGATATTCAGCTACATAGTAATTACATGAGTGTTATGGAGACTGGAGTTATAGTAGCAGGAATTCAGAGAAGGCAAGCCATTTTGCTCTAAAAATAAATCAAAATATTTTATTAAAACTATCAACAGAAAAGTAGTTAAGCTGAATGGAAGTAATTTCACATTTTTTTAAACTCTTTTTTTTTTTTTTTTTTAGGTGAGGCAACCCTTGGTTGACCTCACAGATTACAAGGACCTTGTCAGCTTTATTTTTTACTTTTTACGCCTCTAGCACCTGGTCTTCCTAGGTGGCCTCCCATTCAAGTACTAATCAGGCCTGACCCTGCTTAGCTTCCAAGATCAGACGGGATTGGCTTGTTCAGGGTGGCATGGCTGTAGACTTAAATTCATATTTTTAATATTTAAATTCACATAGATGGACATATCTATGTTATATGGAAAATTATACAGACAACACATTTCCCAACACATTTTGCTGTAACTATACTGATTTGTTTGAGTGGTGTATAGCCAACTTTTCCATCAGTTTTTTAAATAAAAATGCTGCTTTTTATTTTGATTTCCTAATTTATTATCAAAATATTTTCCAACCTTTTATTCTTATATATATTTTCCCCATATTTCTTATCTACTTACCTTTAAAGTACCTTCAATATTTAAAAAAAGAAAAAAAGATTAACAGTGGATTTTTTTTTTGCGGAAGGAGGGGGGAGTGAATTCTATCCAATAAAGTTTAGCAGTAAAGATAGTCACATGGGCGATTGTGGACACAATTAATTATGAGATCTGGTAGCTGTTCAGAACCCTTGAGGGATCTGGGGTTGAGAAGAAAGGGAAGAAGGACAAAAACTTCTAGGTTTGTGGTGGCTTATAGGTGGTATAGGGAAGGAGAAAAGCTACCGAATTTGTTAGAAAACTTGGGTTCTGTTTCATCTGGGCTGCCAATAAGCAGTCTGCCCCAGGACAAGTCATCACACTTCTTTATTATAGTTTCCTTATCTGGTTAATGAAGAATTTTATGATCTATTACAAAGAGTAACTACACAGATATGACATCATCTTATTAGTCACTTATTGTGCTGGTTTTAATGGGTTTTCTTTAATTGCTTGAACACAACAGGGAGATTTAGAGAGAATTTTGTAACCACTAGGTAGGCATGGTACTGTTGACTGCATACTCAGAGTACACCAATAAATGATTACCTTGAGTTATAGCTTTATAGCCAAGAGTGTCTCATTCAATGGCGATTATATCAACTACTATTGAGATTAATGCTATGAGTTAAAGGGCCTCTTCCTAACAGATTACAAAGTATGACTATGATTACAAAGTGGGTCGGTGTTCGAGTTCCTTCTCTACTATTTGAACAGATTGCTAGGCCACGTGCCTGTTACGGTACTATGATACAGAAAATAAATTATCGCACCCTCCAGTATGTTATAGGGTGAAGCTATTAAACATTCCAGGAAATTGCAACACACAGCTGTAAAGTTCTTTATTGTTGGGAGGCTGTCATTACTCTAGTACTTACTAGGTATTTACCATCAGCCTGTAAAATCTACCATGGCAAGCTTTATCGTAACCTCGTTAATGTTGAGCATTACTGAAACTGTTTGGTGGAAGAGACAGTTAGGGGGTGATCATAAGGAATAAAAGCCAAATGTTTTCATGGGGAAGACTGCCTATGTCATCTCTACTGTTGAAATCTGTTCATGGTGCTAAAAATAAAAAAAAAAAGTCTCCTGCCTCTAGCTTTTTTAAAAAAGGCGTGTCTTTCTTTCTTTAGCCTTCTGTTTAAAATACAGAATATCCGTAGTCTGATCTCATTTTCTTTTAAGGTATGTTTGGAATTACTTGAAAGGTAGATGCCATTCACATGATTATCCCCAGTGAAGTTCATCTCCAAAGACAGCATGTGGAACTCAAAGAGAGGGGGCTAAGGAGACAGATGGTGTTTATAGTACACACAGAACCTCAGCATTGACTCTCAGAGCAGGAGGACTCAGGGGCTTGGCAGCGTCCCCAAACCGAACTGTATTCCACTGATTGATACAAACCATTCTCTCTGTCTGTTGCCTGTACTTTCCCCACCATCCACGCCACTTAAATGCCAATGGATCTGTAGTTGACCTTTTCATAGCTCTGTGCTGAGATGCCTTCCATGGTGTTTCTAATCCATGTCAATTTCCTTCCAGACAGAGCTTTTTGTACATGCCTTTAAGGATCAGCTGGTCAGAAGTGCACTTTTAGCACTTTACACTGCCAGGCCAGGAGGCGTCCTTAAAAAGCCACCCTCTCCTAAGAACGGCACAGAGGAGAGCTGTCCCCAGGATCCACCTCCACCAATGAAAAGGCAGGACTCCATACCTCATCATTCAGACTACGATGAGGAAGAGTGGGTAAGTCTCTTACACCATTGCTTGCCTTCCAATGTTTAGTCCTGAGAAATAAAGCCAGAATGATAGGGAACCTTTGCTTTTCATCAGAATGAGGTGGAAAGCAGTCACAATACAGGTTGTGGATAAATAAGTCACGTTTTTCTTTAGGGGCAAATTATAAGTGAAAGTTTTATTTCTGATTACATTTCTTTGACATAAAGATTTATTTGCTGTCAGATAAATCATATATGCATAACCGAGAATATGTCATCAAAGCAAAGATGTTACAATTGCAACACTCTACAATACTTTTTCTTATTTATTTCCAAGGCAATATAAACCATTAAAATTGTGTTCTTAGAAAAAGAGTCAGAAATTATTCATAAGGCACCACTTGGATGCAGCAAATATTTTCATTATTGCAATCCCGTGTTTTATTTCTGGGCATACTTTGGAAAGTATCATCATTTAAAGGGAGTGGATATGGAGCTCTCTCAAATCTCTCTCTTTCATGATTTATGATTAAAAAAATGATGTGGCTCCAAGTGCCCTAAAATTGGCAGGAGTCTGGCCACATAAAAGCATCTGAAAAAAAGAGCTACTAAAGCCAAATAACCAAAATAAGCCAGCGTGGATTGTAACTCTAGTTGGGCAGAAGAAGACAGAAGAAACATGGAAGCATTGGATGAGGGGGAGCAGTGTGTTATTTCTGAATCAACATCTATTAATTATCCAAATTCTTCCAAATTATATGTGGACACAGAAGGAAATGCTGTACTGTATCATATGCTTACCCAAGAACATGTATGCCAGCTGTATTAGATGTTAAACAGTTAACAATTACTATTCCTACCATCCTAAAATTTAAAAATGTTCAAGGAGTAAATTATTTGAAAGGCCCAGATCTCTCAAAAAAATTTGCTGTCTGACAGGCTCTGAAGTGATGCCTGCTCTTTGTTCTGATAAAATTTCTATCACAGGAAAAACGGAGCTGAGTTCCAAGAGGTAAATGCTGAATAAGTATTTGTTGTTGCTGATTAAGATTGCATTTCTCCCACTGAAGCATTTTCAAAGGAGCAAATCTAATATTTCTCCCTTTTACCTCACCTTCTTCTTTAATTTATTCACAGCTCCAAGGCATTTGCACCTCTTAACCTCTCTGAAGTTCAATTTTCTAAACTGTAAAGTGGAAATAACAGCACTCATTCTGCTTAACTCTTACGGTGGCCATGAAATAAATAATTCACCTGTGTGATATGCTCCAGCACCTGGAAAGGCCTAGGCAAATGCATGGGATGGCTTCAGTAGTATTGCTATATGTTTTCTTTTTTGAGATGTGTAAATTATGTAATCTTATTATGAGGATCAATACGATCCCCTTGAGATAAATGGGAAAACTGGATCTATCATAAACATATATTGTGAATTTTAAGAGTTTGGGTAGATATTGAAAAGAACTTGTATTTCGTTGAACCAAACATACAGTGCTAACCTTTTGACAAATAGTTACCATTTCATATTAAATCAAGTCAGAATTTAGAGCTGGAGATCTTGTTTTCTTAATTTTCACCTTATTGTGTTATGCGGACCCTCTCCACACCTCACCTTCTTCCTCCTGTTCAAAAATGTTCCCTTCCTTCCCTCCTTCCTTATTTCCTTTTCTTTAGATAATTTTTGAGACCTTCTAAATCGTAGGTGTTCCAAGTGGAAAGATAAGGAACGTTAAGTCCTTAGGTCCCAGAGCCTAGAGTCTAGTTGCAGATAAAAAGATGTTAAGAAATAGTTACAAGATATTGTGACAAAGGTTGGAGAGACACAGAAGATATGCTCTACTAATATGAATTCAACTCAGAGTCTTATATACAGACCTGCTTATGATGGAAAAAAAAATGGAAGAGAGTAGGAAATTTACCGGGGATTGAGGAGGCTGGCTGTGAACCATTCGGTTCACTGGGTGTCACTGAGCACCTCTTCTGCCTGGTTCATTCCTTCTAGGGCTGTGACAAAAGGAGCTCTTCGAGACCTCTCCTTGGCTTGTAGGTAGTCATCTTCGTGACATTCTCCTCGTGTGCCACTCATCTCCAAATGTCTGCTTTTTGTAAAGACACAGAGATGAAGCATCCAGGCTTCAAGCACTCCACAGCCTTTTAGGGCTCTAGAAGGACAAATGGCAATTGTAGTGCACTTTAGGGTTGTAGGCGGGGTAAACACGAGGAGAGCAGGAATCTCTCATGGTCATGGTGGGATTTCAAGAATTAATTCTTAAGGTTTAAATGTGAAAAGAGGTTAACCATTCAAGAAAGAATGTGAGTTGGCATTTTAGATAAAACATGGGGGGTGGGAAGAGAGAAAGAGAGAGAGAGAGAGAGAGAGAGAGAGAGATTATTAGTTGTTTACTTGTGTTTTAAAGATGGTGAAAATTAAGCCTGTTTATACTCCAAAAGCCATTTGAGAGTCAGAAAATCAATGGCTAACGCAGCGAGGTCCTTACAAAGGAGAGAAAAGAATTATTTCTAGTGCGTAGGTAGAGGACAAGTCCCAGGCAGAAGCCATTTTTCCACTGAAATTGCAAGGAGGATGTAAAGATGGACTATACTTTTGTGAGGGTGGGTGGGCTGGGTGGCTTCTTTTTAGTTTAAAATATTTTTCCAGTCTTATTGATATATAATTGATATATAACATTGTATTAGGTTAAGGTGTACAACTAATGATTTGACAGATGTGTATATTGGAAAATGATCGCAATAAATTTAGTTAACATGAATCACCTCACATAGTTATACATTATTTTCTTGTGTATCGTTAACAATACTTATGATGAGAGCTTTTCAGCTCTACTGTCTTAGCAATTTTGAATAATCAATACAGTATTGTTAACTTTAACTATAGTCACAGTGACACACACTATGTCTCCAGAACTTATTTATCTTGTACCTAGAAGTTTGTACCTTTTGACCACATTTACCCATTTTTCCCACCTTCTACCTCCAACCTCTGGCAAACACCAATCTGTTTTCTGTTTCTATGAGTTTGTTTCTTTTAGATTCTGCATACAAATGAGATCATATGGGATTTGTCTGTCTCCATTTGACTTATTTTACTTAGCATAATGCCCTCAAGGTCTTTCTATGTTGTCAAAATGGCAGGATTTTTTCTTTTTTATGGCTGAATAATATTCCTATGTGAGTGTTTTTGTGTGTTCCATTTTCTTTATCGAATTTATTGAAGTTTAAGGGCACTTGATTTAAATGTAATCATAGATTTCTAAAGGGTGTGTATGCAAGTTTGCATATTTATTATACACAAACACATCCAAATACCTGACATTGAACTAGACATTGTAAAAGTCAGGAAAGTATTCAGGGGAGATGATGATATCTAATATAAAACTACAGGGAAATCACCATTACATTAATAAAAATAAAATAACTCTGTTAAAAACACTGGTTTGAGTTAAAGGATGAACTATCAAATCAGCAAATCCATCCATTCACTTATTCCTACATTCACTCTGAAAATATATATTGAACTCATATGAGTGAAACACTGGATTAGGTGCCATAAAACAGGGGACTGCAGGTGAATGTATTAACTGCATGTGGGAAAATCTAGAAATTGGCAGGATTTCATGCATATGCATGCACATAAAGATCTCATTAGGGGTTTCTCTTCTTTAATAGAAAATTTGTGCATTTTAATGGACAGTCATGAACTTTGCTTAATCACCTTTTATGGACACTTAGATTTTTCCCCATATTTTGGCTATTGTAAATCATGTTGCAATAAACATGGGGGCGCATGTATCTTTCAAATTAGCGTTTTTGTTTTCTTTGGATAAATGCCCAGAGTGGAATTGCGGGATCATATAGTAGTTCTATTCTTAATTTTATTGAGGAACCTCCGTGCTGTTTTCCATAGTGGCTGCATCAATTTACAAGCTTACCAACAGTGTATGAGGGTTCTCTTTTCTCCACATCCTTGCCAACACTTATCTCTTGTCTTTTTGAGGACATCCATTCCAGCAGGTGTGTGGTAATATCTCACTGTGGTTTTTCAATTTGCATTTCCCTTATGTTTCATGATGTTGAGCCCCTTTACATGTATCCGTTGGCCATTAATTTGTACATCTTCTTTGAAAAAAATGTGTATTCAGTTCTTCTGCACATTTTTAATTATTTTGTTTTTTCTATTTAGTTGTATGAGTTCTTTATATATTGAATATTAACCTGGATGGCTTCTGTTATCCTTGAAGTAGACTCACTTATAAGGAGAAGGGTACAGGAAAAGTGGGCTGAGCAGAGTGGTTTGAGATTCAAGTGGGCACTAAAGAAAATAGGTGGAGGAATTTATTAGAAATATTTGAAAAAATCAGGAAGAATTCCAATCCTCGTGAAGGGCCGGCTGGCCAAGGTTGCTTTAAGAGTCTGCATGGTTGTTGGCTCACCCTCAACCATTGCCTTGGGAATTCTTTGGTAGCCTTGACACTGGGAAAAAGTCTTCCTATGTTTTTCTTCTAGGTAATGCAGGAGTGTCCTCTTAGTTTTTTACATTTTCTTGGATTCCTTCAAAGGCAAAATAGTAGAGTAATAATAAAGATCTGCATCTCAGTTCATTAAGTTACTTCTCTCTCCTCCTAATGTAATTTTACTCTATTTGCCAGCAATAACCAAATTTGATTATTATATAACATTCTTATTGATTTTCCTTACCAACTACTTTTTGTTAAAAAGATTTCTTTGTCAAGAGATGGAAATCCCTTTAAAATACAGAAAAAGAACTCACCAAAGTTATAACCATTTAACATTTTTTCAAAGTTTTATCTAACTTTGAAAAGTTGAGAGATTTCAAAAAAATGTAGCTAATTGAAAATGCCTTTAGAGGTTGTGTTTTAAATGAATTGGAAACATAATTTTGTGTACCACTTTTTTAGTTAATCAGGTGGTAGAAAAGTTTCAGCACTGATTACAAGTCTGTTCAACATCTTAAAATAATTTAGTGTTTTAAATTAATTTAATTGAGTTTCTGTGATATCATGTGAAAATATTCTCTAATCATTTAGGTTGGTTTAGGTTTCTACATAAGATTGCCAACTCCATTTTAAAAAATCGGTTTCGTTTTATCTCATTTCCTATAGTGACCGTAGTTTTAACAATTACCTAACTTAAAACAACTGCATTTAGCTTCTTTTAATAAATATTTGGAAAGTAAATATATGTTAGTAAATTATTGCTAATATATTTAAAATATTTTCTTTTTTGAGGTCATGAGAAAGAATCTCCATTTGAAATCAGTGTGAGACTGTCTTCTTTTCAACTCGTGTTAGCAAAATTGATGACATATAAATCTGGATAATAATTATCTAGTCAATATGGAAGAGATTTAAACTAAAATGATCACTGACAAAAAACGTTTGTTATTTACTGACTTTTACTCATTAAATGATTGAATGCTTTAAAAGTTGATTTTCCTAAAAAGTTAATAAACAATTAAATTCTAAAAGAATATTGGAATTTTATGATAATCCATGCAAAGAAATAGGATGATATAGCATTCTTCATATTTTAGCTGGTAAAGATGACATATTGCTTTTCTTTCTCTACATTTCTATAACAGATGCTTCCAACAGCTGGGATTCCAAGATTAGTTGGTCCAAAATATGAAAGCATGTCATCCAACCAAAGTATTAAGTTGACCCAATTTTTGTGGCTTCCAATAATTGTACTATTCTCTAGAACACTGAGATTTAACTTCGGTATTACTGTGCTGATGGGTTTGGGGCTAAATCTGCCTGCCCTCATTCAAATAACTGTATGAAAAAAAAGAGAGAGAGATAAACTTGTGAACCTTTATATTCTGATCCATTTCAGCAAAGAGCAGAACTAGGAAAACTATTCTTATTATTTAGCCATATCCTAAACCCATTTGTTAGTTGAACTACATTTCTATGTCAGACAACATTTTAGCATTCAAATTACTTAATTAATTCCATTCTTCATGTTGTAAATGTAAATCAGATTTTAAATCTTAGTTTCCATTCTTAAGATAGGAGAACATTTGCCATGCCTTATTAAGATCAAATGCATTCATGTCACATAAACACAGTAGATGATCCACATTAATTCATAATGATTTTTCAATGATTTCATAGATTATAGAAACAATAGCACAAATTCACAGAAATATTTATGTCAGGCATTCTGTTAATAAAGTCCATATATAATCTGAAAAAAAAATGTAGTTTCCCCATAACTCAGTATTCCCAAAGATTGCATTTTGGAGTAAAGTTTGCATGAACAACTTTTTATGTATTCTTCCTCAACATCTCAGTCCATTTGATACTGCACCTTTCTCTAATAATGTCTAGAACACATATGAATTCTTAATCTTGACAGGAATATGGATAGAGCTATTTATATTACCATAATTGGTAGCAGTGAGCATAGATAGTTACAAAATATTACTAACCATTGAGGACAAAACATATTTCACCAGATACCTCCACAGGCAATCTTCAGTGATCTGTATTCTCAACATCACTTGCCAGCTTCTATCTCCTTCTTAGACCTTACCTCTAGGGAAAATCGTTCAGGCCATGAATAATACAGAAGTACCCATGCAAATTGGTATTCAAAAGAGACTCTGTTCATTCTCTGACTGGTTGGAATTATGCTGTGTGAAACTATTAATCTGATCTTAATAAGAAGGAAATAAATTATTCTCTTTTTTTAGAGTTAATTGTTATAGACAACTAGATACTAACCTACGGTTGAACTTTTCTAAAGCCAACACATAGCTTAGTTACCTAAATGAGTAAAATGTCCACTAAAATACAGCCATCTATTTCCAAATTTTATGAGAGAGAGAGAGAGAGAGAGAGAGAGAGAGAGAGAGAAAATATACATACACATATATATACATTCAACTCGAAAACATTTCTTGCATTCCATGAACACTCAGCCTCGTGGACACTGAATTATAATCAATCAGTTGTTTATATATCTATTTATTCTGTGTGTTCATGAACTTTATAAACTCCTTAAGGGCAAAGACAATGTTATGTTCACTGCTGTATCTCCACAGTTAGCAGAGCACCTGCTTTTCAAAAGGTGCTCGGTACTCATTTGTGGAGTAAATTAATGACTTTGAAACTTGTCCTCGAATTATAATTTGTGTTTATCTTTTTATTTTTAGACATAGAAAATTTAAATTTACTATAACTCAGCACTATGTCAGTTACCTTTTTCCCCACTAGAATTCATAAATTATTGTGAGAATTTTGTTTCTCTCTTCCCGTCAAAAGTACCCAGTTATATCCCTCTCCCCTTAGTGCGTATTTCCCACTTCATAATCAACTCTGTGGTGACTATTCAAATCATTTTCAAAATATCTCCAAATACAGAAAGTGGTAAAATTCAGAATGGACACAGAACATCAGAGATGACCAAAGCTAAGAACGTGGTGAGTTAAAGCTTCCAGAAGCTTCCAGAAATCCAGTGGTGGCAATTTTAGCTTTATTCGTTTATTCGAGTGCCAAGTACAAAGGTCCTACCTAGTTAACACGAAAATAATTTTAGATTTTTTTCCAGCAAATATGAATTGGAAACAACCGTTTTCCCCTTGTCTCAGTATTTTCTTTTTCGTCATTAAGTCATATATAATAAGGTTGTCTGGTTTTATTAATCTTACAATGAGGAGGAGACATTGAGAGCATCCACTCCCCGCATAAAGAAGGGCAGGCAAAGACAGGGAGAATTAGGCCAGTTCCCTGTATGGCAACTGAATGTGTTCTATCATCTGTTTTTTTGATGGATGGGAACATTCCTGAACTTCTGCAGTCCATTTCGCCCAGGAGAAATGTGCTTTGAATACTTATTTGATATTAAAGTCCACAAAAGGTGATTAAGCAAAGTTCATGACTGTCCATTAAAATGCACAAATGTTCTATTAAAGAAGAGAAACCCCAAATGAGATCTTTATGTGCATGCATATTCATGAAATCTTGCCAATTTCTAGATTTTCCCACATGCAGTTAATACATTCACCTTCAGTACCTTGTTTTACGGTACATAACCCAGTGTTTCATCCGTACTAGTTCAATGTATATTTTCAGAGTGAATGTAGGAATAAGTGAATGGATGGATTTGCTGATTCAGTAGTTCATCCTTTAATTTAAACTGTGTTTTTAACAGAGATATTTTATTTTTATTAATGTGATGGTGATTTTCCTGTAGTCTTATATTAGCTACCATCATCTCCCTTCGATACTTTCCTGACTTTTACAATGCCTGGTTCAATGTCAAGTATTTGGATGTGTTTGTGTATAATAAATATGCAAACTTGCCTAGACACCCTTTAGAAATCTATGATTACATTTAAACGGAGTGCCCTCAAAATTTAATAAATTCTAATATGAATACTGAGACATTATTTCCTAGATAGAAAATTTTAAATCCCCCAAATTTAATGAATTGTTGAAAGAAATACTGAGATATATGCAGGCAGACTATTGCTATATCAAGATACATTCAGTTTGAAAAAAAACAATCCTGGAAATTGGTGGTTCACAGCATACTAACTAATGATGTCATATAATTAATTCAACCAGCTATGCAACTATCTCATGGTATACAGATAATGTCCAATTACCAATGGAAAATCAAAAGCCTTCGTCAATCAGTGAGATTTTTTTACTTGTTATTAAACAAATGCTTTATTGAATATTTTTACTGAATTGAAAACTTTAGCACGATGTGGCATTTGTTGGGGTGAACTCAGCCATTCAGAGTATAAGCTTAGTTCTAACTTTAATTTCAAGATGCATGTGGTAATACTTCTTACAGTTGTGTCTTAATTTCTTTTTATTCCAAAGTAGCAGGTTATTCAGTCAGTCAACAGATGTTAAGTAAGCAACAGTGGTGCACAGCAATGCTCTAGGTACTTGGGGTAAAACAAATTAAGTATAAAATATGGATTTTAACCTCAACAGTCATATCCTCTAATTCAAGTGAATAGCCAGCACTCATAAAACAAGCAGAAATATTGAGAGAGAGTCCCAGAATGGAGATAGTTGTGTGAAACACATTAAAAATGTTGAAAAGATTCAGGGAGACATATGAAGGTTAGAGGAGATGAAAAAAATCCCTTCATTCTTTTATTTATTCACTCATTCACTCCTTCATTCATTCTCTTTTATTTATCACCTGATAAGTACTAAGACCTGAGAATAAAAGGATTAATAGGTAATAGTCATTTCCCTCATAGAGCCCACTATTTGAAAACAAAGCAAAGAAAGGGTAGCATGAAGAGTTCTTGAAAATGATGAGATTTGAAAGGGTGAGGATTTGGATCGACAGAGGAGATGGGAGAAGGTATTCTAAGCATAGAAAGCAGGATGTGTCAAGATATTAATATTAGTTCCTCCAAAGTTTCCTTCATGTCTCTGATGCTCAGCACCAAGCAAGCATGTAGCAGATAACCCCCAAAATATATGTTGAGCTATTTAATAGCGTGTTGCTAGGAGACTGATCTGGATGTAGTTCTCATTTTGAAGACTAATGAAAGTAAGGAGAATTATCTACGTCGACCCAACTAGACAGGTGCCTCTGGGCTGAGAAAAGAATGAATACCTAGCCTGTTTTTGATCAGATGACATGAGTGCGGTGATCGATGAGAATAAATGTGGTTCTCGTGTATGGGCCTGTTTGTGTGATAGCTGCTATATAGCTCTGAGAAAGATCCAAACCAGGGGACTATGGAGAGGTCAGTGCTGCAGCAACCGTGCCTAGTTATCTGAATCTACTTGTGTGTCTAGGGACTGAATTTCAGCGTAAGGCCAGCAGTATGGTTATGGGGAAAGGAAGGTCAGGGGTTTTCACATGGGTAAATAGGTGAAGTTAAGCAGGAGGATCAATAGGAAGCAAAGACTGGGGAAATCTCACCTGATTTTGATGGATGTCACATGTGTGTGTATAGGTGTGTGTGTATTACGTAGCTCGGGCCATACATGTGCCAGTATGTGCCACAGAGTATTTTAAGGGCAACTCCTTTCATCTAACAGTCTGGGTAAAGTTAGGATTAGAGAGAAGAGCTATCAAGCTTTTGAAAGAAGAAAGGTTTGCAACGTTGAGCTAAGCCAGTATAGTGTAAATTGTACTCAGCCAACTCAAGGGTAAACTGAGGCTTCTTTGTAAAGATGGTGATGGGTCGTGTTAATTCACTGGCTGGTTCTAATCAAAGTCCTCAGAAATTGGGAACAATAAGTGGGAAATTGCACATGGAGATATAGATATGACAGGGTTACTTAGAAACCTCCCCCACTCCATATGGGCTCTGCTTTAGTCTTCACATTTTTTGCCGATCAAAATTTAGACCTAGAAAGCAATGCTGAACTTTCTTTTTTTTAAGTTAACCACTGATCCAAAACAGTCAGGATTTCTCTTAATGCTACTACCAAGATCATAAACATGTGGCATGCTGAGTAAGCACCATGGCCCCTGCCCTCATGGCTCACTCTGCCAGGTATAATGTCCCCATGGCTACTCACTCCTACATCCATCACATTTCTGCATTTATTGCTACCCAGCTTGACCCACGTATTAGCTTAGGTCCTAACCCAGGAATAAATAAGGACCAAGGATCAGTACCTGGCTCAGAATGGAATAAATATTGCTGCTAGTTCCCCACTGACTTTGTGCTCTCATTGCCAAGAAAAAGTTTATAGCTACTTCACCTCTAAGAAGCTTCTTGTCTGAAGCCTCCATTAAGGTCAAGGACAGCAGTTAGGCTCCATTTAATAAAGGTTAGACTTTAATCCACCAGTGTTCCATTATTTCCTTTATATGGCAGGAGATGTAGTAGAATAATGACTGCTATTTTCAGGGGAAAAGGCCTAGCAATCTGTTTTTCTGTTAGGTGGTTGTTGTTGTTGTTTATTTTATTTTGTTTCTAAACCTCTCATGCGGCTGAGCTGAACAGTACCTGGAGGCAGTTCCCAGGGCCTGAAAGGGGAGGGGCTTAGAAGCACCAGGTATTGCTGCATTGTCTTCTCCCCCACTATGAATCCACTTGTATGTCTAGGAACTTCATGGGAACAGTCTGAAATGAACTGTGTGATTTTAGTTAGGGAATAAAGTGGGGCTGGCCCCAGACATACCAGCAATCTAAGCAAAAAGACTTCATCCGTGAACCGACCCAGTGAATAGTAATCATCAGAATAAGAATATATTTTTGCTGGTTATTTTCCTTTATGTGTTTGTTTTCACAGAGATTATATGGAAAGTGATTTATTTAGGAGAGAAATTAGATATTCAGAGCTCCTTTTCAAGAATCTTGTTCACCCTTTTTTAGCATCTTAGTTCTAAAATAACTATCTTGTCCCCCAGTCTCCTAGGAATTGAATTACCATCTTTTCTCCCTGTAACCCGCTCCCTGGTTTACATCATGGTCACATGAATGGATGTAGGGCCTTGATACTGACATTGTCCTCTATTAGTTGGCCACTAATGTCCCTTGATCCAAACTTACTGACCCTTTAGCCAAGTGATTGCTCCATTCCTGATTATATGATACTCTTTATTTCAGACTTAAGGGTATGTATGATCAGCCTGTCCTTTTTGTAGAATCTTTTAGTCCAGAATGTGCCATCATGCTCGTTTTCAAGTCTTAGATAACCGAAACTGAACCTTGGTCCTGTGAGGTGGCACACATCACTATCTGACCCTTTCTGGGCAATGTCTCCTGACCTTCCTCCATCCAGCTTATTCCTGGAGTTCTTCTGGTAATTTCACAAAGAGGAATTCCTGCTGTGTATCATAATTCTGTAGGAAATCAAAGGGGAAGAACCAAGTCTTTGGAGTCAACTGGAATGTATAGTCCAGTTAGACCATTTTAATGTTGAATGTTATTCAACATCTCGTAGCTGAGCTCTAAAACCAAGTCTGTAATATTAAACTTACTTGACAGTGTTTGAGGTTAAACAAGCTCACAGTCATACGCCAGATGATACAAACATCTCTCTCCTCCTCCCTGGCTTACTTCCTCCCCCTCTCTGTGCCTTTCTTCCAGGCCCTGCACAATGTCCTGAGGCCACAGCTCCAAATGCCTCAGTCTGGTATTAGAGACAGAAGTACAAATCTAACTGTAATTTACTTTGTAGATACTGTAAAAGAGAAGGAGGCATGGCCAGAAAAGTTCAATGTTCTCTGGCCACCAGCTAGGCAGGCTCTCTGCCCCAAAAGATAAAGAATAAAAGGAGCCTCCTCAGGATCTACTGCTGAGTGCACCTTCGATAATTATTTGATTGTGTATAAATCGTGTATTAGTATTACATAATAAACTGCTCACTCTCTAACCCCTAACAAACTCCCTCCCAGCTCATGTGTCCTCTAAGCATTTAACGACTTAAATGTTTTTCTACTGTTTACCACATGACCCCTTACTCTATGGTCGTTGGTCTTGATGGTGAACATACTTCTTTCTGTTCTTCATGTGGATAAAGATCTTTCTCTCCTGGTGCAAAGGTTACTTTTTCTATCAGTAGAATCCTGTAACTTGAGCTATCTGTAAATGAAGAAGAATATATAGGTATGGAATGTAAAATTATCCTTTTAAATAACCTCTGTCAGGCTCTTCAGAGATGTGATTAAGATCAGTTATACTCCTTTATAAAATGAAAGGCAGCATGCAATATTACCTTTTTATTTTTTACCAAAATACAAAGTTCCTCTCAACACAGGCAACAGGAAGAATTGAAAGTTCATCTCATGTACAAAGCTAATCTGGAAGATTAAGAGCAATCCTAACCCCTCTTTGTCCCCTCAGTAGCTGAGCTTATTCCCATTATCTGGAGACCACACTTTAAGAACTTCTATTACCTAGAGTAGTTAAATTCACAGACACAGAAAATAGAATGGTGGTTGCCAGGGGCTGGGGAAGGGAAGACTGGGGAGTCCATGTTTAAATGGTACAGAGTTTCAGTTGAAGAAGATGGAAGATTTCTGGAAGTGGATGGTGGTGACAATTATACAACAATGTGAATGTACTTAATACCACTCAACTGTATACTTAACAGGGTTAAAATGACAATGTGTATGTTGTGTATATGTTATCACAATAAAAACAAAACACAAGAATTTCTAGTGCAAGTGATGGCCATTCTTTAAAAATATTGGTGTGTCTGTGTTGAGGAAAATAGGTATATCCAGTTTAAAATTTCATACTTTGAGCTCAATTATGGATGAATATTGTATGGTAATTCATCATGGCTTTATGACAGAGAAAATAATGAATAAAATAAAAAGATTTATAGCACTTAAATTTTGCTTTATTAAGAGCAAATGGGTTTCTTGTGTATCCAAGATCTGGCCTAAATAACGGGAATATTAGAGTCTGCATTCTTATGATTGCTCCTCTATCTGCTTCTTTAAAATGGATTAATCAGATTTTGCCTTATCTTGTTTCTGCAATAAAAATGTGTAGTGATACTCACGCTTTTTTCAGGATAGGGTGTGGGCCAACGTGGGGAAGAGCCTGAACTGCATTATTGCAATGGTGGATAAACTGATCGAAAGGGATGGTGGCAGCGAAGGCAGCGACGGCGGCAACAAAGATGGAGAAAAGGACCCTTCTGTGGTGGACTCCATTATAACACAGCCGAAGGGTAAGGCGTCTTTTTTTTTTTTTACCCCAATCATTGATTGAGTAAACAAAATGAGAAAGTCATGATAAAATGAGATCGAAAGAGAGGAGTCTGTAGTGCCTTTGATGAAAGTGCTGATAGCACACTTTTCCATCACTGTGGCTTGGGTGACGGAAGGCTGTTTATCAAATTGCAACTCGGTTGCGTTTTCAGAACTGCTTGCAATGCTCGTTTTTTTTTTTTCTTTTGCTACATAACAACCTTCTTGAAAGAACAATGTTTTCTTTTAAAGAGTCTGACATAGTTTAATCTACTTTTATGCGTTCAATATTTTGGAAGAAAAACAAGCATCTAATCTTAAAACTGTTAGAAAGTTTGAGAGATATTAGAACACAGTATTTTATGAAAAGAATGCAGTATGGTAAAATTCTTTTTGCCTTATTCTGAGGAATTCTTTCAAAAACATTGAATTATTTCAAAAACATATAAAAAGCTTTGATTCCATATGAGAAGAATATGTTTGTGCATTATTCCAAAAACATATTAGTAAGTCTAGATATTCATGGATCCATACATACACACATACACATGCATATAGATGCATACACATGTGTGGGTATGTATGTGTCTATAGACAGAAAGATGTACAATAGATACTTTTAAATATATATTATAAGATCGACTACCAAATATAATCAAAATGTTAACTACATTTGAATCCCAATAAATGGCTTTTTTTTGTTGTTGTTAATTTGATTAATTTTGATGACAAAAACCAAGACAGATATCTGTATTTTTTACGGTAGTAAGAATTGCTGTTAGAGTTTTGCCAACCCTTTCGCTAGATGTCTTATATGTTTGAAGAAAGTAAACAGTATTGCTCTACCATCTTCTTCTGAACTTTGCTTTTCCTTTTAATTTAAGAAAATGAGTCGTAAGAAAATATGACTGCTTATAAAATTAAATTTATGCTCTTCCAATTTGTTTTCCTGATTTTTCATTACTCGCATTTTCCTCGGGAGTTTAATTATGTAAAACATTCATCTTTCATCACTGAGTCATAGAACCATTTCTAAATCACTTCGGAAACTGTGGCTTTCTAAAGTTTTCTTATCATAAGTGATCCTTACCTTTTACAGTACGTTCATGTAGGTGCAGAGTTTATGCTAATGTTCTTCAGTTTATTCCCATCTACTTGGCCTAACTGTATAAGAGAACTTTCTTTTTTAATATCAGTTTTATTAGTTCATGAATCTAGTCAGTTCCATAACTCTACATGAATCAAAATGAAAGCTTATCATAATGTATGCCATAAAGAAAATCATGTATTTCTATTTTCTTTGATTGAGCATTATTGACTGTAACTATAAGCCAGACACGATCCTGTACTCTAGAAAATGAGGTAAAGAAGCCATATCCATTTTAGTGACTTGTTCTGTCCGTTGATGGGTGTTTAAGGCATCATACTTTTTTAGCAGAAAAAGGAAAAGCAGATTTGAGAAGAAGAGAAATCAGATAAGAGATACTAGATTTTACTCCATTTTTTTGTTTTGATGTCCCCCCAAACTTCTCTTTAATAACAGAGTTCTAAATGTTTGAAAACGTACAGTTTATCCATATCTTATATTTTACCTAAAGATTGTATCTGTGTGATCAAAATTACATTATAAAAAGTAAAAGTATTTGGTAAGTAAATAATCCACAAGATTAGATGAACCACTTTTATCTGAATGTGAGGCAGTGTTTGGATGGAGTTGAAAGTCTGATAGAAGTTGCTGCCAGTGTAGAGTCCATGGCTAGTTTGGCTTTGTGGACAGTAAGAATCGAAATACAACATAGTGCCTTCTGGTTGCTTTTATTATTTTTATTTTATTATTCATGTTTATTTCATTCATTTTTTGGTGTGTTATAAACATTTTTAGAAGATAAGACACTGCTTAAATGGGTAAAATAAATATGTACTTTAGAAACTATGGAACATAGTAAATATTGTCAAATAATATCAAAGTTAAACATTGTAAATATTTTATGTGTTAGACTACTGCATATCAAGAACATATTTTAAAGAGGATATTGGTACATAAAAGTTACTTAACACATATTAAGTAGATGTTTCACAAATGAATCCATGCTCAAATATACTTAAATAAATGTGGATGCTGCTGTATAGTTAGAGTGAGATTAACTCAATTATTGAATAAAATTTTATTTTTATTATTTAGTAAAAATAATTATTTTTTTCTGCATCTTAAATTTGGAGGGAAAACCTCTTTCATTTTCTGCTCTGACTTTTGTCACATAAAGCAATGTGGTAGAGAAATAAATAGTGACATTTTGAACTAATATAAAGTAAGTGAATAACCTGAAATCATGTATTTACTTATACTATCCACCAAACTATTTCAGATAAAGATATTTCAGATATACATTCACTGATGATTTGTGCTCCCATTTTACCTGTATTTTAAAATTTTAAGAGAAAATAATCATAGTTTAGAAAATTTGCAAAGAAAAATAATTAAGATTATGCATAATTTTTATTTTCTTATTTCAATCACATAATAATTTGGAGCATTTTCTGTGTTTATGCACACCCACTCACACACACACACACACACACACATACACACACACACACATACACACTTACTGAAACTGAGTACACATTATAAATACAGATGTGCTTCTTGCTATCCTGCATATCATTATATTATCAATGTTTCCTGATAAATACACACTGAAAGTGAGATTATAATGACTGTGCACAAAGAGAAAGCATCATTTTAGATATTTAATTAAATGCTGCAATTAACACATAAGTATCTTTGAACTTCTAAGTCTTTAAATACATCTCAGATATTTTCTCCTAAAGTTAGATTGCTAGAAGTGTAATTATTTTATAAGAAAGAGTTATCCCTTCTCTCCCATGTGTTTATTTGTATAATTATCTGTTTATATCAGTGTGGACTCATGAGCACTTATTTTATTCTTTGGTTTATAATTCAATACTATTATTTATTTGGGGCTAAAATTGTTCTAGTTAGCCATTGGGAGCTCTTTCAGGCTGGTTTCAGTGGCTTTCTGACAGGTTTCCCCACCTCCAGCTCCGTATTGCCTCCTTCCCTCCCTCTCTCCTTCCCTTCTTCTCCCTCCCTCCCTTCCATCTTTCCTCCCTTCCTTTCTTTCTACCTTGCTTACTTTCTTACTTTATTTACTCATTCCTTTATCCTCTGTATTCTAGGTTCATCTGCATTTTTCCTGCCCCTGGCCCTAGGTTCAGCCATTTCCATGGAACCCTGGTTTCCTTAGAAACCAACATTTGGGTGGGTGGGAACATTTTGAGGGTTCTTTTGACAACAGGTATTCTCACCATTAGTATCTACAAATACCCTTTTAACTACAAATATTTCCACTGATTTTATGCCACTTTGAATGAAAAATATCACGTTATGATTTCTGGTTATTTATGAAGCTTAACATTATATAACTTAATACTATATTTCAAAATATTATTTGGATAAAATTTATTTCTCCAATAGCCCACATTTACTCCAGCTCATAAATGGAGTGGAAAAGCCATTTTATTCTTCTCTTTTTATAATTAATTAATGAATTGAGTCATCTAGAATTTATTGGAATATATGATGAGGTAAATAGTGGTTGGCACTTGTTACCACGTCATTTATTAGTGATTCTTTTCCACATGTTATATAGGTTTTGTTTATGTTTTTAGTCAATTTCTGGAATTTTTGTTCTATTAATTTGTGTTTTATATTGAGATACATTTTGAAATCTCATAGAGTAAGTCAACCCTTGGACAGTCAAGGTTTCTGTCTTCATCACCATCCTTTATTTTTACATTTTAGCTGTAATTTTTGTTTGTTATGCTGGTATATATCTACATGGCTAAAGAGATAGTCCTCTGAATTGTCACTATCTATTTTTTTATGTTCCTCTATAACCTGCAGATATTTTTTTTCTTTTCAGGTTGCATATTTTCCTTTTACAGTGTATTTAATAATAGTTTAAATCTGGATTAATACAAATAGTGCTGAGAGAAGTGAAACCATCTTTA
>CM053512.1:11194437-11240200 GCA_028627145.1 Eidolon dupreanum
CTGCTCACATGTTACTGGAGAGAGTATATAAAGAGAAATACTGAATAACTCTGACATTTTGCTTAGACACCTCAGCTCTACAATATTAGCTTTAAAATGTTAGTGTGTGTTTTGCCTCCCTCCAAATGAAGCAGTGGTTAGTGATTCCATCAGAGGAATATGTTTCAAAGGTTTTGCATCCAGTTCGCCCATTTCAGGTTTATTGGATATCTGCTAGACTGTAGGCTGCGGAGAGCTCCCTGATGCAATATTTTCCATTTTATCTAAGATATCTCCTGCTTATAATAGAGAATGAGGAAATATCTACTTGTATCTCTCCTTATGATATAAGGAAAATGTTCCTCAGAGTTTTCACCATATGATTATGTAAACACTGATCTCATAAAAAGCAAGATTGGTTTGTTTAACTCTGTATTATCATTTTACTTTCCTTCCGAAAATTCCCTCAAATTCTAATACAGATTCAAGTTGTTGTAGGTTCAAGGACACCCTGAGATATTTCTATTAGTGAAGATGTAGTTCATTTTCTTTATGATTTTTCGAAAAGATTTTTTTTCTTCCATTTGACATTGTGAGGTATTAAATGCTGATGATGGTCATCTGAAATATGGCGGTAGGTGGAAAAATCGGGGTAGATGTTCACGTGACGTTAGGATCCTTTGCAGGGAGTTAGTTGTGAGTTCTTCCAAATGAATAGGGAGATGGCAGGGAAGAAACGTTCCCAAGAAGAGTTAACACTGTTCCTCATTGGCTTTTTCTTCTTCTTTACAAAGGCTCTTGGTTTTTATGAGATGTTTTTTTTTTATCTTAATGAAAGGGCTACACTTTCAGGTCATGATCCTACTCAATAAAAGTCCTGGCTGATCCTGAAGTTCTTGGTGAAATTAGAAAAGATCAAAGCAGGCGAAACAAATGTTGTAATTTCCCCCTTTCTTTAAACAATACTGAAAGTAAAAAAATGATTCATATTTTGAGAAAAAAATCCGCAGGCTTTCAAATAGTGTCTTAGGTAAGTCTCTGACTCCAGGAACACATAGGTGTTTAATGTAAAAGATGAACGCTTGGATTACAAACACTCTGGTCTTTAAATAAAATGCCTAATTAGGGTTTTAGTTCTTCTAGAAAAGTCTCATATTTACAGCATGAAAACCTCATTAATATGCTCAATTTTATTTGTTTGGATATTACTCAGGTCCAAGTTTTCCCTGGTCAAAATTCTTATAGCTTTATTCCCATCTTTGGTTCTATTTCGCAACTGCTTAATCAGTTTGGGATTCTTTAAACAAAAATTTCCAGTAAGCGAGTTGTAATATTTTTTTCATTACAATAAATATTCTTTTATGTAGATTTTCTTTCCTCTTGATACATAAAAATTGACGTTTTACACATTTTTCAAGTATAATTCATCTGCGTCATTATTCCTGTCTGTTCTCTACACCCTTTATCTGCCTTCTCCCAGAGCAATGCACTTATATTTTTGTCAGTGGTTTTCAACTATATATTAGTCTCACCTGGGAGGCTTGTACAATATACCAACACCTGGGCTTCATTCCCAGGCCTTCCACTGAGTTTGTCTTGGGTGACATCATGGAATGGATAAAATGTTTTAAAGCTCCAAAAGTGATTCTGAAGTGCAGCCAAGGTTGAGAATCACTGCTCTATATATCGATCTTATTTTATTATGATTATTTGTGAAACTTTATCTCTCACTGGAGTCCTCAGCACTTTAAATCAGAGACTATATCTGATTCATATGTGAATCCAATGCCTGTCGAACTTGACCTATGGAATGCGAAGTACTCTGCAGAGCACTTTCCAGAAGACCCACAATTCAAGAGAACGGCATCTCTTACTCAAGGATATCACAAACTGTGCTGGAAGTAGCGAATAACAAACCTAATACACCATAATTGTGACTTACTATGGCTACAAGAGGAGTAAAAATAAAATATTGGGACAGAGAGTCAAATCAACTTGAGAAATCAGGAAGACATAATGGAGTGGGCGGGATCTTAGGATGGACCATGTATAAAATTTTAAATAGGATTATGTATATGGTTTTGACAGAAAGGAATGGAAAAAGTAAGGAGATGAGAGTAGAAGAATTTCCTGTGAAAGAGAATGGAGTGAGGAAAGGGGAAGAGGTAGGAAAGTGTGCTGTCCATGCAGGAAACTTTTACAGCATCTAACAAGCGAACTACAGGAGAAAGAGGTGATAAAGGTAGAAAATCCGTGGGGTGAGATCATGGAGGCTTTGAATACCAAGTGAAAGTGTGTGAGCACAGACTCCTTGACAGTTTCCAAGTGGGGGAGTGATGTATTCAGAAATTTGTGCTTTAAAAGAATCAATCTTCCAAATCAGTCACCTTGTAGCCTTTAAAATATGTTTTGTTGTGATCTGAATTACATTATATGAATACTCTAAGCAAGGCTTTCTTATGCTAAAATCCTTTTCTTTATGTGGTCAATGTATTCATCCAATAATAGATCACTAAGGAACAGACATAAATTACATCTGTTCTTAGGTGACAGTATTTCACTGACTTAGCTGAGAAGAAAATAAATGAAGATGAAGAAGTACAATGGCTGTAGTAGTTCCCTTAAAAACTGGCCTAAAAAAAGATTTGATTCTCTTTAAGGGTAAGGGGGAGGGTATCAAAAAAAAAAAAAAAGAGGCAAAGAAAATTTCTTTCACTATGTGATTTTCTGTATTGCTCAGTGTAAACCTGTAAGTCTAAGTTACTCATTTCTTAGTCATATTTACTTCTCTATTATTGCTTTTGACTAACAAAAAAAGCCTGTGTAAAAATAATTTGCACAGTGTGATATCACTCTGGGCAAGAAGTCTTTGCTCAGGTCAGCTCTTAACTTGATGAGGACAGGCTGATACCATACTCATCTGTATATTGCTTCTGAAAGCCATATTTGTCCCATACCACTGCCCTATGAAGAATACTTTTAAAATATACGCTGACTTATTTTTTAATTAAAATATTGTATTTTATCAATGAAGTCATCAATAAACAATAGGATCTATAACATACATGAAAAACTTAAAGCAAATCAACGTTTACAAGTATTAGACACACTTTTCTCTATATCGTAAATTTGACCCTAGGCTATGTGTCTCTCTTTGTGTATATAAATATATCAGTGAGATGGAGAATAGTGATTAATTCAGATATTCAAGCAGATATTTAAAACTCAAGAAATTTTATTCAGAGTCTAGCCATACAACTCAACATTTTTCTTTGTCAGTAGCATATAGTGGCATTTTATGAAATTATAGGGTATTATGTTTCACGTTTCACATACTGATGCTTTATATGGTCAACTGTATTCTAGGTGCCCTGTGGACAGTTTTCATTCCTCTAATTGTTATGCCCTTTAAAATTTGATTGAGAAAACAGATTAAGTAAATTCTCAAGGTAGAGTCTTCAAGTTCTGGGCAAGATGGAATAAAAACAACCTACATTACTTCTGCTAATCATACACACACACAATGCTCTAGACAAAACATGTAAGTCATTTATCAGAAGACTCTAAAAGATGGGGAGAAGAAGGCAGATTGGCTACGAGCCTCAGGACTTAATGACAGTGAGTTCTGTGGGTTTCTTCTCTTGCTTCCCGTAAATCCCAACTTGGGTACAGCAAAATGCCAACTAAAAATAGCATCCCAAAAAAGCCAAAGGACTAGTAGAAGAGTGACAGAACAGAACAGAAAACTTTTAACTGTACTTGTCTATGCTGGGGTAAATATCACAAAAAAGACAGTGTCCCTTCCCCACTCAAAGGATGTGCAGCAGTGGGTCAGCGAGAAACATCACCCCCGGTGGAGCTCACAGGCAGAAACCTGTTTCCACGCTCATTCCCATTTCAGTAAAGAGATGGCATCACTTTTCCCCATGGGGTCTGTGATTGAGCTGCCTTCTAAACCCCATGAAGTAAACAGGAGGTGCCTCTCTCTTCAGAGCCCCTGGTTTGAACTTGACTTCCACTCCCTGTTGCAATGATAAGGCAACGGAACAGCTTTCTGCAGCAGTGGGGTATAGGGGAGGGTGTGACTACATGACCTGAAGGAGTGGAGGAGTTTCACTGTAGTATGAGAACAGTTCTTGATGACAATTATGGTTGTGATTACTTTAACCTACACCTGTGATATCATTTCATGGTGGTATATATCCTTCTCACCACCAAAACAAAACAAAACAAAAAAAACACAACCTAAAAAACTGGAAAAATCTGAATATGGACTGTAGCTGAGTTAATAGTATTGTACTATGGTCCATTTCTTTGAAATATGAGAGAAAAATTAAAGTGTGTATGCATTGTTATTTTATATAATTTATAAAATAGCATATCAGTTATTCAACTCTAACTCCCCTTTAATGCTTTTGTTCTGAACATGTGAACACCTAATAACAATGTGTTATGTGATAAATGGAGTAATTCTGTAAAAAAAAGAAGGTTCTAGTTTTGCCACTCAGATTTTCTAATACTATTACCAACATAACTATGACTACAGAGTAATCGTTTCCCCTAACTTTCAAAATGCAGGTTTTTAATCTAAGAAAAGTAACTACTTGAAAAGAAAAGTAAAATTACCCTTCATACCTGGATAATACTCTTTTTGGTTTACATGAGTGTAGTCAAAGCCAGAGAATGTTACGCGACAAATGTGATTAGTCCATACATGGGGGATGAACTACTGATGCAATATTTTAAAGTAGCCAAAAAAACGTTGAGAAAATATATTAGAATTATAAACAACAGTAATAACACTTGGGGTTTTGTGTCATGCCTTTTCCCTAATAGACCGTTTCCTCTTTTAATCTCATTACTTAACTGATAGAGTTCCACATTGTTGTCTCTTTTTCGAATGGCACCATTAAATAACAGAAGTTATATGCCTGGCCTAAGACCACAGTGGACATCACTCATATGGTCAGAGTCACAGATTAGGGCTTGTGATAGTCATTAGGTGTCTTTGGCTTTACAGTTAGAGTGTGTTTTCAACTCAATCTCTATCTGAATCCCTTTGAATGAGCAATAGTTGATACTAGAATACTATTTTTTAGTAGCTTGGCTTCAGAACAACTTTCTACCAGCACAATGCTACTCTATAAGCAACACATTTATTCTAATTTAATTTCTGCTCAAACGTTTTTTGGACATTCAACAACTTTAAGATACTAAATGGGTTAAGATGCAAGAACTATTCATTGTGATGGATCAAACTCCTTTCTTTATCCTAAATATGTATAACCTCCCCAAAGGGAAGATAATATCATTAATGCATCCTAATCATCACTTACTTTCTTCTTTCCATTTCGAATCTGTGGAGTAGTTTGCGAAGACCACCATTCTTAAATCCCTGGAAATGGGCAGCTGGGGCTCCCACGGTGATGACGTCATAGAGAGCATCTGCAACGGGGATGGACAAGGAGATGAACACTTTGCAAACATATTTTCCCCAGCATATTGTTTGCACTGAAGTATACACACTGTTGAAAGTTTGAGACATTATTCTGTTTAATTTTTCAGGAATAACTGTGAACTCGCATCTCAAGAGGGCAAGAGGAGCTAATCAATCTTTCTAAAAGCCACCTGTGCACCTAAACAAGTTATAATATCTCCTTGATTTATGACTACATCTTAATTATATGCTACTGTGTAGAACAGTATGTTCTTTCATTCTTCTGTTACTTACTGAGATAACATGTTAATTGGTCTTTTGAGTATTTTACTTTGTGGAGTTTTGCATCATTTAATTTGCAATCATATTGAAATTCAACAATAATGAACAATCTTTCAACCAAAATTTACAGAGAAAAGAACCAAAACATTAAGGCATTTCAGTTCAAGGGTAGAACAGTACTGGTACATTTTTAAAAAATCTATATAGAGTAGTTTCCTGCCTGTGTATACTAAATCTTACACAATTTTAATGCATGTTTTTGCAATTTCCTTAGGTGACTGAAGGAATACACAAAATGCGTCTTGATCTATTTTCTAGCAAGATACTTTTCTTAAAACAAAAAATCTATACATTTAATCCTTTGATCTTGAAAACCATCAAGTTTCATACATATTAAGTTTATGGCTTCAAAACACGCCATCATTCTTACATACTAATGAAAAGTATCCCCATACGAAGGAAGGCAGAGTGAATGCCCTCTTGTTAAATTACATTTTATTTGAGAAATATAATTTCATAGTAGATCCTTTTCAAATTGATTTTGATACTGACACATTGGCTATTTTTTATATCTCATTTACATGGAATATAAAAATTATTTTATTAGCTTCAGGTAAACACCATAACTTCTCCATAGTGGTTCAATCTAATTGTACCTGTAATATTTTTCTTAATAAAAAATGTCTTCAAGAGAAAGACCTCAGCAGCATTCAGAGAATTCAGGTCACAAAAAATAGACTACAACTGAAACCAACCCATCAATAAAGCAGATACAGAACAATCACTCGAGAGATTGCTGGAGCAGTAATCTCTTGTCCTTTTAAAAAGTCACTAATACACTAGTGATAAGCTTTTCTTAAAATAGCAGAATATAGATTTGTGTAAAATTTAAAGATTTTTTTTTTGTCCAGGGGTTGAAAAAAGAGTTTCAGGTGTCCATGAAGGAACACAAATTGTATAAGTGCATCTGTTCGACTTCATGGAAAAGGGTCACAGCTTTCTCAAATGGTCATGAGATCATCCAAAAGTTAACAACGCTAACTTCTAGTCCATCTTCATTTATCTGATGAGAAATCTGACGTCCTTGAGAAGTAACCTGCTTTGTCTAAAGTTTCAAAGGCCTTAGACCCAAGGTCTTTGAACTTCTACCCTAAGGATGGAGAGCCAGCGGTTTGAGTGACTGACTGGAACCTCATCACGGGCTCTGGATCCCAGCTTTGCCACCTAGAAATTGTGTGGCATTGGGAAAATTACTTAACCTCTTTATGTCTGTTTCCTCAGCTAGAAATGGAATTGAAAGTAGTTAAAAGTAGTAATAAGCATTTGGTATTATCTACGATGATTATTTTTTCTATAAAAAGTAATTCCATCAATTAAGCAAAAAAAGGTGATATTTTAACTTTGGCTTATTTCTCCGTAAACTTTTCAGTCTGAAAAGCAGAGTGATATTGAGGTGCAATATTCTGAACAGAATCAATTCCTGTGTTAATTTAAACTAAATGCAAAAAGAAGAATCATCACGATGTTGCAGTGAAATATTCTGCATTTCTGCTAATACCTGGGTGACCAGTAATACCAACGATATACCGGGGACTAAAAATTATACATATGTTCCATTAAGCACAAACTAAATGTATTCCTAACTGATCTAAAAAAAAAAAAGTCTGTAGACTCACTGAATCCAAAAAAGTTTGTGGCCTTTCCAAACCCACCCAACCAGAGGGGAAGAATGAAGAAAGGGAAAATCTGAGGGGAAACAGCATTCTTAATTGATGGAGGTTCAAATATCTTACTTTTGCAAGATCTGCAAAAACATTTGACCACAGCATGTTGCTAGGGCCCCTTGCAGGGTCTTATAAGAGGCCTATGCACACGAGGGCCCTCAACTTAAGCTTTATTAGCTTCACTGTAAATCTCCAGAGTTCCAGCCTTTTCCAAGCTACATTCTTGGCACAGAAACTTTCTCTTTATTCATCCACCTCACTGCTCTGCGGACTACTAGTCAACTATGAAGGAACTAAGAGACTTTGAAGTGGCAGGTAAAGGAAGAGATGCAAGTTACTTAAATACCCTCTATTCATAATAAAGGGCTGATTATTTTAAAATCTAAATGAAGGGGTTTGTGTTCCTTGAATCTATAGTAAAATACTTTCAAAATTATAAACAAGTTTTTACATATCCCAAGTTTTGACTTTTACTTATATCCATCCTATCTTCTATTTATGGGTTTCAACACTACATTTTTACTGCAGCCTATAAAATATCCATCTCTGGCTAGTTCAGCCCTCTTCCACCCTAAATAATCCCATTCCTAACTGCCTTGTGAGCATCTCTGAATGTCAACCAGCTATTAAACTTCGCTTGTTCACTTTCAAATTGCTCTTCCTCCCTGGTTCCCTGTGACCAGTAGTATAGATACTACATTCCTGTAAGCTGTCCAGACAAAAATTCTCAAGATCTCAAGATATTCTTAAGTCCTCTCTCACCCTCATCATTTTATCTGATCAGTTCTAACAACTCTGCTGCCAAAATTTTATTCTCTCTTATCACCGTGAACTCTCTTTAGCTTAATTCTGACCTTCCTCATTTCTTGTCGGCATTACCAGCCTCCCTGCATTCTCCTGTGTGGGTGGCCATTCAGCTACTCTGCCCAAAACACAGGCTTCGATATTTATATCTCTCTTCATATATTTCAAGCATTAATAAAGAACATTCAAATATCTCAATATCATGCATGTTGTAGGTGTTTGGTAAATGTTAATAAATATATAAATGTTTTGAGCCTGAATTCAGTGTCTTATTTGTCTTTAGATTATATAGGGAATCAATATTCTTAGTTGAAGAATAAAAAGTTAGATATACTATACAGAAAATAAAACATATTGGAATCTGGAATATACATATCTCCAGGGTTTAAAGATACTATACACTCATCCATGTATCATATTCAATAAACTGACAAGATCTTATGATTATACACATGTCAAAAGATGAAATTAGACCCTTCTCTTACAGCATACACAAAAATAAACTCAAAATGGATTAAAGACTTAAACATAAGACCTAAGTCTATAAAATACCTAGAAAAAAAAAAAAGAAAATGTTTCATCATAATATTGGTCTTAATAATCATTTCATAGATATTACATTAAAGCAACAAAAACAAAAATAGACAAGTATGACTACATCAAACTAAAAAGCTTCTGCATAGCTATGGAAACAGTATTGTGAAAAGGCAACATACAGAATAAGAGAAAACTTTTGCAAACCATGTATTTGATGAAGGGTTAATCTCCAAAACATGTAAAGAATTTCTGTAACTCAATATAAGACTCCAGGGAGTCTTAATATTTTGCAACTGTTATTTGATAATTATCAGTTATCAATATCACTGTATTGGAACAGTGATCTCTTTTGGTCCCTTCATCCTTAAATTTCACTTGAAATTAATGACTACAAAAATAGTAGATAGATCTATGTACACCTTAAGATTCATTCCCTCGTCTCTCAGTTTAGTTAATGAAGAATGGTATGTATACCCTTAAAGTGCCATGTTCATTCTTGGTTGGAGCAGTTGTACTCCTTCAAATTTAGGTAGAATTAACAGCAACTGATTATTTTCCTCTAGAAGAAAGTAGATATTATACAAAAAATAATTAAAAAATTTAAAATTATAAGATAACAATCTGATCATTAACTTCTGTCCCATTTAAAAAAAATTTTCCCTATTTTATCCTGTTCTTTAAATAAGGTAGCTTTGTGATATGAATAGCCCTTAACTGTGTATATTAAAAGCTTTCAGATTTTTGGTACTAAGAAAAAATTGTAAAAATCCAGGTTGGCATTTTATTTTATAAAAATTTAAGCAAAAAAAGTTAAAGGACTCTTTTTCTTTCTCAAAAAGTATAATCTGTGTGTCTCCTTTCTTTGATATTTTATATGTCAAAAACTGTCTTTGGCCTTGTGAAATGGTGTAGTATACAATATAATAGAGAAGTAGATCTCGAGTCTCATCAAGCTAAAGATACTAGGTTGGTTTGAAATTTAATAATAGGGCTGCCTCATAGCCTTTTAAAAGCCATTTAATAATAGAAATGAGATAATAAGTCTATTTTTTCCCAGAAGATCTCTTTAAAATTCCTACAACCATAAAAATAGTGCTAATAAAAAAAAATGTAGACATGCTGATCTCATTTCAAGGAATAATTTAAGCATAATCCTGACTTGAAAATGGCCTACAATATGACTTTGACATGAATCACAAGATCATAGGGATTTTTAAGGGAAATCTGTTTCAAAATAGTCCAAGCAATTTGGTATCATCATTTAACATATCTAACGGTAATTATGCTTCATTGATGAGGTGATATACCCAAACTCTTGAGATACAGAAACCAGGGAGCTCTTAATAGCTCCTCTTGATTGCTCCTAACTTCAGAAAATTCTGGGCAATGTATGTGATTCCAACTACAGCTTTATATCATATAGTAGGTTCTTTCTTTCACTTTCCCTTCTCTCTCTCTCCTTTCCTCCCTCCCTCCCTTTTTCCTTCCCTTCCTTCCTTCCTTCCTTCCTTCCTTCCTTCCTTCCTTCCTTCCTTCCTCTTTTCTGTCTTTCTTTCTTTCCTCCCTCCTTTCCCCCTCTTTCTTTTATTTTGCGATATGTTATTATATATCTATAATATATAAAATATATAAATATTATAATATCACAAAAATGCATATTTTATACTATTCACAACTGATTTTCCAAGAAAATAAAATTTACTGAGCTATATTGGAGGGTGGAAATTTGGTCTTTATTTCAGGGTTTTATTTTTGTTGCTGTTGTCACTGCTGTATAAGATCTCTCTTGTGGTGGGGGTTCTATTTGTTGCATTTAATTTAAATAATGAATAAGTATGAAAAATTAACTTAATGGGTCTGGGGGCACTCAAAGTTAAATGAAAGTGATTTCATTTGTCAGTATGAGACATGACAACATTAGTTCTGCTCAGTTACTTGTTTCAATAGCAAGACATTAGCCTCGTATTTGGTAAATCTGCCTGCTATTGTTTGCAAAGCTGCCTCTCCAAATATAGCAGGCATTATTAATCAAATGTGAATAGACACGATTTACTAATGATAAGAAGGAAAATAAATGTAGACTATAACAAAATAACTCACCAGTGAAATACCAAGGCTTGGTCAATCTTACTTGCATCATTACCTTACAAAATGTTGTCTATAATTCAGCTAAACATTTAAATCAGTAACCATGGGTCTTAAATAAATTTAACTGCAATTCAATATTTATAAACACGTTATATAAGCAAGTAGAATGTTTGATTGATGACTGCATACAACTTTTAACTGTTTTATTTCACAAATAAGTAAACCAAAGTTCAGAGAGTTTATTAACTTGGCCAAAGTCAAAGAAGTTAGTGGTAAGGCCCCCAAAATTCAGTCAAGTTTTCACTTTCTATTACAAAATATAGTTGGCGATCTAGTCTATAAAGCACCTACTTTATCTGAATTCTGAACTCAAATCATAATTTTAAAAGTATTTTTAAAACATATAAATTATTATTTAATGTATAAACATGATATATCACACACACACACACACACACACACACACACACACACAAACAATACATGTGTAACCTAGGGAAAAAGTCAGTATGCAATAGAATTCAATACCTTTGCATTAATTCTTGGCTGTTAGGATATCTAGTCTTTTCTCACATTTTTTCCTTAGGTCTTGAAAGAGAGGAACTAGTCTTTCTAAAAACTACAATGTCAGAAATTCTCTAGTTTGAGTTGTACCATAGTTCTATAACATAAAAATCTTGCTTTTCTCTCTACTGCTTGTTATTTATTATCAAAAATAAAAAAAGACATCTTCATATATCCTGTTACAGTTTGAATTGTGCCCCCCAAGAAAGATATCTTAGAATCTGACATTATTCAGAAATAGGGTCTTTTCAGATGTAATCATGTTGAAATCAGGCCATTAGGGTGGGTCCCAATCCAATATAACTGATGTCCTTAAAGGGGAAATTTGGACACAGAGGCAGGCACACACACACAGAAGATGATGCAAAGACACACAGGGGAACAGCATGTGAAGATGCAGGATCGGTGCGATGCATCAACAAATCAGAGTAAACAAAAGATTCCCAGCCATGTATCAGAGCTGGGAGTAGGCAAAGAAAGATTCCTCCATTGGTTCCAGGGGAGCTTGGCTCTGCTAATGCTTTGTTTTCGGACTCCGGCTTTAAGACTGTGAGACAATACATTTCCATCGTTTAAGACACCCAGTTTTTGGTGCTTTGTTACGGCAGCTCTAGAAAAATGACGTATACCCCAAACCAAACTAATTAGGAGAAATTTTGTTTGCTTTTCTAAATTTCTTTCTTTTAGTTGAGAGTTTCTTCCTTTCAAATTGGAGAAACAGAAACTAAATGCACTGTATCCAACCTAGCTCAACATGGACTATTTTTCAGATAGTACTTTGGAAGAAACAGCAAACTGTAAATGGTTCTGTTGTTTCAAGAAATGACTATGAAGTAAAAGACCACTTAGATAATAATTTCTCTTGGTTTGGTGGAAATATTTTAAGGATCATCACCAAATATTTGAATGCACATTTAAAGATAAATTCCTATCAATTTGGGTCCAATGAACTATCTGGTTTGATGAAAGTTCTGTTCACCTACGGCCGTA
This sequence comes from Eidolon dupreanum, assembly GCA_028627145.1. Taxonomy (NCBI): domain Eukaryota; kingdom Metazoa; phylum Chordata; class Mammalia; order Chiroptera; family Pteropodidae; genus Eidolon; species Eidolon dupreanum. The sequence goes on from CM053512.1 coordinate 11,206,843, forward strand.
ACCCCAGGTCTTCTTTTTCTCCCATTTCCTCATTCTATCAGTCATTAAGTACTTGCATATGATGATTTTTCCCAAATGCCTCTCTAAATCATCGTTCTTCTAAATCTGGCTACTTCCTTCGTTCAAGATTGCATTGTTTCTTAATAGGCTCTTAGCTGATTGCTTTTCTCCGATTCTAACAGCCCTGATAAAACTTATAGATCCATTTTGTTATAGCAAAGGTCACATGTATAACAGAAATCTTTACTGTTCATTCTAGATGTTTTACATACTTCAATTCACTTAATCAGGAAGACAGCAACATTGTTTAGAAAAATTAAATAACAGACTTAAGGTCGTATATAAAACATGGCAAAGCTGCAATTCTGTTCTGTTCTACTCCAAAATATATAAACGTCTTACTATATCATAAAAGTCTCTTCATATTGGCCATTAGAAAGAAAACGATTGTCAAATAGCTTTTAAGAATTTTCGCTTCTTTATTACTTGTTGATACTCTGATTTTGATCATTTTTAAAACCATTACATATTATGTTCCAACTACTGACAGACATTAGGCCAGTTCATCTAATTTTTATTTCAATTCTTTCATTTGATATAATTTTAGTTAAGAGGATCTATGCTAAAATTTCAGATAGTTGATAAGGAATACCAAAGATAATGCAATTACACATCAGAATGATTATGACTATACTTAAACTTGCACATTAGCTGGTTGTGCATACACAATCAGTACGTACAAGCTTAGGAAAATGTTTTATTTTTTAATTTACAAAATTTCAATGATTTTAAAGCAGAATAGAGATTTCATTCTAACTTTTTAAAACCTGTAACCTATATATTGTGACCATGGCCACAAAATAAGATGCTAGAATGAATCTTTAGATGTATCCGTGTATGTTTTGCATGTGTGTATCGATACACTCACTGATCAAGAAGAATTTCATGATAAAGTTACTTGGCTCCCTAGGAAGATGGGTACTACTAGGATGATCATAGTATTTATCATTCAAACAGGGAGACTTCTGGGGGTGGGGGAAGGAAGTAGATGGCATTTTTAACAAGGATGCTGGGACACAGGCATAATATGGTACTTTGCTGCTAAATAGGGCAGACACTCACTCTAAATATGCATAAAAATGGATATAGCAGTAAGCTTAAAAAAAAAGTGAGACATGAAGAATACTGCAAAATATATGTTATTAAGAAATGGCAAGGAATTATGTAGAGTGGCAATAAATGCAACGTCATATTGTTCACTCTGGACCCCACTCAGGTATGTATATGAAAACTTACATGTTTTTCCTGGAAAAATATTTCTTACAACTGAGTACATCAAAATACTCTTTCACCTTTTATCTAATAAACCTTCTCATAGGTAAGGGGGTGATTCTCTTAATAGTTACCCCTAAGTCAGAGAAATGGCATATGAGTCCATCTCTGGGCTTCGGTTTTTTAAGACAGGTACACGATGAACAAGTCTTGTTTTCTTTTTCTTTCTAATTCAAACAGTAACACATTGGTAGCTATTATCCACCTCTGATACTACTTAATAAAGCTAGTATTCATTTTGCATATTCATTTGTAACAGTTCAGGTGCCGCATTTATAAAGTATTACCCAGAAACACAGCAATGAATAGTCCTTTTTGTAGTATTTAGAGTTATTAGCTTCAACTGTGTCATCTTCATCTTTATATAACTGTGCAAATGAAAAATTCTGCCAATAGTCAAGATTTTTAAAGGAGTACACACTAACATAATTTGCCCATTGAAAAAAGAATACTATATCCTACCTTTCAAGTGAGGACTGTGTACATGCATTCTCTGTAGATGTAGATTTATTGGAACGAATTCTAATGTTTTCTCTCCTTTGCTGCTGCTTGATTTGAAAGAGGACCCTAGATGGAAAAAAACTGAACATTATTAGTAAATATATAATGAGTGTGTGTATGTGTGTGCCCGCATGTATGCTGAAAAGTAAATTTGACACAGAAAAATGTTACGAAATTTTCAGAAAGAGAAACATAACAGTATGAGTTCATTTTCTTCTCAGAAATATAATATTTTGAAAAACTCAGTTGTTTATAATAATACCATGAGATAAAATAGCGTAATTTTTTCTTTGTTATTTTTCATGCCAAGATGGTAGAGAGAGAAATAAAAGGTATTTTTCAAATCTTGGCTTTTCTATGTTCATGACAATGTTTATTATTGTTTTCACATAACATATGTGAGGTGCAATTAAACTTGAATATGCAAAGTTATCGTTCTCACACCTGTTTCCTTGCTAAGTTCCGTCAGAATGTCTTGGTACATATTCACCATTTGATCACAGTGAGTAAGGACGTTTTTCCGCAAATTGTCCCAGTGTGGAGAAAGTTCGCCAAGCTCTTTCAGCTCCTGGTTTCTGTTAAAAATGGAAAAGAGGATAAAATATTTATTTTGATCTTAAATCCATAGACACTGAGTTGCTTAATCAAGATTGCCAAAGTAATAAGAAATTGATTCACCATCCCTTTCAGGAAAGCTCTTTGTACTTTTTATGGGAGAAAAAACATTTTAATGCAAAGAAAGATATATGAATAGGTTAGGCTGTACAAACATTAAAAGTTCTTTATGTCAAATAGAAAAAATATATAGGTTAAATTCATTAATAAAAATTTCACAGATAGCAGACTTAGTATCCATAATATATATAATGACCATTAGTTAAAAAACAAACATTAAACTTCAACAGAAAAATGTCTAAGTTCTAGCCTTTGGCCATCCAAAATGAAACAATGTGGAGAGAGTTATCTGACTATGTCTGAGGTAACACAAGATATTTGAGTAATCTAGTTTATATATAATAGAAGTATATGTGTGTGTGTGTGTATTACATATTATATATATTAAAAATATATTTTAAACCCATAAATGGTATGATCAAGCATGATATTATTGGCCTCAGTTTCTCCCAAGAGGACAATTTAATACTGCGTATGTCTTGTCCCTTCTTTATCAAAAAGAAGAGCTAATCATGCCATTTAGGTTTTAATTACTAACTTTTATCTAATTCTCTACCCTTTAGCCAAGTTAATTTAAATCATCGGAATGCCTTTTTAAATTATAATGATAAATGATTTAATATGCTGCTTGGTTAGATCTCTTATTCATTTCTGTAACCTTTTACCAACAACATTTTCATGAGTCTAATTTAACCAGCAATAATGAACCTTCTTTGCTATTTTGGCTGTGAAATGTGCTAAATACCAAGCTAATAAATTCAGAAGATGTAGAATCTTTAACATCCTGTTAAATTCAAGAGTAATAGATGGCGTGCAAAAATGTGACTTGGTTTCGAATGTTTGTAGCTGCATTTGTTTTATTTCAGTGGGAATGCGATCTAGTATTGCTATATCTTTCATCTGAGGTCTTTCAATTTTTTTGTGAACATTAATCTCATTCTCAACTTTTCCATAGATTAGCTTTCATCGTACAACATTTATGGGAGAAGTAATTAATCAATAGACAATGAGAATAAAGAAAGTTCATGTTCAAAGCAGGGGTAGGATGAGAAGTTGAAAAATCGGTGAGTCTGTGCGCACTCAAATAGCAGGGTATGTAGACTCAGGACAAAACCACAACAACCAAAACAAACAAATAACTCCCCAAACTTGAGATATCCAAGTCTAGAAGAATCTGGGCAATTAGGTCAAACCTGAGGTGGATAACAAGTGTAATATATCAACTTATTATGTAAGGTTTTAGGCTGTATTTCCAATATACGCTTATAACAGAAATATTAGTTAAGCATTCCTGTTGAATACTAATAGATGTACTGATAGATGTTTAATACTAATAGGTTTGTAATTTCTATTGTCTCTGAACCTATATTAGAAATAATAATTAAAAGAGAGATGGTAATAGTGAAGGCCTTGGCCTCATTGTGGGATCCTGGGGTGGTGTACTTCTCTTTGACCAAGAGAAGCCGGGCAATGTGTGATCAGAAAAGTTCAGTGTTCTGTGGAGAGTGACTTGAGATAAACTGGGATAAGTTCATGAACTGCTGTCTAAAATTTACCACGCTCTTCCAATATGTCAAAATTTATAAACAGTGACACATATACATAGATAAAACCTGGTGTTTACTGCCCATTTGTTCTAAGAGATAGCATTAAAAAGGTACACGTTCTAAAAGAGACAACCAACATGAGGTATCTTTGCATCAAAAAAGTTCAAATATAGGGAAACTATAGAATACAGGTGGAATAAACCAAAGTAGAGTGATGAGGAAGTTATAAAACAAAGTGGGGCAGAGTAAGAAAGCAATTTTAAGTTTAAAAAAATGAAAGAAATTCATTACATTAATTCATTAAGATAGACAAAGAGAGAAGATAATTGGGTGCACCCAAATCAGTACACTTTCCCACTGGGAAGCTTAGGGCTGTTTATGTTATATTTTAATTTGTTACTCAATGAAAAAACCTTTGGAGTTTAGGGGTCTTGTTCTGTATCTCAATCCAGGTTCTCTAGAAGGCAGAGCCTGAAACTCAGTGATCCCAGGTAAGCATAAAAGAGGCAAGAAGAGAAATGCCACAGGAAGAAGAGGAAGCAGACATGAGGTGGTCTGCTACTGAGCTGGGCAGAACTTCATGAGAAAACACGGCTGGTGACAAGGTCCTGTGGAACAGCTCTAGAGAAGTCCTATGGAATCTTTGCAACTTGGACCAGTTTGTTAGATGGATGAAGAGAGATTCATGTGCCAGTTCCTTACCATCTTCTATATTTTACTGGTAAAGATTCACCCTATGGGACATTACCTCCTTTGTACTTCTAGTTACTTAACTGGTCTCCTTTGGGCAACCAATGGGGAAGCAAAATCCCAGTGGAGACAGAACTTTCCTGGGTCTGGTCTGATAATGACACAGGCACCAAAGCCACGATGGATCCTTCTACGGTAGATGCCATTGGGGCCTGTCAATACCTGGTTTTTATCTTGACAGAGGCTGATATGGGTGGTGGTGTCAAGGGATAAGGTGACAATAGTGGCAATATCTGGGGCTCCCCATTGAGTAAGTGGTTAAGCCATAAACACATGTTAGGGTTGAGCCAGTACAGAAAAGCACATAAAGTGAGCCCGGGCTAGGCACTCCCTTGCACAACTCAGAAGCACTTGCATTATTTTCTGATATCCAGATGGCATATAAAACAACATCATTTGTATCTTCCCCAAGAGGGAAGTTCAAATGCAATTTTTCAAAGTGGTGACCAGCTGTAATTCCCCAAAGACTTAAAGAGGTAGTGAACCAAGCTAAAATATGCAATACTCCAGCTGATCCTTTGGGCCTTAATTGATATTCATCATGAATCTCCTCTACCACTCATTCTTGATTTTCTTCATATTCCACTGGCACTTCAGCTAGTCTGGGGTACTGCTTTGTGAGGTTACCAAAACCTTAATCCCGAAGGATTAGGCCCTTAGTTTCTTTGCTCTTATTTCATTTGCTCTTATTTCTTTGCTGTAAACTTGGTTGCTGTAATTTCTCATGTAATTTCGTATCTGGCCTTGGAGCACCTCTGAGTTCCAGACATATTTCTTTTTGCTCGGATTGTGAAACAGTAGCTCTATGTCCTCACAGTGATGAGTGTGCTATCTCTTACTATCTTTGCTGGTCCATTGCAGTGAGGAATGCATGGTAACCCGGTCCCATGTGATTAATCATAGCTTCTAGTTAAGTGTGACTGTTAATGGGTCCCCTGAGAGAACTGCCAAAACCCATCCCCTAAGAATGAGGATTCTAACTGGCGAAGTCTAAGGTCATAGGAAAGGAAGCACGAACGCACAACTGGGACACTGTGACTGACTGTAACAGAGGCCCACCTTTACTTTCGTAGCTGTGTATTCTAGCTACAGTGGGTGGGCTTATGCCAGCTGTTGGTTTAGCATACAAACTTTATCCTGGAAGATGGTGCCCCAATCCTGAGGTTTTCCCAAGGTGAACATTTCATGATTAATAGTACTTCACTGTCCTATCAGGTCTGTGGCTTTCATGTGGGGCGAAGCATGCAGTGGTTACGAGCTCATTATTGTACCTCCTTTGATATATCATGCATGCTTCAGTTGGAGCAAAGCTGTGTGGGACACCATGTCATTGGATCAGGCATTCCATAAGCCATCAGATGTGGGTGCCAGCAGTGACACTGTGAGCAGAAAAGGCAAGCACATTTTCGGACTATGTTGTACCTATTTAGAATGAATTGTTGCCCTCTCCAACCTGAAGGGATCCAACTTAAGACATCTGCCACCAGGTAGCTGTCAGGTTTCCCCCAAGGAATGATACCATGTGGATCTATTTCTGGCATTTCACATTTAGCAGTGATAGGAGCTAAATCGGCCTTGGAGGGGGAGGCCATGTACTGAGTCCATCCATTGCCCTCACGTCTGACACCACGGCCATTCTTTTCATGGGTCTATTGCACAAACTCCGAGGTAATTAAGAACAAAGCCTGGCTAATACCCACAGGCAGAGGATAACGTCCATCTGGTTGTGAAGAGCCTTCCCTAGTATCTGCTTTCTGCTGGGCACAGCCCTAAACTATAAAGGCATTTTATGCTCGCTTCTATAAGTTCATCTACATACCCCTTTCCCAGGCCCCTTGTAACCAATGTTCTAGTTTTATTTCTTCCAGGCCCTTCAGGCCATTCACTCTGCCAATACTCAATATCTGTGCCTCAGGTCATTTCTCCTTCTAACTGAATAATGATCATCCTGTTTGGCAGCTCTGTCCACTGGGTGGATTTCCTTAAGGTCCACCTAACACCTCAGGCGGAACCATCTTCATAAGATTTTGAGTTCTTTCCTCTTTCCATGTATTAATCATATGAAAAATTCTATGAGGTTATAGATGTGAGAGGAGAGGAAAGCATGATGCAATAGAAGTAATGACACAAAGTCAGTGACATGAGACTCTGGGACATCTCTTCATGATATATAATGATGCACACACACGCACGTGCGCGCACGCACACACACATTCATACCTTCCAGATCTGCTTGAGTCCAATTCTATATGTGGCACTCCCATCTAACAAAACACTACTCCTATATCATGCAGTGACATCAAGCCAATACCCAGTTCATAATGGAGAGCTCTAGTTACAGAGTCACTTTGTGTCCCGTCGTCAGGGGTTCAATCTCTACTAGGACCCAGTACCATACCAGGGTCTATCTTTTTGACAAGTGGTTCTCTGATAGAGGAGACACCAGTACACTTCAGAACCCTACACGTCTGCACTGAAACTTTCCTATTTGGATTTCTAGAAGATTCCACATGGCGGCATTATTTCTCACCACGAATACTTTAGTCCTTGTTGGATGTCTTCGGTCATGTACCCAAGGGCTTGCAACACAGTCGGGATCGTCTGTCCTTCTTGCTGTGTTCCCTTTGACACACTCACTGTGCTTCTCCAGTAATGGCTTAACATATTATGTTTACATATTAGTGGCTGGTTAAGCACTAGACAAAAAGTCTTAATGATATGTGCATTATAAATATAGTTCAATAACACAATAATTATTTATATGCATAGATGAAAAAGGTCTCTTTGTGTATGTGTTAAATTACTGATTTCCCCCATTATTTATCATATGTTAAAGATGGAGTAACCATATGTACCAGTTTACACCTTATTCCACTGTAATTATTAGCACTTCCTCCATTCTCAAAATACCTTATTTGATTATCCAAGTTCTAAGACACCAGAATTAATATATCTTTTTTGATATCGTTAAGGAAAACAACTGAACTCGCAGAATGTTACAGTTCAAAAGAAGTTTAGAGAATAATCTGAAGCGTCTCATTTCACAGATGGAGGCGTCTAAATGAAACCACTTGTTAGTTTCAGTCACTAAAATCCCATAAAGCTTTCTGACTATAATCTCCGTATCTACTCTTTCCTCAGCCCATATGATTCCCCACTGTACAAAAAAGAAACACAAACCAAACAGAAAAACAAAGAACAGGGTGCCTTGTTTATTGAAGGTACTTAATGAACAGATGTTGAGTTCAGAAACTTGGCCACTGATTTCCAGAATTAACATTTGTAAACCTTCATGTACTTCTAACACTAAACCCGAGCAAAAGATAAATTACATTTTGGGATTTTTGAATCTTTTAGTTGGAATGACACAGCTACTAGACATGCAGTGCATTGTAAATGATGCTCTCTAAAAAAATGTTCAAGTGCATAGTGGTGTCCAGAATTATGAGACCCATAGATATGGCCCCTGTGGTCCAGTCTGCATGTCACCACATTTATTTAAACAGGAATCTGACATCGGCATTATATTTAAATAATTACACATCTTACTAAGCCTTTGGTATGAATGGCCAAGTAGATGAGATGGATAAAGACATTTTTAATCCATAGAAAAATACTTTAAAAAATACTCTTTCTCCATTTATAGCTGTTGTCATTTTACTCACAGTAACAACAGCTTCTGCTTTCAAAAGATGTTTCCTTCAATTGCTGCCTTACAACAACAAAAATTTCTTTTGGAAAAATTCACTGCCAGGCTAAACACACACTATCTCTTATGAATTCATTTCTTACTCTCACTAGAGTTCTAGCCCGTTTCCAACTCCTTTTAATTTTCCAAGAGCCCAACAGATACATAAAGGAAATTGGGAAAAAAGGACTGAATGTTCACATTATTAAGCTTAGTCTGCTTGCACAATATACATTTTTTTTTTTTTTAGTGCTTACTGCCATCCATCCCCTTTTGTTCTGCTACGTACAAAAACAAAAGGAAAATTACATAAACTAAATCTCCAAAGGAGACAGATGATTGCTATGGCCCACTTGAGAAATATCTAATGTTTTATGGATCTTGGCATTCCTACTATAAAGTATGACATTCTTAACACTTGATGAAAAAACTTTATGGTGCATTTTTTGTTTATATGGTTTGTTTTGTCTCACTTTGTTATATATTTCAAAAATACATGCTTTTCTTCTTCAGTACAACTGCAAGTTACTGGAGGTCATTAAGATCCTCTCAACTTTCCACAACACAAAACACACTACTACTAAGTAAATAACATGTTTGAAACACAGACTATGGAATAATATAAAGAGAAAACAAGATTTAGAAAAACAAACAGATCTATGAAGAATACAGAAAAATAATTAAACACAAAATGAAGCCTAGGGAACTGCAAAACAAATAGCCAAAACTGCTTTAAAGTTTTTACATATAATGCTTAAAGCATTGGCAAGAATACAGATAAGTGGTTTTAAACTTTGTTCCTTATACTCCCGGGGATGTTGTGGCTACAGAGACAGGGGGTGGAGGGTATCGAACAAAAGGGAAGCCAAGTAAGTGGACAGGCATCAGGCCTTTTTTCCTTACTCCAACCACCCAACAGACCCACCAGCTCCAAATGAATGTCTTTGATTAATACTGAAATTTGATGTATGTTCTTTTGGAAAAAAATGGTTTCTGCTGCTGAAAACTAAAACTAGGCTTAAGATCACTAAAATAGAACATAATAAAGAGAAGAGAAAATTTAGCTTCTATTTAAAACGTAGTTTTAAAGTCTACTGATGATATAGTCAGAGGGAATTCCAACATGGGAAAAATTCATGTTTTCATCCTACCCTGGGAAGCGTTCGACATAGGCTGTTGACTGAATGAATGAAAGGTTTGCTTGCAGATTATTATTCTCAGACTTTCCTAAAATTTGACATAAAGTCAAAATAAACTAATCTCAAAGTAGAATGCTGAGTTTGCTCTAGTTAAAATGGATAAATGAGCCATTGATTGAGTCCTCTAACATTGTATGATCTCAGTCTGTAATCTTGGATTGGGCAAGTTGTTAGGGATAGAGAAAGATTTGAAATGATATCTTCACATAGATTTCTTACTGTGATGGTTAACTTTATGTGTCACCTTGACTGGACTACAAGGGGTGTAGATATTCATCAACTGTTATTGTAGATGTTTATGAGGGTGTTCTAGATGAGATTCACATTTGAATTGGTAGGCTGAGTAAAGATTTTCTTTTGTACTTTGGGTGAACCTCACTTAATCAGTGAAAACCTAAAGAGAACAAAAGGCTGACCCTCCTTCAAATAACAGAGAGGGAGAGAAAGAGAGAGAGGGCTCTGACTAATATATCAACTATATACAGGGATTCCATCACAAAGATTTCTCTCTGCTTAGTGCAAAAGAGCTTGGGAGGCATGCTGAGACAAAAACATCTAGAAGATAGTTTTTCATGGCCTTTTATCCCTCCCACCACATTTTTCAAATACCCTGTTGACTACTTCAAAAGAAAAATGACTATCGAGATGCTTACCTTGTCTAAGGGTCATGCACAAGAAAGTGTTCTAGTTCTGAGATCAAAGCTCCTATAAATATACCTATTTTATTAAAAGTTCGAGCCCAGAATAATAAACTTTAAAAATCTTGGCATATAAATTCAAAAGTTCTTGAAATTATGACAATTACTGTAATAAAGAATGCTTCAGAATTATAGTTAATTCATTTATAAGGAGTTTGTAAAACCAAATAGCCTTATAAAAATTTATATACCAAAGGATATGACCCAGTAAGGAAGACATTAAAATGTTATTTAAAATTGTTATTGTCTAAATAAATAGAAATATTTCCTCCCAATAAGCTATACATGCCAATTTGTAGAATAAAAATAGCTATACAATTCAAATTTTAGTAGGTATCACAGTCTAATACTTCATGTAGATATACATAGATGGAAAATTTAATAGCCACGTTGCTTTATTCAATAAGCAAAATTAGACCTTAAATCAAACCCAAAAGAAGTCATAAAAAGTGTACCCATTAGAAAAAAAATTAAATGCTAAATAGTCAATGAAGAATAGACTACATAAATGACTAGTGAGTGGCTTCAATTTCATAAAGTGATTGGGTGACACCATAAAACTGAACAAAGTTCAACGTCATGTCAGGTTTCATAGTATGTTCAACTTCTAATTCAAACTGTCTGTGCTTTAACCCATGTAGGGGTAAAAACTACATCCATAAATCATAGCCTTTTTAAAAAAATGCATTTTTGTAAATAACAGTGTAAATAACAGGTTCATGTTGAAATTCATGAGCCACTCTTTCACTAAAAAATGACTAGATCTTCTGAGTGGGCATTCACTATGATTTTTAATTGACATTAAAATAAGTAGATGTTGCACTGTAATACACTTGAGAAGGTTTGAAATTATATGCAAATACTAACAATGGAGCGCAGAAACTACAGGATATAGTTGTAATCACAGAATCTGTCTTCACCTGATAAACAGCCAAATTCTATAGTTTAATTTTAAATAAAACATTAGAAAAAACAATGAAGAGTAATAAGCAGGTCTTATTCCATCCTAAAAATCTATATGCTGTTCTTGATAAAAGTAATTTGGTGTTTATTTACCTCTAACTAACGTCTTATTTATCCTTTAAAGTTTTTTTTAGGTTATCAAACATGGACAACACTTTTTTTTTTAATATTGTAAAGCTCAGCGTTCCACTAAAATGGTGTCATATTATGTGAAGTTTCTCCCAAATCCGCATAGATTAATTACATGCCCTTTCTTTCATTCTGGGTAGCCATGAAGGTGAACTAGTCACACCTGACGGGCTGGTAAAGCAAGAAAGTGTGCTAGCACTGTCATTCTCTCTTCATTATTCCTGTCCATATTTTTAGAAATTGTAAATATTTCTGGGTATTTTACTTTCTAATTCCCACCCTTGGATCTGAAGTGAGGATGCCGCCCAGTTAAGTTTCATAAGAGGATGGAATTCAGGAGCGACACAAAATGCTTGGCAGTAAGGCTCTGTGGTGGATACCATAAGACTTTCCAGGTAATTAAGGTTACTGTCATGTCAAATGCATCTCTCTTTTGATTTTCAAAACAATCCTCAGAGATAATTGTTCCAGAGCTGAATTAAACAAAATTGAAAATGCAGCCGTACCAGGCACATTTCAAGTGTTCAGTCACCCCATAGCTATCATATTAGACAGTGCCGTCTGGAACATTTCCATCATCATGGAAAGTTCTATCGAACAAACATTGTTCCGGACAAACAAGAATAATATAACTGAAAAGTAAAGTGACTTGTTTATTGCTACATTGCTAGTAAGTGGCAGAATCAAGATGTATACCCAGGTCTTGTGACTGCAAATCTTTTTCTCTTTTTTTGTTTTAATTCCTGGCGAGTATAGTTTCTTCAAAGATAGTATCTCTGAACAGGAGGACAAAGCTGGAATCTCACCTGAGGGAGTCATCTGAATGTAACTTCCACCCAGGCCAACAGAGAACTGGTTTAAATATTTCGCTCAAGTGTACACTTACCAGACAGCCTTGGCTGTCATAATTGCTGGAATGTCATATAACAAAACAAAATCTATATTTATTTTCTATTCACTTAACAAACATCTATGCAGTGCTTCTTATCTTTATTTATGCCAGGTACTATAATCAGATCTTTACAAATATTCACTCATTCAGTATGTACAACAGCCCATTGAAGTAGGTATTATTTCCTCATTTTATAAATGAGGAAAATGAGACTCAGAGAAGATAGATAATTTACCCACGTTGACCCAGACAGTAAGGAATGGAGTTGGGATTAAGCTCAAGAAGTTTGTCTTCAGTGTCATGCTTTAAATTACTATGCTAGGCGGATCCTCCATTAGAAACATAACCCAGTCTCACTTCCACCAGAAATCACAGCACAGAATATATATCTTGATACTACCAACCTGGGGAAAAACAAACAAACAAACAAAAAAACACAGATCTTTTGCCTGTTAGGGTAAACTAGGAAGGTAGATGTCAGCATTCTCCTCCACATTAAATTTTAATGGGCAGGAAGAACGTTTGTACGTTTCTATAACTCTCCTTTTTAAAATTATAGGTGCCACTGCTGGTTACTCTAGGTCAGTGCTGCCCAACAGACCTCTCTGTGATGAAAGAAATGTACTATAGCTGTGCTATTGAATACAAGGGCTACTAGTTGTATGCCGCTATTGAGCACTTAAAATGTGACTAAGGTGAATGAAGAACGAAATTTATAATTTCTCTTAATTTTAACAAACCGTAACAAGTCTAAATAGCCACATAACTACCATACTGGATGGCACAGACCTAGATGGTGCCACTAAGAGACAAAGAGGATCCCTTTTTTCTTCTAAACCTCGTGCTCACCCACAATTTCCTACATCAATGACTTATACTCACTCACTCAGTTATGTGGGTCAGAATGCTTGAGTCCTCCTGAACACCTTGCCTCCAGATGTAATCTACCTCCAAGTCCTATTGATTTTAGCTCCTTAAAAAATCTCCAATGCACGTATGTTTATCCATCCCCTCGCCCCCTCCCATCGCCCTGATCTGAGCCACTGTCTTCATTTGTCTAATAAACCATAGCATTTCCTAAATTCTTTTATCCCTCCAAACTTGCCTTCCTTTTTCTAAATGTAACCATGCCATTCTCTGCTCACAACTCCAATTATGTTTATGGAAAAAATTATATTACTGAGCACTTATTATATGCCAGGTAATATGCTAGAGTCCGGGAAGAATACCCCCAATTTTTTTTTGACAAGTTCCTCCTTTTCTGAGGTCCACAGGCCCTAACCAATCTGAAGCCTATCATTTCCAAATCTCCATCCCAGCTCCAAATACCAGCTTTGTGGGAGAAGACAAGCCCAGTCTGTTTGTCTTCCTGCTGGGAATTTGTACAGTGATCAAATGAATGAAGGGTGCTGGTTAGTAAGCAAATGCAGATTAAAATAAATTATAGACCTTTTTTTTGTTTGTTTGAAACACTATTGACATTCAGTTAAGATGAAGAACAACAGCAGCTTTGGTATGTTGAGTGTCTACTGTGCACATGATTCTTTACATAAATGGTGAGAGTGATTCCCACACAGGAAAGGCCTGTATATGTATGCACAAGGGGTTTCGCAACAATAGCTGACAATAACCACGTGTTTATTTTTTAATCCCTTCTTTACTGAAGATTAAAACTGTTAGGTAAATTGTGCTGTGTCACATAGCTATTAAGTGGAGTTGGGAGAGCCACGCTTCAAACCCAGAGCTACACTTATACACATGCGTGCGAGCGCGCGCGCGCACACACACACACACACACACACACACACACACACAAAGACAAAAACCCTATACTCATGTTAGAGTCTTCCGATTGTTCATTTAATTACTACAGTAGCCTGTAGGACAATTGATAATGCTATTACCTAAAAAGTAAAAAAAAAAAAATCTGGAAATTGAGAGATTACATAATTTAAAAAATTATCGGTATATATCAAGTGGAGGATATAGGGTCTAAACACAATTCAATAATAATTCCAACCCTGTGCTTTTATCATTAAAACATATTCTCCCTTATTCAATTCATTTTAAATAAAGAATTTTGGCACAATAGACAAAAATATGTTTCTGAATGAGTTTTGCTTTATTCGTTCCTGTGGGGATATTATAATATTCCAAACAGCAAATCAAACACATATTTCTATCACCAGCTTGGTGATACTAAGCACTCTACAGGACCTCTCATTAAATGATACCAAGAATCCATAATGATGAACTTAATGGCACATGGCATCTGCCCTCAGTACTAGGAGCTGGTAGGGCAAATGCATTTTCCATGATAAATAACATACCACACAGTATTCCAGCCGTGCACCAACACTGCATGAAGAAAAATGAATAGAAGAAATACCACTAATCAGGTGCGAATCAACAGTGGATTCCCAATGTGATATTTTTTATGTATTCTTTTTGGATCTATAAGACTTAAAATTTTTTCTCAGGGAGAGCAGGCAAGAGAGACACAGAGAAAAATACAAGGAGAAAGAAAGTAGAAGAAACACAACACTTATAAAACATCTATGAGATTCATCAGTTGGAGCTTTATTTGATATGCAGGAGATCTAAATAGAATAGCTGACTTCCTATTACTTTTCTCACCAATCAATGTTCCTTTAAGGTCAGTAAAGATTTTCATTGAGCCTTTATTTTATCTGAGTATGCGATGCTGATACATATCTCAAAAGGCATGTGTTTTAGCCATGCCAGAATAAACAAGGTATAGAATGAGGATGGAGAAGAAGACAGACACAAGACCCTGCTTGCCTTGCAGCTCATGTGAAGGAAAAATCTTGTCCGGTGATAAATAAATGTTAAAGAACCATAAATTATAATTCAGAATATCAAACCCTGTCAAATGGAGAGGCTGGGTCACTATGTTGTAAAAACCTATTGTATATCTTTTTTGTTTAGTGAGGATGTTTTGGAAATAGAATTTACTTAACTATATTCTACTTCTAGTTTATACTTCCTAATATATACTTTTATCATTTTTAAAAAGGTACTCTTATAGTGTTATCAGTTTGAAATAAAATTAACAATTTTTTAGTGACAGTCACAAAATGCTTTAAGGTCAAAAAATTAAATATTTCAAACTAGATATAGTGATTAGAAAACCAAGTTAACAGTATATGATACTATTTAAGTAAACATGTAGAACATATCTTGGAAAAACATATATCCCTGGGCAGCAACTAAGCTTTAAATCTGGGATTTTAAAATGTCTTACTGTCATTTTCATAGATGAGAATACACTATTCAAGAAACAGATCGATATATAGTCATATAGACACATTTATCATGGTTCTATAACATAGCTCTAAATATATAGAATATAAAATATTTGAAACACATAATGTTCAACAAAAAGTTTGTCTTCATTAATATATTTTATCACCACAAATTTTGTACATTCACAAACTCCATTATCTAAGACAAAGCATGTACATTCTCTCAAAGAAGTGGTAATAAAACTTTTATTTCAAGTTTATATGTCCCAAACTCTACATTTTCTCTACTAAAGTATTTTGGTTCAGATTTTCATATTTTATTTATAGGATGATTTCTCTGCATGATACATACAAATATTTATATTTTATATAAAACCTAAGAAAGTTTTCAAGTTGTTGGAAAATATCTTTATCCTTTCTTCTAAACTCCCAACACTATGCCACAAAGTTTCTCTCTTTCCCCACCTCTGGGGTCATTGGGCAAAAATATGTATAGGAAAGAAATGAAGAAGGAAAAATAAGAGAAAAACACATGATATAAATCAAACTAATATTTTCCTGGGGAGTTTTATGGACCATGAGGTTCATTTTCTTTGAAACAGTTCATTTCTTTAAGACTCTTTGTACCATTATAGGTTTTCAAATATTGTTTTATAGTGTAGAAATGTATACCTTTTTAATAAAGTTAAACACTATACGGCCACCAGAACCTGCCATCTGGACAGACATATACATGTGTGCACCATGATTTAATACTTTATTTGTAGTTGTCATGGGGCTTCAACTCTAACATATTTCAATGTAGACCGAGCACAGCAAAACTTTGAAGTAGTATGAAATCTGAAGAAAATACTCAACAACAAGATATGTGGCAACACTAAAACGAACCATAAAGATTTTATAGGTGGCAGTTTGGCACGATCTACATTAACTTGCCTGCACTCAACCCAAGTTGAAGGACTAGGAAACTTGAAGCATTATAAACGCAGGCAAACACAGAGACACACACACGTGCACACGTGCACACACACACACACACACACAAACACACAGGCACCTATGAATTTAGGATTTCTGAGCTGTTTTCAACATGTTACTCTCCCTTTCCTTCCATTATAATAACTCCATAATGTTATATACTAGTTGTCACTTTCCCCATCCTTCGAGTATGTTAGATCAAAGAATCGGTCTGCCTTTCCATGCCAAATCTTCTATGTATCTTGACTATGCAGTAATTCAGTAAACTTTACAGAAGCGAGGTATTATACTGAGTACTTTGTAAAGAGAATCTCCCCTTGCCTTCCCAATACATAATTCTAGTACAGTTCTCAAGGGGTTAACTTTCAAGGCTGTCTCCAGAAAGCTCTACTGGAAATCTGCATTTTACAACATTTTCAATCAGATCCTGTGAGTCTGTAACGTGAGTCATGGATTTTAAGCAAGTGAGGCCATAGCAGAAGTCATTAGTAGGCTGTTGCACTATCATAGGCCCGGGGATCATGACAGCTAGGATTAGAGTAGAAAAAATAAAAATGTGAAAAATAAATAAGTTTGAGAGAAAGTATGCAGTTGGGAGGGAGGTTGAGGGATGTCAAATACATTCTGGGATCTGAATAAGACTAGAGTTAAAAGAAGCTGAGAAAAGAACTTCAGAGTAAAGCTCTGTCCAGGCTGGAGATTCTGCCCAACCAAGAAAAATGCTCTGAGTCCTTTTGCAGGACAATGTCCTATTTTTACATTTTTCACGTATTATGTCATATCATGTTAATTTTATATTATAACTTGTTTTTATATTATATTCGAAATATAATTTTTTAATTATTTCCTCAGTTGGATGGCATCTATCTTTAAGTAGATTTTTCAAGAAAGTTTTGCAGGTGACATATTCTGAGCTCCTGCATATTTAAGTATGTCATTTCCATTGCCTTCATTCTTAAAATATTCATAACCTAACCCTATATAGTAAAGTGGGGTCATACCCTTTTCCTTTCAAAAATCAGCAGACATTATTCCACAGGCTTTTGCAGAGAAGTGTAAGGTTAGCTCGGTTTTAACATGTAAAAGAAAAAAAAAACTGCATAAGTTTTTTTCATTGTTTCTTTTTTCTAAGCTTTTGCATTAATTGCTCTTCCTCAAAAACACAAAATCATTGGGTAGTTTCCAGCTTCATGCCCTGCACATCTAACATCTTATTTTTCACCATTTTAAACTCTTTTTCACCTTTGTTCAGCATTTGAGAAGATAATCATGTTTGTTTTCCACACTAATATTATTGCTCAGTGTTAAATTTATCCTTTTCTGCTTGCTCTGTGGATTTAATTAGGCTGTCGTTATTTAAAATTTCATCATTCCCAACATTATCTTTTTCTTCTTGGCATTTTCCCTAAAGAAAGGCTGAGGTCCTTTTCTTGGCTTTCTGATTCTGTTTCATAAGAACCACACCTTCTTACACTCTACTGAGATGGCGAGTCAATTTTCCTACCATTTTTTTTTTCATTTCCCTTTTAAGTCTTCAGTATGATTTTTTTCTCCTTTCTTTTATAAAATTTTTAAAGATTTATTGTTAAGCTTTTTAAAACACATTTTAACGATGGAAGATTTACACAGAAAAGGAGTTGGAGAAACCCAAAAGTATATGGAAGAGGCTGGTCATCACAGCGCCCAACGTTCAGAATCTATCAGGTTTTTACAGATTAGTTTTATAAGATTGAAATGGGATTTTCTTCTCTGAACAATTCCCAAGTGTATAATGATGACAGTTCCTCGTTCGATTCCTTGCAAGGGAACTTTATATTTGAAGGCACTGTTCCTTTGTCTCCATCAAAACTACCCCTTCCATGTGTTTGCATTTTTCTATTTTGCTGCGAACATATATGAACATAGAGATACAGAGAAAGGCAAGAGAACAGGATGGGTAGATGACACTTTTTTTGTGTTAAAAATAATAAAACAGTCATAGAGGCTATGCCTATTAAAATTCAATGGTTTAATGGCCACTCTATCCTTATTTCCTACCCATTATCCCCCCACCCTTGGGATTTACTGTCTGTCAGCGAATGGATAGACAGAGAGATATGAAGGGGAGCAGGAGTGGAGATAGGGGTGGGGGAGAGCACAGGGGAGACCTCAAAGGTAGGAGACACGCAGGTCAGCTGCTCAGCTTTTATGGGGCTTTTAAACGATGACAAAAGACTGACTAGGGTGGCAGTGGGGGTCTTTTGCTTCACTTTCTTTCTCACCAGCTTGCTATTCTTTTAGATGAAATAAGATTAGCAGTCCATCAACTAAAATTTTCAATCCCAAAATAAGAGTCTGATGATTAGTCATTAGGTTATATATAGTGCAGAGCATAATGTAGTATGTTAATAGATAATGTTTTTTAAAAGGTCATCATTTTCCATTTTCCGTGTCTTTATAGATATTTTAGTGAGGAATTTAGGACTGCCTAAGTTAGATGCAGCTTTCAGGTGCCATTTTATAGGGCAAGGCTTAGCCCGAAGTTCTTAAATCTGCTTTATTTGACAACTCTCGGTCTGAGATTCTCAGCTGAAATAAAGGCGCACGGTTCTACCTGACACCTCCAACTTATGCTTTACTGTGAGTCCTTCCTTAGTCTATAACTGCGGTGTAGAACAATTATTTTTTCCAACTCTTCCGTATGAAACCTCACCTTTATATGACTCTAGTAGGCGTGGTTCTTAGTGTCCAGCAGTCTATAATACAATCATATTGAGGATGATAATTCTTTTATGACTTAGGAGATCCAAACTCCATGCTCCTCTGCTTTAACACATAAGCTTGCTTATTCTTCCAGGGAATTTGTTTTGCCCATCAGCTACTCCTGGCACTGGCTCTAAGTAGGGAGGGTGTTGAACAATTTACTTACATTAATTCATTTTTGCAGCTGGCTCTTACAAGTAATCTGCTTAGGTTTCTGTACATCTTACAGTTTCTCTTGGCCAGAGTCAATACCTGTTGTCTGATTTCTATGACCTGATTCTCCTCACTCTGCTACTCTCAAATATCCACCTTCTTGTCCCTCTTTCAATCTTTAATTCCCTAGATCCAGGTGGTTTTCTTACAATCCAGTTTCTTGTCTAATTTTCCCTAAAATCCAAGTTCTGTTTTCTTTTTCTTTTCTCCTCATTTGGATATATACTATTTGTGCAGCCATTCCTATCTTAACAAATACAGACAGGCACCTCTTAACAAAGGGAATACATCCTGAGAAATGTGTCACTGTGTGAACATCCTAGAGGCACTAGGACACACCTAGATGGTAGAGCCTACTACACACCTAGGCTATAGAGTCTAGCCTATTGCCCCTAGGCTACAAGCCTGCACAGCACGTATGAAACAACATGAGATTAAAGCAAGCGCTAGAGAAAATGATGCAATCAACAGATGCAATAAACACGAGAGGGATGAGGCTGCTACTGGAATAACACGGCTCCTGTTTTACAGCAAATATTTTTTTTCTAAGTAGAGTGCAGTCTAAAATAACAAAAAGTATAGTACAGTAAATACAGAAACCAGTAACATAGTTGTTTATTAGCATTATCAAGTACTATGTACTGTACATAATTATATGTGCTACGCTTTCATACAACTGACAGCACAGAAGGTTTGTTTACATCAGCCTCTCCACGAACCTGTGAGTAATGCTTTGTGTTGCTGCGATGTTCTGGCTGCTATGACATCACTAGGTGACAGGAATTTTCAGCTCCATTATATTTTTATGGGACCACAGTTATATATGTGGTCCATCAATGACTGAAATATCATTGTTATGAAGCTTATGATTGTATTGTCTACATGGCCAGGTTCAACCTGCCCTCTCCATGGTGTGCTCACTGGCTAAGGTCAATATGACATCCTTAAGGCATTAGAGTTTACTAAAGAAGGACAATAATATTAAGTGATTTGGTGTACTAATGTGAGCCCAAGGCAGAAATCCAAACTTTGGACATTTCACACTCTGCTGTATACTTCAACAATTACGAAATATTAACTATTAAAAAGAACTGCTAATTTTCTGAGACTTAGGGACTTAACAGTGTCTAATATAATGTAGTATTCAGCATTTTTAAAGTTACTGGAGGTGTATAAGGCAGAGAAACAAATCATCTCCTTAGTCATGGCTCAAAGAAATTCTTATCCACTACCAGCTCTCACGTCCTTCTGTTTTATTATAGCAATGAATTTAATTTTATTGTCTGACAATACTGTTCATTCACATAGCATACTTTATCAATCATTTCAGAGTTTTTAGACCAACAAACCCCTGAGAGTTTTCTTACAGGTGACTAGTTGTAAGAGTGTAGCAGGAGTTTCTTAGAGAAACAGTAAGCAAAAACAGATGAGGTAAAGACACAAGGATTGTTAGCAAGGTCAAATCTCAGGTTATCAGCTAAACTCAGAGCTTTTCAATAGAAATTTGATGCAAGTCACAAAGAGGAGTTGCACATGTAATTACATTTTTCTAGTAATCTCTTAAAAAAGAAAAAAAAAGCAAGTGAAATTAATACAATTTTAAAATTTAATAGCAACTATGAAATCAATCTTTATGTTCGTGTGCTAAGAATTCAAATTCTGCTGTGTAGTTTACACTTACAGAATGTCTCAAATTGGACTAATTACATTTTAAGTGATTAACAGCCACTCAGGGCTAATGGCCACCATAACAGACAGTGTGGGTCCAGAATTTTATGTCATCATTGTTCTTTAAGAAAAAATGGTTTATAGAAAAAAATAAGTAATGTGAGAGACAATCATAAATTATTTTCTCTTACCTACACAAATCTTCTTTTATGTGAAGAGAGATCAATTCCTTAGGAATATGAAAAGAAAGTACGCTCTCTGACATCTGCTCCCTGATTCGCATCCATTTGTTGTCAGATGTGGGAAATCTATATAATTTACACACTGGGTTCTTTAACACTGAGGAGGAAGGAAAGAAACAAGCTTAATGGTTAAATTACAAAGATATGCACATTAGATGAAGATCAATGAACAAAATCATTCATTGGGGTACCATTCTAATTATATGTTTAATCAAAAATTTGTTTTTTATCATAAGCCATTATTGTATTTGAATTTCTAAGAATTTGATTCTTACATCTTACTTTTTCAGTAGCTTTTGGGACATACACTTTATATTAAATTAAAAAATTGACACATCAAATTTTAATTCATAAATGTGGCTACTGTGATTCTCTAATTTACCACTTATTAATTCCTTTCTCATAAAGATTTTCTTATAGCTTGTGTATTTAGAATATAGATGAAAATATATGTATTTATACATAATACATACTTTAAAAAATATATTTCTGAATTTTTTCCGATCACTCAGTCAACTTTATCCACTTATATAGTAGGTGACAAACAGTAAGTTATTTCAGAGGTTTTCAATGGCCCTAGTACTGAAAACTATTTATTTCTTAAATGTCAGAGAAGTTTATTCCTTGGCTTATGATCTATTACAAGTCAAGTATCATACATACTTTAGTGCCAGTGACTCAATAACATACCTTCTTGAAAACGCATGTGATTGGAAGCAAGACAGGGAGATAAGGAACAAACTGTGCATTTAGTGTGGGTGGGCAGTGATTAGAGGAAAAGTAATAAGGCCATGCCAAAAAGGGCTTTAAAGATTTAAAGAAAAAGTATAGGACCAGATATTAAGATAATACTTGATACTTCTGGGTATGTGCGAGACCAACATTCCTACCACCTTCACAAGCATATGTTCCAGAGCAGAATCTTATTTTCATTGCCATTTGGCAATGAATGTCTTTGTTATACTCATGAATCAAAGCGTGATGGGCAATAAAATATCAGGTCACTCACCAGCAAGTATTCAAGTCTATGTGGCTCCACTTTACCAATAAGGCTGAATTAAAACAGAATTTGCTACTGAAATGGATGTAAGGTTTAAAATAATACAGAGCATGGTATGTGGGCCAAGTCCCCTCAATGTATAAGGTAAAATGTCTTTCAAAATTTTAGGGTTCTATAAGACTATCTCATTCACTACTTGGGTAAACATATAACATCTTTCTGAACATTAAAATGTGGATTTATTGACCTATTTGTCTGCAACCATTCATTCTCAAAAGGTGCAGTTTGGAAATTATTATCAGAATTCATACTATATCATAAATCTTGATTTCAAGTATTCCATTCTTCAATCAGATTAAAGCTTCAGGTACAATTATCTACCACCTACTAAGAATTAGCCAGAGTGTTCACTTTTCAAAAGTACTAACAGAAGCCAGAAAACAGTAAAATACATCCAGTATATTGAGAGACAATATTTAATATCTAGAGTTGTATATCCAAATAAATTATATTAACCTAAATATGATCTTTAAGTTTTATCAATTAGATTATATCAAAGAGCCATATGTAACATTAGTTTCTTTTTTCTACTGATGTATAATTGATATATAACATCATATTAATTTCAGGAGTATAATACTTGTATAAATTGCAAAATGATTACCACAGTAAGTGTAGCTAACATTCACCACCATACTTAGTTACACAATTTTTTCTTTTAAGATATACTCTCTTAGTAACTTTCAAATATGTAATACAGTATTATTAATTATAGTCACCATGCTTTACATTATATCTCTATGAGCTATTTATTTTATAATTGGATATTTGTACTTTTTGACCCCCCTTTACCCACTTTCACCCCCTCTATTCCCCTGCCTCTCTAGCATCCACCAATCCACTGTCTGTATTTATGAGTTTGGGGTTTTGATTGTTTGTTTTGTTTATTTTTGTTGTCGTTGGTTTAGATTCCATACATAAGTGAGATCACATGGTATCTGTTTTTCTCTGTCTGATTTATTTCACTTAGCATAATGTCCTCAAGGTCCATCCATGTCATTACAAATGGCAAGATATAATTCCTTTTAATGGCTGAATAATATTCCATTGTACATATACCACATCTTCTTTATCCATTCATCCACTGATGGGCATTTAGGTTGTTTCCATGTCTTGGCTATTGAAAATAGTGCTGTGACGAACATAGGGGTGCACATATATTTTCAAATTAGTGTTTTTGTTTTCTTTGGATAAATATTCAAAAGTGGAATTGCTGAATCATATTTTTCTTTTTTTTGAGGAACTTCCATACTGTTTTCTATAGTGGCTACACCAATTTACATTCTCACAAAGATCCCCTTTCTCCACATCCTGGCCAACACTTATTATTTCTTGTCTTTTTGATAATCCCCATGCTAATAGGTGTGAGGTGATATCACTGTGGTTCTGATATGCATTTCTCTGATGACTGGTAATGTTGAGATGTTTTCATGTATCTATTGGCCATCAGTATGTTTTCTTTGGGAAAATGTCTATTCATATCCTCTACCCATTTTTTAATTGGATTGTTTGTTTCCTTTGCTATTGAGTTGTATGAGCTCTTTATATATTGTGGATATTAGGTCATATCGTATATATTTTCTTTCATCTGAAATATAAAAACTTACAGCCAATGAATAAAAGAAACTATGATGTTTCATTCATTTTTAAAGTGACAACATTTTAAAGATATAAGAATTTTACTATATCCTTTATTGTCATATCTTTAGAGTCAGGGAAAGAAAAAAAGTATGTATTAAATTCAATATAATGTTAGGTTAAACCATTCATGAGATCTCATAAATTCTAACATAGTCAATGTGGTCAGAAATATAAATGAATTTCTTATAGTAAGACAAAAACTCCATCTCTGAAATGCCCAATTTGTTCTTAGTAACCTAAGTAAATATTCAATTATTTGGTTTATCTACACTCCGTATTATGTGCTGCTTTTTTAACCTCTTTTTTTTTTTTTTTTAAGATTACACAGAACCTTTGTATCTCTCAAACTATGGTTAAAAATCCTTGGATTTTTCTTGCCTTTTATAGAAAAAATAATTATTTTTTTTAGAAAATTTGCACTTTGAATTAAGTTACAAATTATAAAATTCTTTGTTTTCTTTTATCGTAAAACTAGTCCTTCAACTTTGGATTTTATTGTTTTCATTTTAAAGTTCTTCGGTGTATTCTAAATATAAACATTTGTTGAACTAGCCTGAGCAGGAATCAAGGGCAGTTTGATTAATGGGTTCTAGAGCTCTCCTCTGACCACCCCATACACAACACCCGAGGATTCTATGGAAAAACTGCTGTTTTTAATGAAAAACGTAGGGACAAATAACTTTAAAAATCAGACGACTTGCTTATCCAAAAAAACAAATTTCCTAATAATGTCTCCTATCTAACTTGCATGCCAATTCTGATCTTTTGAAACTCATAGGTCTCCAAACATTAGTACTGAATCATGTATATTTATCAGGATCTCAATGTAGGTATAGTGAGATCCACTTTACAACTCAATTTGTTCCAGAAAGATTTCTACTCTGTATCCTAAAATACCATAAAATGAAGCATGGCTTAAAAATGAAAAAAAAATATGGCCTGACTTTTAACTACCATGCAAATTTGTTGTACTGGTTATAAAAATATCCAGATAAGATGTTCTCAACTCAAAATTCTTGCTGGGTTGATAGTGAGGAGACTCTGTCATCCTCACATAAAAAATAAGGCATGGTATTCATGCATCAAATATTGGACCATGGGCCATAAATAATGAATATTTTTGTCAATTTTTTTTAATGCTTCTCCTCTACAGTAGAGATAAAATTTTGACAGTTCTGTACATACACTCCAGCTGTGTAAATGAGTCTATAGCTTTCAGCTCTGGCACACCACTGATGCCAATCTTTCTTCATGTGGGAAATACATTTTTGAACATACGATACACTCAACTCAGCAGCAATAACTAACATCTATTATGAGTTCCTTTTGAGACCCCTGTGTTTATTCTCTTCATTTTTTTTTTTTTTTTTACCGCTTTTGCCAAAACAATTGCTAAAAATATATAACACATTCTACCAAGAGAAAAGTAGTGGAGACATTTCGAATGATATCATGGTCTTGTGATGACTTAATAGGGGTAAAGTTCTAAGCTTGTCCAGATATTGATACACTCCCTTAGGTCTACCTCATAATGTGAACATAGAGACAGAAAAGAAATAACAGACTGAACCCCTACGTTGCAGCACAACTCGAATTTCTATACTGTTTCTCCCAGACACTGTAATAGGGTCTTTAAACAAGATTACGTGCTGCCTGCTTTTTAATAAGATTCAGCAATTGTGAAAACCACGCTGCTCCCATTCTGAATGATCAAAGTAAAGATGCCAAGAAAATGCTCACCAAAGCCAACACATGGACAATATACTAAAAAAAAAGATGACGTCCAAGGAACCCGGGGCAGAAAAGATAAACCAGAGAGAAATCACAAAGGTGATTTTCTCTCTTCTGTGTCTCTGTTAAGGATGCTGATGGAGTGCACAAAAATTTTTGGAAATCTGGATATAGGGTCAAGGGGATCATCAAGAAGCCTCATTTCTTCCAGGTTGTTTTTGATATATTTCTCCAGAGGAAGCTCATTTGTGATTATCCTCATGTACTTTCTTGCTTTTGGGAAGCGGTAGGAATCACATATTTAAATGGAATCTGACTTTATTGGCGTAAAGCCTTACGAAATCATTATTTTAATGTACTGCAGATTCTTGCAGAGAATCTATTCATTCTGTAGCTTTGAATTATGGAGTTGTTTAATAGTTTAATTATTCAGCTGAGTGTACATACATTGTCTGTTCTCCAAATGTTACATTACACTCACTACAGATAAGTCTGTAATCCAATTAGATACTGACACTCCCTTATTTGTACTTGAAAATAGCTTAGATTTATATACATCTTAAATGTAGTTTGGCTCTTTTTAAGATTAGGTGAGAATTGAAAAGCATAATAGAAATCACTAAAACATTGTCCAAAGCATGGCTAATAGAAAAGAAAGGGTAAGAAAATATGAGAGGAACTCTGCATATACAGTAGAGATATCTCTTTTAAATAATAAAGATGAAATTAATTGTTAAAAAAATAAACTCCTAAGAAATTTTTAGTTACTATTCCCTGGCTTTGTTATAAAATCTAAATTATATTATTTGTATTGTGTTGCAAAAGACAAATGAATAGAAATAGAATATAAGCTTAGTTGGACAAAGTTCTAGTCTAGCCAAACCCACAGACTCTTAACCCTCTATCTTCAATTCAAGGTTAAGAATAAGGAAAACTGCAACAGATATCAGAATAAAATATAAAAATAACATTTGTGAGCCTTTAGTTTCCAGTGATGATAACTGGTGAGTTTAGTGTGTAAAATTTGTAGTTTTAGATTTGGGGTGGTCAAAAAAAAATGGTTTGCTTCATCCATTCTAGTTTGATTTTCTGTTTGTTCAGTAACTAAAGTAAAGAAGAAAACTCTAGAAGATAGAAGTTGGCTTATAAATTCACGTTGAGCAATATGGAACAACCTGTAGTTCACTGAAATTGAGTTGTTTCTTGCCAATTTGCCTCTGTTCAAGGCATTCCCCACATCTCAGAGGAGCACCCCTCTTTCTTGGCTATAGGTAACCATCTTATAGACTTAGCTCAGCTAGCACCTCTTCCAGGAAGCTTTCCTTGGTTTCTGCTTCCCAACAGGTGTCTCTCCTTTATACTCCCCATCCCCATCTCTATCATGGTTCTTACTACTTGTACTGCAATTGCCTGTTTACTTTTTAGCATCCTCCATTAGAATGTGAACTTTGAGAAGGACAGGACTGTGCTACTTTCCTCATCCTCATTTCATCTCCTGCACCTGTACCTAGTGCCCAGTTAAATGCAAACGTTCCACAGCAATTAGCTTAAACTTTGCAACTCAGGTATTTACCATTACTTTCCCCAAGAGGAAAACAATTAGAGCATCAAAAACTGTGTGTACATTGAGAAGGGGAAATGTAAGAGGGAAGGACATAATTAAAAACCTCAGAGCACAGGCACCAGAATGAAGGAAAAACCATGAAGAGAAAGGCCTCTTCACACTCATCTACAAAACGGTACCTTTTTGACTATATCATCTTCTTGCCTATATTTTTCTTCTAGTTTTCCTAATGTGGGTAGTGGAGGAGGAAATGTACTTACAACAGAAAGACAGTGGAAGCATTTAGAGGTATCTAAGAGATGTTTCCATTGATTATTAGACAGAGAATTCACTCTTCTATTGAAGTGACTTAACATCCTAAATATATTAGCATACAGTAATGAAAATATATGGAAATTCCAAAAGAGTAAGGTTAATGGACTCCATCTCATTTGTTAAAATAGCAAAGGACAAAGAAATCTGGTGATAAGTATATGAAATCAAGGGCCAACGTAATGAAGCAACCATATTTTATATACCAGAGAGCTATAAATACAAGGTCAAAATCTATTTAAACTAGTATGGAGAAAATACAACAGAGATATCTTTGTTAATATAAAAGGATATCATCTAAAATTTGACAAGGTAGTAGATTTAGTACCTTATTAATGAAAAGAAAAAATGAGGAAAACTGAGATATACTTTTTATATGGAATTCATCAGGACTTAAATAAGTGTAGAGGGAAATATTTTTAACAAAATCTCTTAAAACATTCTGAGTCATGCATTGCTTCGGATGGCAGTGGTAGTGGGGAGAATGTCACCCCAATATTTAGTTCAGTTGTGTGGTATTGTGAAAGGCACTTAAAATCTATGGTGCCATATGAGGCAGAAAACATTTAAAAATAAGAATTTGGTAGTAATTTTTAAGAAAAGTAATAAATTATTTTATTTCAGACCTAAATAATTAAATTTGAACACTTTTTTGTGGAGAGAATAACAATGCAGTTTTCTGTTACCTGAAGCATAAATTCAAATGATCAGATATACCTTTATCAGCCATTTGACAAGAATTTATTGAGTTCCTATTATAATCTGACTCTAGAGACACAGCAATAAAAAAAGAACTGTTCCTTTTTCTTAAATAGCTTACAATCTAGCATCTTCTGCAAAGCAACAATAGTACAAGACTATTTTGGAAAAAAAGGACAAAAAATATAGTGGTTGATTTTGAGAAAAGGTGTGATTCATCTGTGAAGCAAGACGTACAAACACCAATTCCCCAAATCAGGAAAACTGCATGAATTTAGGACTAATAGAAGGCCAGTCCTAGTTCCAATTCCAGCTTACGCATTCAGGGAAATCATCGCTCTCAGATTCAACCTTTGTGAATATGAAGGACAGTACACAGGTCAATATAAAGCGTGAAAGTGGTCTTTAAAGAATATAAAGGATAATTTCATGACTCAAGATGTATGGAATTCAGTCAAGAAAGGTGCTGTATTAGATCTAATGTTTGCTGACAGGCAGGAACTCACTCAAAAAGGGAAGATAATAGAAAACGTCGTGACAGGGCCCATTAGCTCCACAGATTTGGCACAGCAATATAGGGGTCAACTGAAGTATTATGTGGCATTATATTTTTACAAAGAAAATTGGGAGAGTTAAGAAATGTAGAGAGAACTATCTTCCTGACAAATTTTAAAATGGTGTGTCTATGGTCAGGCTTATTTAATATAAATAACTCCTGAGAAAGACAACTGCAAATGACAAGGAACATGCGACTCCATGTGAAACTCTTGAAATGAATACTTTATGAAATATTTCTAAAATGAAGAAAAACATAGCAAAAGCTAAGCTAAACTATATCACCTGCAAACATTTGAGCGCAAGGAAATCAAAGACTGGCTAGGTTAATTTGGTCATTTTAAAAGAACTGATGTCCAAAGAGGCTGATCTGTCTGTCAGGGTCACGCTGCTGGCTGGCAATTCTAGGCTTTGACACCAGATCTGACAGCTTGTCACTGCTCTTATATTAATACCACAAGCGCCCGCTTGTTCTTGCTTTGCTGCAGACAAGGCGCCTCAGATGATGTGATTTAGCGGGACATATGAGACTTCAACATCTGTGCTTGTCTATGTCCAAAATCAACTTCCTCAGCTCCCCACACCGCAACAGCAAAGGGATTTAAGTGTTCTTACTACCATTTTGCTTGAATCAATAAGCAAATGATTAGAGGCAAATCTGCTGTTTTAACAACTTTATTCTACGAGTTATATAATTAGAAAGTCAAACTAAACGAGAGCTTCACATTTCTAACTTACTGTGTCTTCTAGTGTGTCTTGTTTCAGAAAAAATAACATTCAATAGCTAAAAGGAACTTGGTTTCCCAAACACTTAAGGTACTTTCTCTTGGAACTGTAAATTCTCCTCTCCTCCTCCTCCTAATCCTTTCTCTCCTACTATTAATCCCCTCAGATTCCCAATGTGCACTTCAACCTGCAAAACGGGCCATGGAAAAATGAGACCTCAGGGAGAAGAGTTTTTTCTTTTTAATATTACAATAGATAAGTGAATTTCCTGAATTATAAATTAAACCTCTAGAGATATAAATAGAATAAAGAAGAGCTTGTATGAGATATGACATTCTTTTCCACTCACTCAGTAAGTCCTTCGTAAGTCACTGAGGCTGGCGGCTTCTATATGATACATTAACACAAAGGCTTAAAGGCCTGAGAAGAATGTCGATAACTTCCTTTGTCTACAGATTTTTTTAAAAAATGCCACGTGGGAATATAATGGATGCATTCTAAAGTTTCTGAGTTTAGATAGATAAATAAATAGAACAAAAGACAAAGGTACACACAGGCCAAAGTCATACATATTCTAAATCTACACAGCTCACTTTTACATTTTGAACAGAAACATTTCATACACAATACTTAGTTCTATTTTTAATTTTTCTTAAATCTAGCTTTTAACATTTGCCTGTCATTTGGTCTTATTTTTCCCGAATATAAAAAGGCTTAAAGAAAACATTTGTGGCGAAGATCCTAGGTTATGTGTGCTCCTCCTGGCTGCTTGGACTGAGGAGATTGAAAAATGTCACTGGAACTGAGTGGAGCATCACCACCTAAACTGTCACCTCCACGAAAGGAGAAGAGCAGTAAGCAATCATCTCTCATTCCACTAAGTATATTTAAATTGCAGAATGCAGCTGCTTCCATCAATTCCATGGTAGTTGTCTTTGTGACATTACTATTTACACATGAGGAATAGCGCCCTAGTAATCTGGAAGAATTGGTACACTTCCAAGACTCAAGCCTTACAGACTTTATGGCATCAGCATTAGGAGGTTCAGATTTATTTTTCACTATATTCCTTCTGTCTCTGCTTCTTTAGGTAATATATCCTCATACTTAGCCATTTCTCTTTCTCTTTGAAGTTTATATTAACCCAATTGGTATTTTAAAATGGCATTTCTTTTTGGTATGCATAAAAAATTATAAGGTTCACATGAATGAATCATTACAAAATTATCTTATAGTGTAGATGATTTTAGTGATAGCCTCATTCATTCAAACTGTACTTAAGATGAACCTAATATTTCCTACATTCATTTTTATTTCTCAACACTGATGTTTAGTTAATTAAATAAATATGTTTATTTATAATACAGTCATTTATCATAATATATTAAGATAAGTGACTAAAAGTTTGGTCAGTTTACACATGGAAAAATAAATGTGAGGGAAGCCTTTGAGGGTGCATTAGATAATTTAACAACACTGAGAACTTATTTATTGAAGGCCTAACTGGGTAGACCCTTCACTATTTAATGCACATCCCTCCAATATTATATCCTTAATAAAATTTTTAAAAAGTCATTTTGTCATAAGTTGAGAAGAAGCTGCTACCTTTGGTATAATCCCTCATTCTACATAAGCATAGTTAATGTTTTGTTGTTAAATTTCATTTTCAGTTCTCTGTGTGTATAAAGACAGTCAAAAGCTTGCCTCTTCTTTTTCCATTCTTTTTCTCTATTATTAGTGGCTTCCTTCAGGGAAGAACTGCTAATAGTTTAGGGGTTATGGATTAGCAAGCCTTTGAAGTTTGGTATCACTCATTGAGCTGATTATTATGCTATTTATGTCTTTGTTTAAACGTACAATATGACAAGACTAGAAAAATATTAAAGTTTATTATATTGCTGTGCCAACTTATTAATTAATGGCTTTTTAGTAATAGCACAGTCTACCAATAAAAAGAAAGGCCTGGATCAAAACTGGATTTAAATTCTGAATGTGCTATTTGCTAGGTACGTGACCTTGACCAGTTGCCTCATCTGTCAAATGAAGATGATAGTGCCTTCTTCATAGCACACATCAGACATCAGAAAGCAAGGTAAGACAAGGCATATAAGGCATTAAGCATATTGCCTGTCATTGTAATAGTCATTATGTAGTAATATTATTATTGGTACCATAATTTACATTATTATTCAAATGTTAATTCCAAACTTGCATATACATATTATCATACATTTTTAACTGTACCATATGTCTCAATTTTATTCACAAGGTCATCATTTACCACAGTTTAGTGCCTCGTCGAAATTCAACTATATTACTATGAGTAACACAATATATACATACATACCCAGGAATGTACAGAAGTGTGTATGAATTTTTCCTACCAGACCCATATATCTACTGTCTTAACAACTTTATTTTGAGTTCTATAATTAGAAAGTCAAAGTAAATAAGAACTTTGCATTTCTAATACTTATTCTGTCTTCCCACGTGTCTCGTTTCAGAGAATATAAAATACAACAGCTAACAGGCATTTGTTTTGCCACATAGGCAAGGTTTGTTTGCCTTTTTTTTTTTAAGGTAATGTTTTTGTTTTAATTAGTTTCAAGTACACAGTACATTGGTTGGTTAGACATTTATATAGTTTATAAAACGATCCCCCTAATTTCCCTTTCTCTCCTCTGGCCTTCCACCTAGCCAATATATTAATGCTAACTGCATTCTCTATGCCGTGTTCCCCACCCCTGTAACCATCTATCAACTACTAATTTGTACTCCTTTAACCTTTCACCCCATTCTGTCAGCCCCCCAAACCCCCTTCCTTTCTGTCCGTCACCAAATTGTCCACTATAATTGTGAGTCTGTTTTTGATTAGTTTGTCTTTTTCTTGTTGTTCTTTAGATTCTGCATATAAGTGAAATCATATGGTATTTATCTTTCTCTGTCTGACTTTTTTCATTCAGCATAATAACCTCTAGGTCCATCTATGTCATTGCAAATGGTAGCATTTCATTTTTCAAATGGCTGACTAATATTCCATTGTATATATGAACCATAATTTCTTTATCCAATTGTCTGTTGATGCGTATTTAAGCAAGGTTTCTCTCTATCCTTCTTACGGCACTGTCAAGTCGACCCCGACTCTGATGGCTCCTGTGACGACCAAGTCAATTACTAAGTGTTCACAAATGATTCTGTGAGAATGCTGCCCAAGATCAGTACTGAGTTCATAGGAAATTAAAACTTATGTTGATATGAAACTAATAGAAGTTTCTAGAACTGAGGTACATACCTGCATTCAAAAAAGGTAAGTTGTCTTTTCTGCTCACACTTTCTGGCGCTGTACATTCACATACCAGTGCACACTAGGAAAGAATAAAAGCAAAAGAAACACATATTTGAAAGTACTCAAAATAAGAAAATTCTTTTATTTTGTTTGCAAAACATGAGGCAATGCACATAGTTTTAAAAAAATTTGAGCAAAACATTTTTGTAAAACTATTTTCAGTGTTATCTTTACTAGGAAGCTTATGATTATTTCCTTCTATTTATATATAATGTGATTGTATTATAGGCTACATTTCAGT
>CM053512.1:11240700-11279639 GCA_028627145.1 Eidolon dupreanum
TCCAGTCATTGTTTATTGACTAGTTTATATAACATTATGTGCAAGCAAATATTTTCCCTTCTAAGAGATGGTTTTCAATTTTACTGCTTCAAAGTAAAATTGACTTCACTTATTTATTCATTCATTTTTTCCTGTGCCAGGCTCTGTTCTAGGCAATAGGTATAAAGGAGAGAACAAATTAGACAAATATCTTTCTCTAAGGAAGCTTAATTCTAATGAGGAAAATGGATAATAAATGTGATAAATAAATATATGATGGCAGACAATGATAAGTGCTAAGGACAAAAATATAGAGAAAAGAGATATAAAATTTTGTAGCAGGCATTGCAGTTTTGTTACTGTGGTAGAGAAGGCTTCAGCGAGAAGGTGACATTTTGCATAAATACTGAAAGGAAGTGAGGGAGTGAAGTACACAGGTTTTTGTTTTTTGTTTGTTTGTTTTTTGTTTTTTGTTTTTTTTTTGTTTTTTGTTTTTTTTTTTGAGGAAAATGCTTTAAAGATAAATTGAATAACTAAGTGCAAGGACCTGAGCTGAAAATGTATTTGGAATATTCAACAAACAACAAATAAGATATGTGGCTGAATCCAAGTGAGCAAAAAAGAAGAGTGGAGGATGAGGTGAATGAAGTAAAGGAGGACTAACACTTGTAGGACTTTGTCAGGTCGCTGGAAGGATTTGGGGGTATACTTTCAGGGAGTTAGGAAGCCACTGGGGGGATGACATGTTCTGTATTATACTTCAGTAAATGCCTATGGGGGGTGGTTGGTGTCTGGAGGAGGAAAGAGAGAATCAGGGAGACTGTTAAGAGACTACTGTGAAAATGGAGGTGACAGACAGTGCTGGTCACAGCGATGGGGTCATGAGTCCTTCGATTCTGGATTTACTTAGAAGTCAGAATCAACAGGATTTGCTGACATATTGACTGTATGAGAGAAAAGAGTTAAAAATGACTCTAAAACTAGAAAAAACAGTTATGACACCTACTACAATGTTTCACCTAATATATTGGCTTTGTAAAAGGACATTGTTAACATTTTCTTTGTAAACTTTTCTTTCTATTGTTATGTGATTTTAACACTTTGTATTCCATTTCTATGTATGTATATATCAAATTAGAGTTTGAACCAGTAAAATATGATGAATGACCCTCTGCTCAACCTTCTCTTAATGATAAATATATAATAATGATATAATTTGAGAAAACAGGTAAGTAAATGTATGTGAGAGAGTTTGGATTTTAATTACATTTTATTTCATGCTCTGA
Organism: Eidolon dupreanum; assembly: GCA_028627145.1. Classification (NCBI taxonomy): domain Eukaryota; kingdom Metazoa; phylum Chordata; class Mammalia; order Chiroptera; family Pteropodidae; genus Eidolon; species Eidolon dupreanum. The sequence goes on from CM053512.1 coordinate 11,241,966, forward strand.
AGGTTATATAAAATTCAGGATTAAAATGCAGTATTTTATATCAGAAGTATTGTTATAAACTGAATTGTGTTCCTCAAAATACATATGTTGAAGCCCAATCGCCCGGTGTGACTGTTTTTGGAGCTGGGGCCTGCAAGGAGATAATTAAGGTTAAATAATTAAGGTTAAAATAAGGGTGGGGCCCTGGTCCAATAGGGCTGGTGTCCTTACAAGAGGAGGAAGAGACACCACAGCTCATTCATTCATTCTCTGCGTGCACGTACACCAAGGGAAGGCCACATGAGGATACAGCAAGAAGTCTACAAGCCAAGGAGAGAGCTGTTGCCAGGAAGTAAATCATCTGGCACCTTGATCTAGGACTATCTAGTTTTCCAGAACTGTGAGAAAATAAAATCCCATTGTCTAAGGCACTCAGTTTATGGTATTATTTTATGGCAGCCTGAGCTGATTAATACAGGCATGACTATTTTATCTGCTTCACTATCTGTGAGAGAGCACACGTGTCATTAGCCTACATGACTACGGCGCTAAAAGTAGTTCCTTTTTTTTTCTCCCCCATTCATGCAAACTGTGACAAGGATGTTATTTTAAGGATCCTCTCTTTGGTGACTTAGTTTTTTCATATGTTTCAGTCATTCACTAACTTCAGGACTTAAATCTCCATCAGTAACAAATCATGTTAATGCACTTCAGAGTGATTTTGATTCAGGGGATCTGCAAAAGGGTCCTTGCATCTGCATTTCTAACAAACACCTCGGATGGTTCTGACCACACTTTGAAAAACACTGAGTTAAAGTTATTTCTGTATAACTCTTCTAAATGCCATGCACAGTTGACCTACTACTTGTTCTTCCCTCAGTCATGCATATTCCTAGAGATGGCCAACAGAGTTTATAGTAACTCTATAAAAAAATTTGCAAAAGGTCAAGGTTTACTAAGAATCCAAATAGGATGACAGCAATGCCAACAGAACTTGGCGTGTTTACCATTTCAGTCAAGTTGGGACTTGTACATAATTTGTGCTGACACTGCCATCCCCTATTTCTAGAGCAGCTCAGTTAAGCCTTTTTTAAGTTCAATGTCATAAACATAAAGTAGAACTTGGGTGGGGCATGTTCCTATGTATCAAATTCTCCATTTATTAAAAGAGCATGATTCAATTTGACCGACCTCATGACAGCCACACGGTAAGGGAGCTGACAGGTGGGCGAGCTTTGAGAATAGGAAGGCGGCTAGTAATAGATTCAGAGACAGGGAAAGTAGCCCAACTTTGAAATAGGAAGCGTTTCAGCTTCTGGTCTCCTGGCACACTGCCATATGTCCAGGCACCCAATTATCTTCCTATTTGTTCTCTCAGTCTCCATTAGCCTTGAAATCCTCCCTCCTTCATTTTGATCCAAGCATCCACATCGTGGTGCTTAAGATGGGTCTTATACAGAACTCCAGAGAAAACAAGGATTGAAAGAAAAGACCTAATCCCAAGACAGGAGTGTCGAAAATACAGATAGATCCTAAGAGGATCTGCTGCAAAATTTCATCATGACCCTGATATTTGCAATCAAGCTGGTTTAAACTTCAGGCCTCTTTGGCATATTTTCATGATCTGGGATATGTTCTGAGGGAGAGTTGGGGAACACAAAGGAATAAGGCTTGAGGCAGCAGATGAGATCTTAGCCTATTCTGGGGCAAGAAAAATATATTTCTGAAAAGCAGTCTTAGCTATATTTTGTAAAGTTAATAATATGTTAAGTGTTACATAAACATCATCTTCCACGTAGATGTTTCCTGACCACCAAAATTCAAATGCTCCCAGATAAGAGACATTAAGTCAGAAAATAAGTCACAATAGCCCTTATCACTGAAAAATGTTCATTCAGGAAAAGATAGGATTATAGTGTATATACACACTCATTTTCCTAAAAAACAACTATTAGCAGTTTTTAAAGTTTATCCCCCGTGCCTCAATAAACTAGGCAATTGAATTCCTAAGGCAGGAATTTAGGCTAATATTTATATCAAGTTTCTCTTTTTTTTGGAGAAAAGAAATTACAAAGAAAATAAAAATCCTGGACACATGTTGATATGCACCAGGGCTTTTATCCGTCAGCTAGCATTGCCCTTCCTCCACAGCTGTCCCTCTGCTGTGGACTACGTCTTGCTTCTCTCTGCAGTTTCATACAGCACAACGTTATTAAATCTGCCCTCTTTCATGTAAAAATGAAATCTAAATTCAAACTGTATCTTTTTCTAAAGAGGATTTGAGAGGAAGGGAGCAGTTCTGTTTGGCAAATAGCCCTCCGGGAATCTTCTGTGCATCGCAAGGAGGGTTAATTAGGATGCAATAGTGAGCGACACTTCAGTTCCAATTGAGAAGAGGCAGAGTCAAACCTGAGCCAGTGGTGAAGAGGAAGGTGCTTACCAACGGCACATGGCTTTTCATAGCTCTATGCAAATAGGACCTCTGGTTCAGAGGATGAAACACACTTGTGGTACTCCAATTCCAGAGCTGATTTCTCACTTAACTCTTGAATAATGAGATTTCACACCCCACAGAGGCGTTGGTGATTCAGGCGTCTGGCAAAGCTGATCATTTTTAATTTAAATTGTGCAACGAGCTGGCTGAGACCCTACCTTTTGTCCCTGCACATCTGTCGTGATGTGGTCGGCTTCCCCATCCTCGATCTCCCCCATCTTCACGACACTGACTTCTATGGTGCCAACAACTTTGCCACCATCTGAAGTTCTGCAATCAAAAATAAACAGAACGGAAAAGTAAGAATCTTCTCTCACCTTAAATTACAGTAGTCACCCCTTATCCACGGTTTCGCTCTCTGTAGCTTCAGTTACCCACGATCAACTGTGCGCTGAAAACATTAAATGGAAAATCCCAGAGATAACCAATTTGTAAGTTTTAAAAGCACGTGTAGTTTCGAATAGCGTGATGAAATCTTGCACAGTCCTGCTCTGTCCTGGCCAGGATGTGAAACAGTACTTTGTTTGGCAAATCCGTGCTGTACGTATAATACAATAAGGTATTTTGAAAGAGAAAGAGAAAGACACATTCACATAACTTTTACTAAACTGTATTTATATGTAATTGTCCTATTTTATTATTAGTTATTGTTCTTCATCTCTTACAGTGTCTAGTTTATAAAATAAACTTTATCATTGGTATGTATGTGTAGAAAAAACATAATACAGAATATTCGTGGTCTCAGGCATCCAATGGGGGTCTTGAAAAGTATCCCTCACATATGTGGGTGGACTGCTGTATGTCCAAATACGTTTATTTCAGAAGACCACTAACACTGCTATTTGCTTCATTGATTTTAATTCAACAAATCTGCTTAAGACACATCAAAACATGTTAATGTTGGTGTTGTTTTAATTTCAAAAGAAAATTAATCATGAATTTGTGAGGTAAGTGCATGGAATGCCAAAAAATGACTTCATGAAGGTGAAAAGTCCTCAAGGCTGTCTGTTCAGAGTGACCTCAGTGTTGTGGATCAGGACCCCAGGTGGCAACCTCCATACCTCTACGACAGCATAAACCACGACCCCTCTACACCGAGTGCATGGGAAACTGTGCACGTCTATTACAGAAATTACAGCTGAATCAAATGGAAAAGAGCATAAACACCCCTATATTCCTCTACGACCGGGCCATGGGCCACAAAATCTGATTTCATACCTTTTCCCTTACATCATCTTTCTTTCTAAGAGACAGGCAAAGAAAATTCTCTCCCGGTAAACATGAGAAAGCCAAGGTACATACAGAGCAGAAATTAATCATAGAGATCATTTAGTACAACCCATTAGTTTTTCAGATAACAAAACAGAACTCAAAAAGATGGAGAGGCTTGCCAAAAGTAACAGAGTGGCAGAACCAGATACCCAGATTTCTATCTCTCCAAGTTTGTTGTTCATTGAATGACTCTTCTCTATTTAATGATGATGATAATTTTATTAATAAGATTTTCCTCATCATTACTGTCTTCAACATATAAATTTTACGGTTGACAATAACGTTGAAAGCTAAAAATAAATTTAAGAACTACCATCCTATAGAATTCTCTAATATTTTCCCTTAAAAAAAATATAGAGAAGAAATGGCACCATCAGACACTGTCACATATAATAATATTTTTCCTTGAACCTTATTTTTTAAATAGGAAGCAAGCCCATAGTTATGATGTGTTGCTGTTACTTCTAATTGACTAACCTAAGTTTTCTTAAGTCATGTTTTTTTCTGAAATTTTGTTTTTTTAACTGAATACCAACACTGTCCTTTCAATCAATTCCTTCTAACTTTCACTATTTTATTATTAGAGGTGTCAGAAAAGAGAAGTGGGAAAATTAGTATAAGTAGTTTACCAAAGTGCTAATTAAAATAATGAATAACTTAAGTTTAAGTAACAATTATGTTACTAAATCATGAATTATGTTTTTAAGAAAACTGAAATAGAACATACATACACAGCTAATGTCATAATGTAATAAAATAAAGTTTATATACATTTTAAAAAGTGATTTTCTTGTTAAATAGCATATTAAGATTCCTTACTAAAATACAAAACAAAATGTTTCTTGGGAATTTTAAAATCAGTGTAAATCATACTATTGACTCAATAATTTGAAATTAATATAGAAAACTTAAATGATTCATCACAAAGAAGATGTGTATATGGATGACAGTATGGGCTGTGATTTTGTGAATAACTATATTAGCTCCAGTTCTGGATTGGTTTTAAATAATTTATTATACCATTTCCCAGTTGAAAATGGCATAATAAGTTGTCATAAGTTATGATGTGGCATATCTCTGTATAATTCTTCAGTACCTGACACTTAAAGAGTTTATTAATAAGAACCTTCATTGGCACTACTCATAATTTTTTCTAAAGATTTGCAGACTCCAAACTGATCATTAATAGCAATTAAAGTTACCTGTTTCTTCTCATAATAATTGCTTTAAAATTTTTGCTTGAACTAAGCTAGCTTAATATAAATTCCATGTATAACAGTTTAATTTTTTTCCTTGAACTAAACCAAATAATGAATGTAATAATTTGAAACAGAAGGTAGGCTTTCAACAGCCTCTCCCAGGACTGGGTAATAAACTGATATATGTCATAATGATTAAAAGTATGAACTCAGGAGATTGAGCTGTCTGCCAGGTACATGACCTTGGGCAAGGAACTTAGCCACATGAAACTTCCTTTGTAAAAGGAAGATGACAATACCTTGATTGTAAGGATCACATAAGTGTATGATTTATATAAAGTGCTCAGCACAATGCCTTATACAAGATAGATACTTCTTCCTTCTCCCCTTCTGGTTCACCACAGAACAGTAGCAATAGCAGAAGTAGCAACAGCAACAGAATTACTATTGTTATTAATGTATTATATTTAATTTGATTCTCTCCAGAAATGTTTTACTGAAAATAGGAATCAAAGATTACAAAAAAAAAGATTATAAGATCTCATAACATATGCATTTCAGCAATGATCAAGTGCTTATTAGAGACACAAAGCCTTAGTTATATCAGACACTGTTATAAGGCTTACATTCCTAATAGTGCAAAGAACACAAGTTTATAAAAGATTACAATGACAGCGAGCATTTCAAAAGTATCAGTGTAGATGACTGAGCAGTGTACTGTGGGAAAAAGCTTCTAAACCTAGTTCTAAATATTCCCTTTAAAAAAATATCTGGCTACCTTTTCAATAATTTTTATGTCTTTTGGGTTTCCTACTTACCCTTATCTCCTATCGGCTTCCACTTAGTCCCATAGCAAAATCTAAGCAAGGAGCTTGGTTAGTAGTGACACTAGAGAGATTCTAGAATCAATTCCCCTCTCCCAAAGCCACTTTGGATAGGACATTCTGAGTACCCTAAAGCATGCCGCTTCATATGAGTTTTGTGGGAGACAGAATGGAGAATCTGGGTTATAAAATAAAAAACTGAACTTAAAATACCCAAAAGCATGGTTCACCCCGTCAGTGAACTGGTACTTAAAATGTAGAGCAGTTTCTTATTTATTCTGTCTCAATTTACCACACACAGAGAAAAGATATTCAACACTTCTTTCAATCAGGAGAGTCACGATTGAAATATTTATGCCATGTCCCCAAAGGCTGTTTCAAAGATCATTTCATAGAAATTTAGATAAAAAAAAATTATTCTTAAATGCATAATTATGCTTTCAACCCGTCAAGTTGGGGAGGCAAGTAATAATAGCTTAGCCATTATTCATCACCAAAATTCTGAATTTTACGTAATGAAAATTTACAATATCTGTATGAAAGATATATCACAGAGTTGTGGACTCAGCATCAAGAAACCCAAGTACTACCTCCAGCTCAGCTGCTAACTAGCTATGTGATCAAGGACATACTACTTCGATTCTCTGGACTTCAGTTTCCTTTAATGCAAAACAAAGAGTTGGACTCTAACAGCTCTTCTATAAAGTCAGCACTCAAATCCCATGCTCTCTGATCACTCCTCTGACTCCTCTGTATGATTCTGTCATAGGCTGGACTTCCATGATATGATTCCATCAGAAGTACTCCAGGCAATCATAGGCTGCTACGTTCTCAGGAAAAATCTCAAGACACCTTCTAGCCTCTCGTCTTCATTCCTCGCCTTCCTGTCCAACATTCCCGCAAAACAAAACAAAATGCCTGCTAAACCTCGTAAGAAACTTGAAACTTATAGTCCAATAAAAGAGCTGGGTTTTCTCATTATATCCAATATACACCTATATATTTTACTGACATTATAGCAACACATCTTGGTATTTTTATAAGGACACACATTTGACTGAACCAAGAAACACTTTCCTAAAAATTTATATGGCAATAAGAATAGGCTGTAGCAATAAATAATTATTTCAATCTATATGAGGGGGAAAAAAACCAAAGCCATTTCAAAAAGTCTATTGCCAGGTCATTACCACGTTAATGCAGAGAGCTGTAAGAGAAGTAAAAGATGGCTAGTTCATGGCCGCTATAGTATTTCAATCACAGCATCATGTTCCTATTTCCTTCAGCAGATACACTTAAATATTTAACCATGCCAACAAGATAGAAGGCGAAGAAGAGGAAGATTTCAGCAACACAAATCTACACCCCCTTCTCACTTAGGTTTCCAGCATGCATTATACATTAGTGATTAAGGTTCTTTAAAATTTGCCTTTAAAATAACTCTCCTGATGGTTCCTAACGAAAGATTCGATCTCGCACGCAAAAACAAACATTTTTAGAAGACTGAAGAAAAGAGGATGTGAGACAGACTTCTAACAGAGGACAATTAATTGACACTCTTCCTCTAAATTTCTTCACCACTTACCTTACCATTCTTAGTAGAGCAAAGAAAAAACAAACAAACAAACAAACAAACAAAAAACCAAAACCAAAACCAAAACCAAACAACAACAAAGAAAAGACCTCTAGAAATGTTAAATAAACAGCAACATGTAAATAACTCTTCTACTCTGGAAATGCCACAGAGATACAAACCAATAAGTGACTCTGTAAACATCCAGGGAAAAACGTCATTAGCACTGTCAGTCTTTGTGAATATCAAGCAGGCCTAGAGCTATGCACCGGAATCTTCAGCCGTGAGAAGTGCTTTTTGCATTTAAACCATTTGGATACAACTAAGAAATGAAAATGTTACAATATAAACGAAGGCCATAAGCAAGCAAACGGAGTTAGTGAGTGAGCAAGTGAGTGACGTGCACCCTGGCGAACTTTCTGGTGAATACATTTATCTGGCAATGCTAGATTTACTTAAGGCTCACAACAATGAGAGTTCAATTTAAGTATGAACAAATAAACATACCTCTATTCCAGCTGAAATTCATAAATGTAAGAAGCCATATAATACTTTCAAACTAGAACTCGAACAGAACTTTTCAGTAGCTCTTAATATGAGACCTTACACGCTCTCAAGTTTAGTCCTTGGCTTTCTCTTCTTTTCTCATTATAAGCTGGACTTCAGAAATTCCAAGCATTATTATGGATTCAACTATCTCTTCTATGAGGATTTATCACAATTCTATATTCCCTACACTATTTTGATTTCCTGATCTAAAACGTCCTTTTCCTTAGTCCTGGTATCATCATTTTACATTTTATAAGCTTGAAACCTAACTTTCCCTTTCCTCAAACTTCAACTCACTCATACCAATAAATAGCATTTGTCATTCTCCAAAGACCAAAAACCATAGAATAGTCCATCTCTACGTCTGCTTTGCCCCTACCTTCCAATAAGTCACCACATCCTACTGGTTCTTCCCGACAATGTTTCTTACTTGTGTTCCACCCCAACAGCAACACCCCAGTGAGCTTCACCACCTTGGACTCGAAGATTCTACTTCCCATCTTCCAGTATCTTTCTCTTTCATTCCCTCCATGTTGGGTTTTCTTCTTAAAGCCCTATTGTCACTATTTTATTTGCCTTCCTGTTAAAAGTCCTGAGAGTTGGCAATGCCTACCCAGTGTGTCTGAGGTAGACCTGTTTTCAAGGCCTTACATCGGGACTTGTCAAGGATTATGGACAGCTCAGTATCTTTGATTGGAATTGATCCATATCATCACACACCATTAAATAATGGAGTATGGTTTACTGGAAGGTCCAGGGAACTTTATTAAAGTTCTTGGTTATGGTGTTGGCTTTTTATAGTAAATAGCTATGTGACCATGAGCAGGCAACTCAGCCTCTGTAAAATTTTCTCAGCTATAAACTATGAGGATCATAAACAATCATGCTCGTCTCACAAGATGATATGACCAAAAACAAAATACCTTAAGTTTAAATATAAAAATGCTTCAGTGTATAGTAATGAGAACTATAGTTATATAGTCTGGACCATGAAACTGTAATAATGCATTACAGATACGTTGACTATCCATTTTAACTGACTTGTAGATTCCTCTTTGCTGCTAAATAGAGTAATATTCAAATATGAAGAATTTTCCCAATAAAATTAGCTAAAGCAAATCTTTCCTTCCTTGTGACTCTATTAATAGATGATAGATAGATAGATAGATAGATAGATAGATAGATAGATAGATAGAAAGTTATATTTGGAAACTTGTTTCAGTGTTGAATGTAAAATACACCATCTCCTTGAATGTAAGAAATATCCTGTCAGCAAGGTGAGAAAACAAGATTGATATCTCATAAATGTTTTTGTCAGGATTCAGAGGTGATTAAAATAATGTTAAAATTAATAGGACACCATGATTTGCCCATTGGCAGATGAGATGTTGCAGCTAAGATGGAGTGAGCACACTGCACCCTGTCGTATCCACTGAATGCAGCTATAAAACCGTGACCAAATACACAGAGCAGCTATTTGAAGACTCAAAGTAATTAGCACCAGGCATATTCTGGAAGAAAATCAGATTTTAAATGCCACCGAAACAGCAGTGAGTTTACCACTTGTCCCCCTCTGGTATCTCCTGACCTAGAGGTGGGCACTGGTGTAGAAAGACAGCTCCAGGAGAAGTCCTTTCATTCTGGCTCAAAGAACAGGAAAGAGCTCTCTCATCACTCAGAAGAATGGGGAAATTTCTTTTCTTTTTTCTCCTCTCTCATGCCCCAGGCCCCAAGTAACCCAGCTGCAGCAACGAGGGACTACAGGAGCCTAAAACTGTGAGGGAGGAAAAGTTCCTCTCTGAGCTGTGATCCCAAAGGTGTGGGGTGAATGCCCTTTAGTTTTTATTTCTCTCTCTGTTCTCCTGCCTCTTGGCCCCAGAAGAGGGTGCTGCTGCATGATAGAGAGGGAAAAACAAAAATCCAACATTCTTGCTGGAGGATTAAAAAGGGAAGCCACAGTAAACAAATGCATCAGGAGAGTGTGGAGAAGAAGGAGCTCGGTCAGAAAAGGGACTTCTTGAGGTGGTTCATGAAGTCCTTGGCTCACTCCAAGCTGTGAATGTGTGGATCTAAACAGTATATCAGAGACTCTGGGAAATAATCTATGGACTAGACCACTCCCGAGGTACCAGACTGCCACCTGAGTGACAAACATGAGGGACGGGTCTGAATAACACTGCAAAAGTTTTGAAAACAGAAGTGAAATTGAAAATACAAATTTCATAGGATCCAAGATCAATATACAATTATCTAGTATTGAATAATTAGAAACTGAAATTATATATCATTTATGGTAAGTCACAAACAAACACAGTACTTAAGCATAAATCGAAGAAAAATATATAAGATCCGTACGCTGAAAACTACAAATGCTGATGGAAGAGATCAAAAAAGGTCTAAAACAAATGGAGAGACATAATGTGTTACTATTTTGGAAGACTCAACTTTATAAAGATGTCAATTTTTCCTAAATTGGTCCATAGATTTAATGTAATACCAATTAAAATCCCAGCAAGTTTTTTTGTAAATATTGACAAACTGATTCAAAACGTTGGAAAAAGTGGCAAAAGAAATAGAAAAGCCAAAATAATTTTGAGAGAGAAGAACAAAATAGGGAATTATAGCTATTGATTTTAAGGCTTGCTATAAATCTACAGTAACCAAAACTGTGTGGCATCGGTGAAATTAAGGATATCTTGGTCAATGAAACAGAAGAGAGAGGCAATATGGCCAATCAGTTTTTCACAAAGTTACAGTCAATTTAATGGGAAAAAAAAAGTTCTTTCGATAAATCGTATTGTAAACATCTATTTGGAGAGAAAAAAAATGAACCTTTGCTTAAACTTCACAAGTGAAACAAAAGTTAAAAAGGTTCATAGACCTAAATGTAAAATATAAAGATATAAAACTTTAAAGAGAAGACATAGGTGTAAAATCTGCATGAACTAAATATGACACCAAAAGCATGATCTAAGAAACAATTATAATAATAAACTGAACTTCATCAAAATTAACATTTGCTCTGTGAAAGATATTGCTACATGAATGAAAACAAGCTATTGATTAGGAGACAATATTTGCAAATCATGCATCTGACAAAGAACGTGCATCCAAAATATCTAAAGAGCTCTCAAAACTCAAAAGAAAATGAACATTATCAATGGGCAAACAAAGTTGAATAGACGTGTCACAAAAGAGGCTATACGGAGAGCAAATAAACCCACGGGAAACTTCAGCATCATTGGTCATTAGGGAAATGATCATGAAAGGCACTGAGATGCCACCAAATACCTGTGACTGGCTGGTGAGGGTGCAGAGCCATGGAAACCCTCAGGCACAGCTGGTGGGGAAAATAGCACAGACGTTTCTTCGAGAGTACAGAGTGCAACATGCACATACTATATGACCCAGAGATCCCAATCTTAGGTATTTACCATATAGAAATGAAAACTTAAGGTCTCAGGAAAACCTACATGTGAGTATTTTAGTGGCACCATTCATAATCACCGCAAACTGCAAACAACCAAAATATCATTTAATGTGAATGGTTAAACAAACCATGAAATATCCACACTACTCAGCAATTTAAGAAAACTATTGATACACACAACAACTTGGATGAATTTCAAAGGCATTAAACTGCATGGAAAAGCCAGTCTCAAAAGGATATTATACTTTATGATTCAATTTATCTGACTTTCTCAAAAAGAAAAAGCTGTGGTTATGGAGAACAGATGTCGGCTGCCAGGAGTTGGTGTGGGTGGAGGCATGAATCAAAGGACAGCAGGAGAGAGTGTCTTTGTCACGATGAAACAGCTCTGTATCCTAACTGTGGTGGCGGTTACAGGAACCTATACATGTGTTAAAATTCAAAGGACTGTGCAACAATAAAAAGTCAATTTTCCTTATGTTAATTTACAAAATAGAGCAAACAAGAAAGGACTTAGGCCTTTTTTCTGATAATAAACTAATAGCAAACAAAAACATCCATTGAATCTGGGACTACAGAAACCAAATTATTAAAAGATTATCCTCTTCCATGTGAACGAAATCTTCTAATTTCTGTCAACATTTATTTGCAATGGCAAAGTCAATGTCAATTTATCCCATGCTCTATGCTTTCAAAATATCTGTAGACATAGAAATGCCATCCATACGTGACAGACAGAATTTCCTATCTGAACAATGAGGAGCATTTCATCAGAGACTGGAGAAGAAAATGCTCACGTGGGAGGTGGGATAAATTTCTTAAGCCAGCGACTCCTGTTCATGGGATAAACCAATGGGTTGCCTGCTGTCTATAATTACTCACATTCAGGTCTACAAAGAGAAATAGTTGTTAAGGCTTTTTGCCGAGTTTATTTATTTTATTACATTTATTTAATTTTTATTTTGAGTAAGAGAATGAAAAATATTGAGAGAAAAACAGTCCTATATGTATTAAGCAGAGATCATTGGGAGAGAAAGGAAATAATAGCAAGAAATAGAAATTATAGATTGGACTTATTGCAGACATTTTTTTGAGAGCAAAATATTTATACATTTTTAATACAGTGTAATCTTAATAGATATTAAGCAAAACTTTTGTTTTTAATAAAAAAATGGACATGATCCTACAGCAGAAATTCATTATATGAATGGCCTGCAAATGTCACAAAGCCAATCAAAATGCTCTTAGACACTTAGAAAACATTCCAAAGATAATAGGCATGGTGATTTAAAAGCCTGAATTATTAAATAATTACTATTAAATATTAGTGATGGGTCAATATTTAATATTCAAATTTTGAATTATAAATATTCCTATCAGTTTTTATATTTTTGTTTGCCAGATTTTTAATAATAAAAAAGTATGCAGAGGTATTTTTTAAAAGCTATTACAAAAAGGTCAAAGTTATACAGTGTATGAATATAATTTAGAGTATAATGTATTTCAAACTGGTATAGTAAGAAATTCATTATGCTTTAAATCGCACAATGAGGCATGCACTTGCAATCCAAAACAGAGCAATTCTTAGTGCCTATATTTTTATGCTTAATTGAATTTGGATTTGTTCTAAATTCTTCTGTTATTAAGTTAGAAAACCTTGTGGTTTAAAAAGTATTTTTCTTTATTTTCCTTTAATAGGACAACTTTTTAAACAAAAAGGAGTTTCTAAGTTATAATTTTCCATATAACAGAAAATATTAATTCAATTACAAACATTTAGCAAGCACCTACTGTGTTATAAGCACTATTCCATGCATAAGAACAAAACGGAGAACAGCACAAGAATCCCTACCATTGTGGAGCCTGAATTCTAGTGGCAAACAAATCAGTGCTACATCAGAATATGGTTAATGGCATGGAGAAAGATTGAGCGGAGTAAGGGGGTAGATGAGTGCTGGTTTGGTGTTGCTACTTTATATCCAGTGGTTGAGAAGGCCTCTCTAATAAGATGCCATTTGAACAAACACATGAAGGAGGTAAGGATCTTGGGGGAAGAAGATCTTTCAGGTAGCTGAAGCAGACGGTCCAGAGGCCTCGTAGTGGAACACGGTCCCTTTATTCAGGAAGAGCAAAGACAGCAATGTGGCTAAAGCTGAGTGGGTGAGGAAGAGAGTACTGAAAGGCTAAGCCAGAAAGGTAAGTATTAGTTTTATATTTCTGCATAACAAATGACCACAAATTCAGTGACTTAAAACCACACCATTTATTATCTCACCGTTTCTATAGATCAGACGTCTCAGCCAGGTCCTCTACTCAGAGTCTCACAAGCCTGCATTTCCACATGGAAACTCTAGAAAGAATTCTCTTCCTAGCTCATTCAAATTGTTGGTAGAACTTACTTCCTTTTGGCTGATTGACTTAGGTCACCCTCTTTTTATTTTTTATTATTATTATTTCTTTGCTACTTATCAGCTGGGATGACGGTCAGCTCTTAAAAGCCTTCTCAGGTTCTTACCATGTGGCACAAGATGGTGGTTTGCTTTTTCAAGGGCAGCAGGAGAATTTCTCTCTCCAGTCTGCTAAGACGGTGTAAGTCTAATACCTGAGGTACCCGGTGAAGAATGTGATTTAAGGAGGGAGCGATCCACAGTGCAGATACGCCAAAGAAGAGGAGTATGAAAATATCCACTGGGTTTAATATGGAGGCTATTCATTCTTGATCATGACAAGAGTTATTTAGGTGAAGTAATAGGGATGAAAGTCTGATGAGATTAAGTTCAAGAGACAATCAGAGGAAACAAAGTAGAGACTCCTATAAGGAATAGTTCTATAAGGAAAAGCAGGACAATGGAGCATAAGTTAGAAGGAGATGTGGGAGGTTTGGCAGCATTTTTTATGCTAATAGACATGATCTAGTACAGAGGAAATAATTTATGATATAAGAGTAAGAAGGGATAATTGCTGGAGTAATATCTTGTACTCTAAAAGATGAGCAGGGAGACTGAGTTTAGACATGAAGCAAAGTTCATCCATAATAACAGGAAGGCAGAGTAGATGCTGGTAGGTTGGCAAATAAGGCGTGGGAAATTGTCAAATTCCTTTTCTCAGTGAAATAGAAACTAGATAAATCAGCTGAGAATGAGGAAGAGGGAAGATGTTTTGGAGATGCTGGGAACAAGTTGTTGCAGAATTATGGTCCAGGAGAGTGGGAGGGAGGCAAATAGACCAGGGAAGTCTAGTCGGACTGGAGTGGTAGTGAAGGTGCCCATGAAGTTAGGGGTCATGAACTCTAATGAAACCTATAAGCATGGAAGTCAGGTTATCCTAACCCACTCAGCTACAAGGATGCAAACATTAGGTGAACAAAATGTTGGATTTAACAACAGTTTTTGTTGTAGCCTTCATTTTTTAGCTATTTATCATCTATCTATCTATCTATCTATCTATCTATCTATCTATCTATTCATCCATCCATCCATCCATCCATCCATCCATCCATCCATCTATCCATCCATCTGTTTTACATTTCTCATTGATGAACCATGCAATCTCAACTGGATGAGAAATAAAAAATAGATATGCAGAGAGGGCTATGAACGGTACAGACATGACTTTATAATCAATGACTCAGGATAGTCAAGGAGCAACTAGAAGGAGTATACTAGAAAGATATGAGATGGAAATTAGAAAATAAAATACTTAAAATTAAGACTAGAGGGGTGGGATTAATGAGTAAATCTAGGGAATGACCATGGGAGTGGGTTGTGAAGTAGGGTAGAGAAAAGTCTGAAAGGCCAATGAATTAAAAGAATCACCTATGTGGCTATGGAATCACAAGATACATAAGAGGGGCAGTGCTGAAGAGACACACATTGAACTCCAAGTTAAAACCCTCATGAAATTAGGGGAGGTGACATCTTTAGGTCATCCCAGGAATATGGAGAATCCAGTGGAATGTGCGAGGCCATAGGCCTCAACCCAGGGCTGTTTTTGCAGCAGGTATAAAGGGCAGCCACATGGCAGGGCTGCAGAAGAGACATCCAGCTTCTAGTTAAATAAAGAGAAATGATCGGGGATAGGGATCGGAGCTGAGGAGACATCTCAGGTATCAGGAGAGGGTAGGGAAACAGAGGCAGACGGCGCTAGGGCCACAGAAGGGAGTGGACAAACAAGGAAAATAATGGGTGGCCATGTGGATGAAGGAGTTCTATGAGGAGACCAGTCACCTGAGAATGAGTAATGGTTATTGCCACAATGAGGAAACTCAGTTTAGCTAGGCAATATATGCATGGATAGACAAGGAAGCAATAATTGCAAAATACTATAAAACCTGAAATTTCTCATTTCCTGATTTTAACTTGTTTTGCTACATAGGTTTAACATTGCATTACTAAATCACATGGTAATTATTTTAGAGGTCAAACTGTGATTGTTTTCACAGTTAAAGCAGTCTAGCTAGAACAATAAAAATTTCTACGGGAATTTTTGTTAAAAGGAAGAAAAGTAATTAAAGAAAAGTTCAAGACACTCTGCTATAGGGAAACAGTATATCGCTTTCATTCATGCAAAATAGAACCTGAAGATCAACAGGAATAAGTCAAATGTCTTGCATCAGTTTTTCAACATAAAGTGCATGAGAAAGCCATACTTTTAACCTACATATCTCCCTTTTAGAGCATTGTTTTAAATTTTCTGATTATAAGAGAGCATTTCTACCACATATTTAAAAAAGAAACTCTGTGAGAAAAAGAATAGGTTTTGGTATTCAGCAGGCTGAGGTTCTCACAGGAAGCAGAAACAGTAAAAATTAAAAGTCACAGGATGAAAATTTTCAATTCAAGAGTTAATGCTATATATCCTTGTGTAAAGTTTTGAGAACTGAATAGAATTTGTGTTCCAAATAAAACTTTTAATAGCTCTAAATAACCCTGGATGCAGCTACTCTCTCTCTTATTCTAAGATAAGCTCCTCAGAACTCAATACTGAATAAAATTGGAGAATGCCTGAGCAGAAAGTAACCTTAAGTATTATCCAATTCATTTGGTAGAAACTAAGGCCCAGAGAGGTTAAGTGAAAGACTCGAGGCCACATCACAAGTCATCAGCAGTGCTGGAATTTGTCCAAAAAGGAATCAGAAGGGTTATTTTTTAAAACTGATTTCTGAAAACCAAAAGATGAAATAATGGTAATTTGCTTATATATTTGTTTACTTTCTTAGCTGCTTGGTCAATAAGTAGTAAAGTTACCTGCAATTTCTGTCTGACTTGCCCACAAATCAGAGGTTTCCATTACCCCCTTTTTGGATTGGATCATTTGCTGGAACAGCTCACAGAACTCAGCAAAGCGTTCACCAGTTCGTTACATTATCAAGGGTATCATAAGGAATACGGATGAATGGACAGATGACAAGATACATAAGGTGAGGTCTGGAAGGGTCCTGACCTTCCAGGAGCTTCTATTCTCATCTCTTCATGGGTGTGGAGCCAAAAGTTCCAAGCTTCTAATCATGTCTTGGTCTTTCTGGTGACCACCTCACACCCAGGAGCTCAAATGTCTCTTGCTCAGAAGAAAAGACTGGGTGGGTAGCTTAGAAAGCAATTTCCTCAGAGCTTTGGAGCGGGCTGTTGGGAGCTAAACTAAACCATTATAATTTTATGAAGATTTTTCAGATAAGAACAATAAACGTATTGACCAAAATTAAAGCACAAAAAGATTTACTTCCAGGAATAAGATGTCTAGTTAACGGTAAAATTTAGATCACGGTTCTTAGGAGTGATGTGACTTGGTTTCTAGTCCCAGCTAATGTGACAGGCAGTCTACGTGGCCATCTTACAGTCTGCACTGTAACTTCATGAATCAGCTATGCGGTGATTATTAATGTGCGTGACTCAAAATAGAAGGGGAAATTCTTTCCCAGGATAAGTAACCATGTGCAGTTATACAATTATTTGTTCTCCATTCTGAGTCTCTCCTCTAGTTTCAGAGATGTTGAGATTCTATTCTTAAAATTAGTTTTAGAAGGAAATTCTCCTTATCACTAGGAAATTCATTAGCCTTCCTTTCAGACTCCATCTCTCTGTAGGGAAGGCATTATGTAAAAAGTTTGTAAAAATTTAATTGAGGAATAAGCCTGTGGGGTATAAAAAAGGAAAAACACTCTCCAGGAAATTTTATATATATACATACACACTATATATATATATATATATATATATAGAGAGAGAGAGAGAGAGAGAGAGAGAGAGAGTCTACATATACATAAACATATACATAATGTACATATGTGTGTGTGTGTGTGTGTGTATACACACATATTCCTGTTATTTATTCACCTTAGCTCCAAAACACAAAGAAAATTATGTTGCTTCATTTCAAGTTCATGACTAGCATTTCTGAACTCAAAGAATTTATAAAAACTATCTCTGAGAAAAAAATCTATAATTTCATAACAAATATTATGAAACCAGTTATATCTACTTTTCCATTTTCCTCTCACTGGAGCCTTAAGATATCCTTTATTATCTCAATATATTTTTCAAATAAACTTAGCAAAAAAGGTAAAATCACTCAAATAGTACTTCCTTCAAAGACTAGTAGGGGTTTGAGAAAAGAAGAGATGGCATGAAAGAAAGAATAGGTAGTAAACTTATTTTCCCCCTATTGAAGTATAAAGGGACCTTTTACTTTAAATCTGGCTGATGAACCCATAATTTAAGCTCATCTCAGTGGTATTATTATCATTAGTCGACAGATGGGGAAATTAAAACAAAGTAATTAACTCCCAGTGACAGTAATGAAACTCTGGCTTCCCCCAATGTTACAATCACAGGCTTAACCTGAAAGTGCTTTAAAGGTTCTGTCATTTGGTCATAGAAGGAATGCATTTCTACTAGAACTAGAAATTAGTCTCAATAGCTGAGAAATTTAGTGTTGGAAGTTTGTCCAACAAACAAGCAAAGCTAAGCATACTTGGAAAATGTCTCCTCTATTTACTGTGTAAATCCCTGGAAAATCTTCAATTTGATTCTAGATAAGAGAAAAATAATCCCCACTATACACCATTACTAAGTTGAGGACTGAAACTTTTAATCCTGCTTTGAATTAGAGAGTTTGCAAAGATGTTGGGAGAAGATAAAAATAAAATAAAATTTAAGTTATCAGCTCAGGCCTTCGATGGATGGATGAGGATTAAACCAAGTTTATTATGGCAACTTAAATTTGTTTTTACAAATCAATTTTTATATTAGATCTTAAAGAAATGTGTTTATTTTCCGATTTATATATGTGAATATCAGAAAGAAATAACATTCAGCATATAACTAAGAGTGAATTTGGTGATTCCCTTTGATATAGTAATAATGTAATATAGGCCAAGTAGCATTAATGTCAGGCCCAATTAAACCTGCCTTCAATCACTTCTGTTAATTTAAAAAACTTTCTATGTAAGAAGGTAGAATTGTCCCATAATATAACAAACTCATCGGTGCCACATGATATTATAAATTAGCCTCCTTAATTATCTAATATTTTGTATGGAATACAATTGATCACCCATAATGTAGGCTAGAAACATTGCTAGAGGTAACTACCCCGCATTGCAGCATAGCCTTGAGGAAAACACTCTGCTTATATTAGTATAAAACGTAATTAAGTAAAGCCAAATAAACTTACTTGCCTATTCTCTTCTTATCTCATCATTTTACCTTTGATCCCTTCTTTCCCTTCCACCTTCATAAAGTCATGTATCATTATTTTTGTGTATTTTGTTTCCCTATATTTCATCCATAAAATTATATTCTTCCTTTTCCTGACTCAATTCTTTACCTTACTGAAGACTTACTGCAAACAATCACTTTGAGGCACTCCGTTACTATGAGACAGCCATGCTATGCCATAGAACAAGAGACATCAGTGAATTTCACTTAGCGAGTTAGGGTAGAAAATCCTGGGCTAGAGCTTATGCTATCAGAAGGAATACATTGTCAAAGGGCAGGTAATTGTCTCTATTTTCTTCAGCATGATACCTCCAGCACAGTTCACTCATATTTATTAAGTAGAACTAACAAAGTATAAATTGAAAAAGCAAAGTCAAACCTTGTTGAAAACAGTTAAAAACAGTGACCTTCTAGGGGTTGTTAGCTTCTGTAAGTTGCAGCAGGAATGACAAGTTCTGACCTGCTTCTTCGAGCCCCTACTTGAAAGCCTGATGATAGAAACATGGGCCTTTGGCCAGAGGAAATAGAGGAGCTGATGGCAAGCTGTGGTAAGGAATGGTGACTCTTAATGAGAGTAAATTTGGAGAATACCAGGGTTTTCTGAATGTAATTATTCCCTGGGCAAGGGATTCCACAAATGGAGGAAAAATAATTGGAAGGCAGTGTGGGGAAGAATTTAAGTTGCATCGTCTATACATACAAACATTGTTGGTCTCTGTTGCTGGCCAAAGTTGAAAGTGAGCTCAAAACCACCAGACAAAGGGTTTCTAGAGAAATTCAGGAACTCTGACTTCACTTTTTTTTTTTTTTTAGAAAGTGTGAAGTGCACATAAGTTACTGTAAATGAGAAAGAAAACGGTGATTAGTGTCAAGGGTAATGTGTGTGTCTACAGATGAGGCTGAAAAGCAGAATCACTGTCTCATACGTCTTGGCGGAGGTTTTTGCATATGCTCATGTTCAAGTCCTGCTCGTTTGGAGGGGAGAGAGCGAGAAGGAATATAGGGTCCGAAACAGGAATAGAGCATCATCAGATAAGAATTTTAGAAAGGATGAGTTGAAAATAACGGTTCTTAGTTTAAGCAAGAAAGGAAGAGGCAGAGCTTCAGGGAAAGAGCTCAGTCCAGTTTGGGGTAGTTACAGTATTAGGCGATCGTGAAAATAAGTGTGTGTCTACTTATGCAAGCTTAAAAGATCTGCCAATGAACATAAAAGACATAGCATGTATTTTATCACTCTCTTCCCATAATTATGTACAAATCTGCACAAATTTCACAAACTGGTGTCTATGTAGGAGATGGCCTGAGTGTAAAACGCCATGCAGCTGGCAAGGCCTGCGGACTTGTGATGGGAGTGGGATAAACAGGGGTGAGTAACTGCATGTGGACAGCGCATGCGTGTAGGTGTGGAGGATGTGTCTGTAGAAGCTAGTGTGCCTTGGGGTGAAGACCGCATGCCTGCCACAGTAAATAATATGCTTATGGTGGGAAAAAGTGGATAAATACATACAGTCACTCATGCATTTCTCTGGGAAGTAAGTTCTTGTTTTAAATCAGCATTTTCTAAACTACAGAGCTGTGTTTCTTAGGACACAGTGTCTGCCAAGCTGTGAAGAGGTGCTTCCGTGAAGAAAGCGTCTTGTGTCCAAACTAGTTTGGGAGAAGTTGCAGGCAACGTCTGATCTCTGAGGGTCCCAAAATACCCACATGACTGACAAAGTCTCCGAGAAGTCCTATTGCAAGGAAACCCACTCCCCGCTTTTTTTTAATACAACATTTTCAAACTCATTTGACCATGGAACGTCTTCTTTCAAAGACATACACATTTAATTACGAAAAGAATACCGGTGTTCTGAAAAACACTGTTTGGAAAAAGCTGATATAAACATGTCCAGAGCAGCAGAAACACAGGGTGATAATGATGAAAGCGACTTTGGTAAATACAGGCAAATCCAATACACAGTTTTCAGGTCAAATATATTTCCTTTCAGACTCAATCATTCCTGAAAATTATCTTCAAAGCTTAATTAGCTCTCAAACTTCTTAGGCAGGTAGGCCTTTGTGTACAGCTATGAATTCTATGCGATTTGCATTTTAAAAGAGGAAAGATTTCAGGCTTTCCTACACAAATGGAGGAGCTTCCAAAGTGTACTCTACCTATGTGTTGTCCCTTCAGTGACTGAAAACTCTGCTTTGCAATCTGACAAATATGACATCTTTTGAATAACACAAACTGAGTGCTAATTGATTTCACGGTCACACCTACAGCCTTGTAAAAAGGGATTAGGAACATAAAGAAAAATGCAGACTATACTATAATACTGATAATAATCTTAATAGGGAATGAACATGGTGAGCACCTGCTTTGTATCAGTTACCACAGCAGATACACAACATAGGTTGAGTACAATATGTCCAGTCCTCACCTGAAAATGTGTGCGCACGCGCGCACACACACACACACACACACACACACACACACACACACACGCCCTGAGGCAAGAGAACTCGTCAAAAACAAAAAAAGAAAAAGAAAAAAAAGAAAAATTATAGCTGGCATTTATTGAGCACTTACTATGTGCTGGGCACTGTTGTAAATATTTCACATTAAGAATTCATGTCAGTCTCACAATAACTCACTGTTGTTTCTGTTTCACACACACACACACACACACACACAAATCGGCCATCCTGCTATGCGACAGAAGAGCAAGCATTTGGGCTCAGGGAATGTTTCTAAATAATGTGCTCTTTCAACTTTTCCGTTGTCCTTGCCCGATAATATTTGTATACTTTGCATTCTCTAATTTTATAATAAACCAATGTAATTTTAACAGTTACAAAAAAGTGGCTCATGTTAGGGCCTTTTGATAATTTTAAGCAGTAGTATTCCTTAAAGGACATTAAGACAGGTACATAAAAGGATGCACCTGTATTAATTCAAATGCCTCTGTTTCTGTGCTAGAAGTCTCCCTTTGTTCTCACAGTCCACTCCTGAGAGGTGTTAGTTGAATTTACTTCTGTAGACAAATTTTTAAATCTGGCTATAAAATGCATCAGTAAACTCTAAAAGCAATTGAAACTCGTCTGCATTTATGAATTTCTGTCCTGAACTCAATGCTATATTGCTAAAATATTAAGTCAAAACAAATTTTTTCCCAACACTATTGAGAGGCTGCCTGTTCCAACCAAACAAAATGCTCTCCATATGCCCCTTGCTGGTATCTATACCTGATTAAGAAGCCATATCTGATGTCAGGGTGATTAAAGCTAGAATGTAGGTTTTAGGTAAGTATCCATTCCTCAAATAATAGAAACGGTATGTTTAGATCAAAGATTAAATCAACTTCTCTGCCATTGACCAATGGAGAGAATTGCAGGTGTCACATTTTAAGAAAAAACCTCAACAAACTAAGCAAGCAAACTAAAATGAAGCAAGGAAGGCAATATTTATTAGAGCAATTTTCTCTAAAGTAAGGAAGTGCATGGAACATCACTACATTTATTAATTGCTCAGAATCACCTAGGAGGAAGTTCATTACTAATTGCATTAATGGATGTTAAAGGGTAGACATGCCTGGGGGAGGAGGGGACACAGTTGGTGACAGAGCTGGGATCTGAACCCAACTCTAATATGAAAGTCTGGTGCTCTTTCTATTATCGTATATCTCTTTCTCAGGAAAAAAAAGAGAGAGAGAGAAGATTTACAGTTGGACAAAATAACTGCTTTCAAACGTGACCACAGAGAAAAGGCACAAGATTTGTTCCCCATAAATCCACGAAGGAGAGCTGGGACCACAGCAAGGTGCTGAAACATAGGCTGAAATAAAAAATCCTTTTCTAACACTAACCTGTTTGAAAATGGAAAAGTGAGGGGCCCCTGAGTGAGTTTCTGCCTCAATAGGGATCCAAGAAGAAGCTGAAGTGTCAAGGTCTCTTCTGATCTCTAAAATTCCTTAATTCTAGGATTCTAAACAAAATATATATTCTCTAGGAAATCCTTGATATCGAGAACCCTTCTCTCCCAATCTCCATTTCTACCCTGTCTCAGCTGTGTGACCTGAGGAAGTCCAACTACTGTTTCTCAGTTTGCATATTCATGAAACAGGAATAAAATCATTTTTCAGGTAAGGTCATTAGAAGATCAAATACAATAAGATATTCGAAAAGCTAAATCGTAAAGCTCACATAGCGCTGGTTACCCTTTCAATGTCTGTGAGGTCTGGGTCAGTGTCGGGATCAGAGGAGGTGTCCTGGAGATGCTTCCTGTCACCTTCACACGAACGACACCAAAAGCACAGGGGAGAGAGTTCTCCAGGACTTGAGGACCTCCCTTATATGTGTGTGTCTGCATCAACCATGAGTGTGCATTTGCTATTATTGACTTGCATGTTGTCCTGCTTGCTCACTCCCGAAGAAAAAACACAGTGTTCTTAGGAATTGCCTTCAGGGTTTGTGACGTGAATTTTAGTAAATTCTATGCAAAAGCATCAATTTAAGTAAGCTTTTTACATGCCATTCGCATTCTCTAACTTTTCCATTGGTGCATTCAATAAAGTTTAATACTATTTTATAATTAATCATAAATATGCTATTCTCTCTCAGAAAAGGGTTGTTGGCCACCAATCAATGTATATTGCCCTTATTTAATTTAGAAAATGTTTTAGACATACATAAGAATTACTGTTGTGAAACCATCAGAACCTTCTGCTGCAATCTTACTTTTTAGTACTTAAAATAGCTAACTGAAGACTTTTAAAAGAAAATGAAATGTATTCACAACATACAGGACTATTAAGATGCATGGATATGATTTTTTAAATCATCTCTGAAGTTCAAGTGGCTATTGATAAGAAAAGATGTTATAGAAGTATTCAATCATATATACAATTTTAAAAACTATATCTGGTGATTAAAGTAAGAAAACTTGGAAATTAAAACTCTCAGCAAGTTTAATTCCATTTGAATAGAAAAAAATTATCATTTAAAATTCTTGTTGGTCTATATTCAAGGTTGGTCTCAGCTTATGGGGGTTCAGACATGCTCAAACCAGGAACAAACTTATTCTGATCCACTGCCCTGTGGCCCATGGAGCATGCCTGGGCCCCCATTGTGTGAGATGCTAGGGACAATTTTGTTTCTTTATCACTCTGAGTACTCTTATGGAGAAAACTGTATGTCATAGCTTAAAAAGACTTCCCTTATCACTCCCATCTCTCAAGTTAAGAACTTGCCTTTGGGAGATTTAAAAATATGTAGGGTTTTTTTTATTGTTGTTGTTATTCTTTTAGTTTTAGAAGCAACAAAATTGAATGTGTGTGTGTATGTGTGTGTGTATTTAAGGAGCTAAATTAACAAAACACCAAAAAAAAAAAAAAAAAGAATTAAAGCCCTTATAATTTGGACCTTAACCTCCTAAGCACAAATACTTGACAATAGAAAATAAGTATTCATGTTTTGTGAGAAAACAATATAGTCTTAAAATCATATATATGAAAAAACGCATATCCAACAATACAATATATGATACATACGTATATACATGAAATACACATATAAATATTACAAAAAATAGGGAAAATTTTAGAGTAGAAGTCTAATATTTATTTCTTTAATAGTCGCACTCATACATCTGTGTATTAGAAAACATAACAATCTGAGAATTCTATTGTTTTAAAAATGATTGGACTGTGAAAGGGATACAGGTCAGATATTATCAGTACAAATGTATAGTTAAAATTAAACAAAACATACAACCAAAAAATGCTTCTTATTCCTGACCTAATGTTCTTCCAAGTCAGTACCTCAGAGACTACCAAATCGGTAGAAAAAAGATAAATTACGTCAGGAGTAAAAAATATGAAGCACCAGAAGTCAAAGGCTATGATAAGTCTATAATAGTTTATAGTGAGAGAAAGTCACAAATTTGGCAAAGCATGAGAGGAAAAAAAATAACCTAGCCATTTCAAAATCGGTTTTCAAAAATGATTTCTTTTTCTAGAAAACACAATTCTTTGTTGTTAAATTTGTTTTCCTTAAACATAATCAAAATCAAATGAACAGGAATCAGGGGTATTAAAATCAAAAATGGAAATTTGTCTTGCTATCCTCAATCTCCAAGTATTATATTCCTATTTCCTTCTAAGGGTCGTACCCTAAACTTGACCCTTTTGTTTCTAGCTTCCCTTGAAGGCACTGTAGGTATTCACTAAATTTCATTTCATTAAGAAATTCTGGTCTGATTTGTTTCAAAGGCAGTGTCTAACTGTTGTGTAGTGTGCTGCTAATGACACTTATAAAAACAATACTGAAGCTCGCCAGTCAGCAAAAAGAGTAATGGGGTGCTATGCATCTCATCTAGAAAACATGTATCCTGATAGTAGTTCTAAATTAGCTTAGTGTTTCACATCTCATGTGAATTCAGCCACATGGGTCAGATCTAACCACTGTACTAGGATGGTAATAGGTATTTTCTGGGTTATCAGTGACATTGAAAGCTAGGCTTTTTAGCTGGCCCTTACCCACTTAAAACTAAAAATAACCACAACAAAATTTTATTGAGAATAACACCACATGACTATAAAAATAGTAAATGCCTTCCCAAATAAAATACGACGATGACGATGACAACAACAACAATGACAACAGCCTAAAGGAAGCCAGAGAGAAGATGCTGGCCTCTTCAGAAACCACCAACATGTATTTTTCCACATGAATATAAATTACTCTAAATTATTTTGTACTACCTCTTAAGTCAAAATGCAAAACTAAGGATCAGGAAAAGTCAGAAAAGGAGAGCGCCAGCAGCACAGATTCCAGCATAAGTCACAGATTCTTTACTAAAATAAATTGTTGGCTACAAGTGGGTCCTTGGGGGCCGGATTAGACGGCAAACAAATTCAAGATAGTGTCTCTTCCTGGAGCGTGATATCTGTGTTTCATCAAAAGAAGAGCATCTAAGATTGCAAATAGGGTTCTCTCCAATTTTTTTCTTCACTTATACTATACAAATATTGCAAGATACTAGTTTCCATGTACACATAATTATAAAAATTATTGTGCAGTTAAAAGAAAAGCATACTATTGTCTCAAATTTATTATAAAGTTAAAAAAGAAATATTTATTCCATTTAATACTCTTCTTAGTATTAAAACACCATGCAACTTCCTAAAAATTGTTATCTTCTCTTCCATATTAAAACAAATTGTATTCATACTCAAAATGAGCTCTGATCTACTGTCTGTTTTCATACGAGTCTATTTTAGCTTATGTTTTATATTTACTAGTATAACAACAAAATAAGCTTTAAAAAGGAAAATAATCAGCTTATCTTCTAGTATCATAAACCTGCAATATTGCCTCTAATTGACATATTTCAATCCTAGAAATGTACTTGATTTAAAAAGTAAAATTTTGATAAGTAACAAATTATTTAATAGCATGCTCATCATTTATATTTACTTTCTTACTTTCAAAGAATTTCATTGCCTTCATAATAACGTAATATTTTTTTTTCTTATAAGGGCTGATAACCTTTGACAACCTGAAACACAAACTGAAATATGAACTTGAATGATGGCTGTTTCAATATAACTTGTTGCAATGGAGACGGCAAGGCATTTGAGAATTGACATCTAACCATTGGCAAGAACTGTGACTTTCAAACTCAACCAGCCTTCAATAAATATCTCAGGCTGTTAACTTCAACAGCATTAGTGCAGACAGAGACCCACCTCAGGCTCAGGGCTAGCAGTTGCTGCTTTGACTTCAGTAGTTCCCCGACTTTAAAACTGGCATAGCCGAGGAAGCTTCGCTGAAAATGAGAGAAAGAATGGTTTTCATTAACTTCTGAGATTCCTAATATTTTTGCTCTTACACCCATCACTCAAAAGTCATCTTTAGAAGAATTAAATGTTAAAGCTCTTAGCCTGACAAACATTTCACCAACAGATACAATCATGACTAATATATCCACCTCATGGGATGAAGTCAGTGGGGTGAAAATGCATCCTTTTCATTAAAATCAAAGAGACGAATAGTCTGGAAAATAACAAAATGTATAATACAGAAGCCAGGACTTTTCCACTAACTAATTTTCTCCCCATATCAAAGCTGGGGTAAAGAAAGATGATAAACTTTCAATATTTACCAACGCCGTCGTCGTTCTTATTAGAATTCCTCAAGTCACTGGCAGCAACAACTTTGTATTCCAGATATGAGCAAATCTGTTAGTTGGAGCTATTTTTATGTGGGACTCTGCACAAGTTATAAATAGAAATGCTGTATTTCTCCCCCACCACGGCAATGTTTAAAAGCATTTGTTTCCTTTGTTATTTCTATGCTAGCATGGGACAATTTCATCCCAACACACAAAAAAGAATGGTACTTATTCAGTTATATTTTCTAAAATTGCTTTTTTAACCTATCATACTGGGTATTGACTATCTATGAATATCTACTTTCTATACTCTTCGACTCATAATGTAAAGAATAAAACTCAAAATTGGTTTTTCTTTTCCACGATAAAAATCTTTCATCTCTTTTTAATATTCCTGGCAACTTCTGATTTAAAAGTCACGATGTTATGGTATAACATAAATAGGATTTTTCATTCTCGCCTCAAGGTCAAGAAGTAAACACGAACATATCAAACCCATAGTATTACCAATGCCATCGCTGCCTAACACGTTGTAATATGCTGCAAGAAGTCAACACTACATGTTCCAGAACAATCTCCCTTCATAGTCTGTTGCCAGGCTGCACTACAGTGGGAGACTGGAAGCCAAATGGGTCTTTTCAGAGGAAAGTGTGCAGTTATTCTTCATGTAAAAGGTTGCATCTATAGTAAGCAATTGTCGAGACTAGGGACAAAAAGCTTCTGCTCAGAATTTTTCTCCCCCTTTCAAAGCTCTAACTAAGAACTGTTCCAAAAGGCTTAAAAGACAAACTCGGTTCTAAAGCTGAAGATGCTTGTATGTTAGTAATGACAACCCAATTAATTAACTTGAAACTCAAAGAGCTGCTTTAGACACTAAGTCAGCAAAGCCAGAAGAACATGAGACCAAATTATTAGGCGAAGAACATTAGGTGAAAATAGAGGGTTTGTAGCAGTGAGCTCTGATGATAGGTTGATGAGTGATGAAATCAGAGTGAATCAAGGCAGAAAAAAAAAAAAAAAAAAAAACATCCAAGAGCTGTGTGAACAAAGCATGTAGAATTTAGGGTGACTTTTCACCAAGGGGCAGAGAGAGATTAGGAGAGATGCAACTGAATGAAAGCATCAGAGATACCTACTAGAATATCCTTATACTAAAGAGCACCTGTTCTCTCATTTATACACTCTGCTATTTATTCTTTATTCCCTGTCCTGTTGGATTTTTCTGTTGTCACTTAACATCAAATACACACACACACACACACACACACACACACACACCTGCTTATTTTGTACCTCCCCCCAAATAATTGACATTTGAAGTTCCACGAGGAACTTTGTGTCTGATGAACCCTCACTGCCTAGCACACAGGAGTCATGTGATAAATATTTATTGACAATAAACAAATAAATGAATGAATGTCTAGGCACTAGTTTCAAGTAAGTTATACTATTAGATACAGGAGAAATGCTCTTTCTGCAGATACTTGTAAACTATTATAATTCACTGAAAATGGGAAATCAAAACATTTTAGTGTGCTGATTATATACTGCTGTAGTGAATTTCATTTTAGCATTTCGTATTTTAAAGAGATGTCTATCTCACTCTTTCTTTCACTGATAATCAGGTTTTTAAGCGTAAATTCACACTTCTCATTACCCTCATTCAAAGAAAACTCTTAAATGATCAAAAATTTCACGATGCTTCAAAATTTCAAATTTGTTTTTCTTCTCTTTTTGAGATTTTGAAGGGATAAGTGGTTTTAGAATTAATATAAAAAACTACACGTGTCGTGAATGTTATTGTGGTATATTCAGCAAGAAAAGCAGCAGCAAATGCCTCAGACAGGAATGTAGCAAGAAGAGACAGGTGGAGTGGCTATTTTCAGACATGCCCTGCAGACACTCCATAAGTCACAGCTGCAAATAGGGTTTGTGACCATAAGCCATCGACTGCCTCTGTTTGTCCACCAGACCAGGAGTTCCTGGGGAAGCAGGACTTTGGCTTGTCCATCTTTGAGCCAAAGCCCGGTGTTCATCTTTGAGCCAAAGCCCAGTGCCCGGAACGTAAGGGCTGCATAGTATGCCTACTGCTGCGCTGTGAGTATTTGTAATTTGCCAAGAACAATGCTCATGAGTGAATCTTTTCCATCACAACTGTCAGTCACATGTTTAATCTCAAAGGATAACAGGAGAGCTTATAGAAATAATACAACATGGTAAAGATCAATTTCAGAAATGGCATCATAGCATTAAAGTATGAAAATGTGTCAAACCAGATAAACCAGGAGATATTATTTAAGTATAAATACTATTTCATTCATTCTAAAAATAACTGTATATTGGGACTACATGTTGTGTAATAGGCATTAATAAATTTCCAACTTTCAAAACAATATATTATTGTTTCATATCACAACACTAACAGTGAAATTGCCTACATATTTACTATTTGCAGATTTTCATGCATCTGCTTCACCTCAATCTAAAGAAAACTAGGACTTTTCCACCCTCAAAGTTGGAATGCACACCATTCATTTACATGAATATTTATTGGACTCTTAGTAAAAGAATGAATTAGAGGGAAAACAGTCTTCTCTATTTGTGAAACTTGAATTCCCATGGTGGAAAAATAGCACACAAAATGTAAAATGGATAATTTTGCTCAAACTAAGGAAAAAAAATATAATATAAAGCTATTCCATCTTTGCCACCACTGTAATCATAATCATAGAAATTAAGAAAATCCTTTTAAAATGTCTTTGTTATTATAAATATAACTCAAAAAAATGTTTTCCATCTCTCCTTTGTTGCTCTTTCTAAAATTCTCATCTTAAAGGTTTTAAACTAGGAGCTCCAGTATCAGGGAAAAATTAAAAAGACAGACAAAAAATGTAAGAGTTGGAGCTCAGAAGTCTGAAGTGTAGTCTTAAATTAGTAATTCTGTTTAAAAATAGAAATTTGGGCAATTAAATTACTTCTCCCAGTCCCCAGCCGAGCCATCCACTGATGGGCATTGCCGGGCCTTGCTTCCCTGTCTTCTTCTCTTACAAATCTGTGATCTTAGATGAGTTATTCCACCACTCTAGATTGTAGTTTATGAAAATGTTCATGTATTCTCTGTATCTTTCTCAAAGCTATTGTTATTAGAGTCGAAGAGACCCAGGAAAAGTACTTAGTACGTTGCTGGGAAAATAGGAAGCATTCCATGAATATTAGCTTGCACAGTGATTAACATAATACACCCAGAAATCAGAAGACTTCAAAGTGTTATTATAAGTCCACTTTAAATATTTTTTTAAAAGGCAGAGAATTTAAAAATATAGTCTAAAAGAAATCTCTGCAATGAATATATTTCAAATATCTATTTGTAAATATATAGATAAAAAGTGAAAAAAATACAAAGGTTATATAGTCTGTTCAGTTATTATTGTAGAGCACATGTTATTATGATTCCTTATAGCTCAAATTTTTATCAGATTATGTTGAATGCTTATCAGGGCCCAAGAAATGTCTACCTGGAATAAAAGAATATGAAGGCTTATTAAGGAGCTGCCAGTCTATAGATAAAAAAACTAGGGCCCATAGGGGTTAAATAGTTTATACCTGGTCATGGAACTAGTTAACATGCAGAGGCCAAGTTCAAAATCCAGGTTTCTTGTTTTTTGGTCCAGCATTCTTTCATCCCCATCACACTGTGCCTCATTTCAGGGACAGGTGGCAATCCCTTTCCTTCGACAGGCTCTCTGCCTGCACAACATGTGGCTCTGACCTTTCTTGCCTGCTCATGACAGTGCAACACTCACAATTATCATTCTGGTCCAAGCACCCAAAGCAGATGATCATTAAATTGCTTGATGCACGATTTCAATCACTCACCTGGCTGGAGAGTGATATCAAGCAGGGTGGAAAAAAGCAAAGCTCCTCTCTCATTCCCTGGCTGCTCTCTACGGGGGGTGGACACATACACAGTTTATTTTACCAGCGTTTGCAAGAACTCGGAGCAAGTCACAGATATCCAGAATGCTCACAGGGCTTGTATGCCTCCCTGTAGCAGGTCCACAATGGCCCAGCAGTGGAGCAGTACTACGTGAGGTGCCAGAGGACGTAAAATCCCATACACATTGCCATGAGCTGACCAAACCTCCATCATGGATGTTCATCTCACAAAGCCTTTATTCAAAGTACGGGCTTCCTTTATACTACAATTTGTATAGACGTTCCAAGGACTTCCAAGTCCTGCCTAGAGCTGTACCATACAAGCGGGAGTCACTAGCTTGAGCCCCAGCTTGCGCCTACTCTAAATTGAGAAGCGCTCTAAGTGTAAAATACACATCTATCTCTTAAGACATAGCATAAAAAAAGAGTGTGATTAAAATCTATTTATAATAAAATCTACTTATTAATAAACTGTATTGATTACATCTTGAAATGATTATATTGTACATGTAGTATTGGGTTAAGTAAAATATTAAAATTAATCTCATCTGTTTTCTCCTACTTTTTAAAAAGCCTGGACTACTAGAGAATTTAAAATTACATGTGACACACATTTGTGGCACTCGTACATTATATTTCTATTGAACAGTGCTGGCCTAGAGATTAAATGAACATATCGGTAATACTTTGACCTATTCTTATAAAACTACATGCAGGACCTGTGGTGTAAGTTTTTGGAGGTCTTTGAAGAGCTGAAGTTGATAGCATGAGGCTGACACACAATCGCTCTCTCATATAACCTATTGGACTGACCCTTTTTCAGAGGCCAGGGTTTTGTTTTGTTTTGTTTTGTTTTGTTCTTTCTTTCTTTCTTTTTTTCACTATCAACCCTAACAGTTATGGTTGCATGGTTTCCCAGCCCACAAGAAGAGAAACTGGATACAGGAACTATTCATACTGAAAAAGAGACATCAAGTTTATATTTGCGCTCACAGGAGAGCCAACATTTCAATATCTGCCACACGAAGAACACCAATAGGCAGCATTAGCCTCAGAAGCATCGAAACCAGCAGGAAGGGAACCTGTTCCTCACCGTGGGCAAGCCCAGAAAGAACCTCTCCCCTCCACTCCCCCGCATCCAGCGCTGAGCAGTAAGAGGAACAAAGGGGAGGGCACCTGTGAGAATCAGACCACGCCCCCTTCCCAGCTGAAGGCAGGGAGACGGAAAACCCAGCCTGCAGTGGGAAACGGGCGAGAGGAGAGGATGGAAGAAAGTAATTTAAAAATCAGAGAAGAGATTCAAGATTTAGAATGAATGAGATGTATCCCAAGAATCTGAATACAAAAAAAAAAAATGGGGAAACTTATTCAATTGATGTCATAGCAAGGGAGGTTTAGCACAGCAGGTAGGGGAGGGTAAGCAGTTAGAGAAGCAAAATTTAAGCCACCTCCTCTTTCTCGAATCTCAAAAAATAAATGGAAGTCCTTATAAAATAATGTATTGACTTATTAATAGTTACAAATTTCAAAAGGCCTTACATTTTACGAAGGAAGTGTAAAGGGTGTGATGAGAGCATTCGGTGGAGGACCCGGTTTGAAGGATGGTGCCTGGGTGGTCATAGGCAACAGGTGTTTGCCCTGAGCCCTGGGCAGGGAGGCGGAGGAGCGGGGAACAGTGGCCCAAGCCGAGAGAGGGGTCACATGGCCTGGACGATGAAGGCCTGGGGCTGGGAACAACTCGCAAGTCTCCATGGGGAAATTAAACAAAGCCAGCGAAGTCTGGGCATGGAGACTGGTGGTGGAGGTGAGAGCAGCTCAAGAAGCTAAAGGGAAGGTAGAAAGCCAAGCATGGGGAGTCACCAGAGTCGAGGAGCGGTACTCAGCCTGTCCCCAGGGAGGAACCAGAAGCTCGTGCTAGGCATGAGAGAGCATCGAGTGTCTTTTTCTACACTGTCAGAAGCAGAGATGGCTGTCGATTTTCTCAGTCAATTCAACTTCAGTTTGAGTACATATTTTTGAAGGGTGCCATCAGTGGGTTCGGATGGGGGCTGTTGCCAGTGAGGTAGTGAAGGGGATGCACTCAGACTAGGGGAGGCTGTCAACTGCCTGCAGGATTTCAGGGTATTTCAACTAGGCCTTCTGGCTGGCTCTGCCCCAGGGCCTCTTAGAACCCAGCTTGTTTCTGGACTTTTCCCTCCTCTCTGAATGCACAGATCCCTCTCAGCCCGCTGTGCTACCGTTTTGGGAGCTGCTACTGCCTACTCTAGCCTTGTCTAAGCCAAAATCACCTATTACTGTCTTGTTCTTCCAACTTCTAAAAGCTGGAGACGCAATGATTTAGGTGCAGCAGGAAAACCTCAGCATGATCTTTCAGCCCTGGACTGCATGTACGTGGACCTGCATAACTGTTCTGACCCGTTTAAGGGGTAGGAAGCAGGAAACATCACAGTCCTATGGTGATTGGTTCTCTGCCTCCTTCGTGATGAGGCAGAGCTCACATCTGCAATTTCCCCAGCCTCCTGTTGGTCCAGGAACATTGGCTCTGAATTGCATCTCAGCTACCTGCAGGGCAATTTCTAGACTCCTGTCTAGCCAGCGGAACTAAATATGGATTCATTTGAGAATGATTTTCAGGAGACGAGATGAATTCTACACAATTCAGCAGGTACGTGACAGAGCCTCCTTGCATAGTCACACCCTGTTAATTTAACTCAATTCCATTTGTCAGCTACCTGGC
This sequence comes from Eidolon dupreanum, assembly GCA_028627145.1. NCBI lineage: Eukaryota > Metazoa > Chordata > Mammalia > Chiroptera > Pteropodidae > Eidolon > Eidolon dupreanum. The sequence goes on from CM053512.1 coordinate 11,275,829, forward strand.
AGGAGGCCAGGGAAAATCCAAATGATTAACTTACAAGTGATGTGTATGCCTTTTCGAAACAGAAGAAACACTTACCCCAATATCTGGCAGGGGATCCTTATGTTCATGTAGGACACTGGTTCGAACCTATGGAGAAAAACAAACATTTTCTATATGACGCTGGAGTAGAAACCAGTGCAGAAGCTTTGTCCAGATGCTGGCTTTTATTCTGCTTCATCTGGCATCAATTCAGACTCTGTGGTTAATCATTACTGAAGTACCTGTGTGCAACATCCACTACAGAGCAAGAAAGCTGTCCTTTTATAGTTCCTAGACTTCCAGAGCTTCCTAAGTACACAGAGCTGCCTGGAGCCTCACCCTGTCACCACTCGTCAAATACAGAGATATCTGGCTTTTAGGAGAATCACCTTTAATTTTCTCTATCAGCAACCCTCATTCAACATTCAAGGGTAAGGACCGAATTGGTGTATAGGAAATTATTCCATGCATTCTCAATTAAGAATTTATTCTCTGAATGAGCCCCACAAACCCACAGTCCTTACAGGTTATCACTCCTACTTGAGAATCCTGAGCCAAATTGTCAGATACCATTATCTAGATTCTCTTGAAATGAAGATTCACTTGAATTCTCAATTGGGGGAAAGAAAAATAGTGTAAAATAATCAGTCACCAGGGTAGGCTTTTCATATGTTTGAAAAGCATTTTAAGTGAAATATCAACACCTGAAATAAAAAGTAGAGATAAATCTGTTAAGCGGTGATCCTTCATCCTGGCTGTGCATTAGAATTACCTGGGGACCTTTTCAAACTTTTGGTGCTCTTTCCTGTCCCCAAATATTGATTCCAATGTGCAGCCACTGAGCTTATGGTTCTCTCTGTCAACGAAAGAATGTCAGGCCTAAGAAAAAGTCTTATAAGTTTATTCGACCCAAACAGATGAGAGCTGCTGGGAAGCAAAATCTCAACAGATATGAGAAAATGCTCCAGAGAATGGCAGTTTTGCAGCTTATTTTATACATGAGAATCACAGGAGGAGAGAGGTAAGGAGGGTTGCATGAAATCCATTGGTGGTAGATTTGAGAAAGTAGAGTGAAGAAGTCTCTGGGCTTGGATAAAAACCAAAACTGAGAGACACACACTTCTTTTACATTGGCAGGTACAGGGTTAACATTCACAGCGCAAAGAGATGGTATGTGGACAATAAGATAGCAATGTGGTCTCATGCTCTGGTGCCAGTGGTTGTACCTTTCCTCGATGGGACTAGAAAAGAAAATTGTTTATGTGCATCTCAGATAACATACCACTGACATTTCAAAGGTATGTTATCTTAGATGCACATAGACATAGACAATGTCAAAGGTAAAGACTGACCTTTGTCAAGAAAGATACAGGCCTAAGGAGGAGACCACCCACCATGACCCGCTTTAGTTAGCAATTGTTACGTTCAGACTGCCCTGTATGGTTACTTGCAATCTCTGAGTTTGTAAGGCCCACCGTGCGTGCCTCCCCTGAGCCTGTCAGGTTTACTATGTGGGCCCTTTTTCATCCACATCTATTTAAGAAAAAAATAATTCAAATGAAAAGAAATCATAGTTATCTTTCTCACTTAAGGAAAAAAGCTAGTAAAAGCAAGACAAAACATAAAGCCTAAATCTAATATATCTTAATTTGAAGGACGAGATAAACAAGTTAAGAAATAGAGACCAATATACAAGCACACTCTGTTTAACTGGAGAACAGAGGGCTGGGGGAACCAATGGGAGAGGGGGACCCAGGGACACACACAGGTCAACATTTTAACAAAATCTCTTTGGAGTTGCAGCACTGCCAATAATATTTCTCTTCAAATCCTTTAAATCCTGACCTACCTAACCCTGCCAGGTTGGTTCTCCCAGGCTGAAGGGATGCTTAAAATAAGCTTTATAAAGTCAAAAGATGTGAACCAGCTCTTTCCTGTTGGCCTGCTAATCTTTAACATGGTTTCCAAACCACCGTAAAACAGTGCATTTTAACTTCGGCTTAACGCTCTTTCTTTGTTTCTTCATGGCAGGTCGAGCACTATCTCTTGCACAATTTGTCAGTCATTATAACGAAAAATCATTCACCACAGCACAAAATAAATGACAAGAGAGATGCGACAGAACAAACAACACAATTTACAGAAAACATTTAACTCAGGATTTCATGTGTTCACTGGCTAAGAGCATTTGCAGTTTGCTGGCTGCATCAATAGTCTTCAGTCCAGAATGTTCAGCTGTACCATTCAGTCTCATTATCTGAAAATCATTGCTGGCCTCAAAGGATGAAGAAAGTATATATTAATTGTGGGTAGTAATGGGCCATATAGTGAGTATATATGTATAGATAGATGATAGATAGATAGAGATAAATAATATCTCTCTATTCTATGTATATGCACATATAGACTATATACTATGTTTATATATGAAACATACATATACACATACATACATACATATATATATATATATGGACCATATACAGGAATATATACGTACAATAGATATTAGAATGCAGTTGCAATATACTATATATATATATATACATATATATATATATGTATATAATGAATAAATATTCACACAAATGCAACCTATTTATACATCACTTTAAGAAAATTTGACAGGCAAATAACATTATCCAAAGGGATATGCTTGAATTAAGAAATAAAGTGAAAAGTCAGGAACTGGTGTGAGTTAACATATATAGGACCGTGTAGAGTGTAGACACATATAAACTGTGATTTAATGTAGAACAAAGTTAAAATTAATACAATTCCTGCAACGTGGTGACTAATCTCCTAAATTTATGTTGATTTTATCAGTAGAACACTTATTCTTTATAAGCATGAATAAACTACAAAGAAAAAAGAGAATTCTTAACCTAAAGCTATATATTACAAAAAAAAATCTAAAGATATTCACAGATAAGTTTGCCATTTCCAATGTATATGTGTGTGTGAAGAAGAGAGGGAGAGAGAACATGTGCTTTCTGTTCCATAATAGAGGTATTTGTGAAGAGTACATGTATGTCATATTTTCCTAAATAAAGGCATGTTTAAATCACTAGCAGAGCTCCTGATCTACAGGAATGGAAAGACAATACTTTTGTAAACCAATTTAAGTTTCATAAGGTCAGATTTCCATGTGAAACATTTGTTTAAATTAGTATATGTGTATAGTTCTAAAAGTTTTATATTTAAGGTCAATACTACTGATATTATGGTATATAGATCATACAGCAATGATGCATAATATATATCCCTCATTGCAGCGAACATAAACTAGGTGGCAAGCACTGGATTTTGGGGGGAATTCAGAGTCTAGTGGGTGGGACAAATGTATGAGTAATTCAATATACTGTAATAAATGCTAAAATAGAAATGTGAGTATTTTCCTAAGGGCATTCAGAGTGAGTAGTAACTGATTCAGCCTGTGAGTGTTAGGAGAGGCTTCAGGGAAGAGACGGTGTGGGTTCTGAAGGATGTGCAGGGGTTTCAGGCAAAGAAAGATATGACAAAGTAAGCAGGGTGTTGTATAACAGACATGCATCATAGACTGATAAAAGGCCATTCATGTTTGAGAATGTGAATATTCTGTTGATGATGTACCATGGGGACCTTCAGGGAAGTGGCAAGAGGTAAACACGTTTAAGGAGAGAGAGGTTGGGGCCATTTGCTATAGAGAACCATCTGTCATGTTATGGACATGGTGCTTTATGCAATTTATATGCAATAAGAAATCACGGAACAGTCCGGGTGGAGGAGCAATATGATCAGAGACCTGTGAACC
>CM053512.1:11280139-11361952 GCA_028627145.1 Eidolon dupreanum
CCAGTCTTAGAATCAGCAAATACCTGAAGAGGAAATATCTCAGGCTCCTGAGAGTTCAACTCCCAAAGATCCTCCTTTCTTTGGAATTTTAGTTTATCTTGTCGTCATTATTTTCACGGCTTGCTGATGTTTTCAAATCTGATTTCTGTAACACGTCTGGCTTGTTTCTAGGTGTTGTCAGAGGGTGCCTTGCTTGCCCCACCTACCACATTCTACCCAAACTCAACTTTTTAATATATGAAAGTTATTGGAAAAATAAGAAATTCCGAGTGCAGTTAAGAGATGAAAAATAATATTTATCAGAGTATAATTAAATGATTGGAGAGGGAGAAATGCCATTATATATTGGTCTGTCTATTGAGTTAAGCCTTTGATAAAGCAGCTAAAAATGTATAACTACAGGTGGTTGTCTTAGTAAAAGCAGTTTACTCTGAAGCCTGAGCACTATCCAAAACTAATCTAATAATTAAGTATGACGTGCTGTCTTGCTCTTTACTATGTAAATGTGATTATCCTTCCCTTGTCAAGACATTTTATTCAAAATTATGTATACAAAAACACTCCATAGAGTTCCAAGGCAAAAAAGAGATAATAGGAAGAGACATAGAAGCACTCTTTCAAGTCTGGATGTGTCTAATCTTAGAGGTTTTCCGTTTCTCTAAGGCAGCGACATTCACACAGTCGCTCTCTACTCAGGTGAGTCCCTTAATGTTTAATCAGAGGATCTTTAAGACTTGTAATTTCGCTAGATGAATGCAATGTTACACTCAGTTCTACCGATCATCCAGGAGTCACGTGGTTCTTTAGGTTGTTGTGACTGCCAATGTGGCTTCGGAGTTGCGTAACCCGGAGTGTCCCTGCCATTACCCACATTTTATTCCATTTCCCTTTCCAGCTATTCCAGAGATCTAGGACATGTAGGTGAAAAATTACTGAACAGCAAAAATATCTTTAGACATCTCCTTCCATTGTCAGAGCGTCTCTGAAAGATACAGGCTCTGCTGAAAATCAGAGATGCTGACACTGAGGTCTAATTTTCACAGAAGTCAGAGTTCTCTTTAGCACTGTGGTGAGACTACAGCCTTCTGCCTTTCGAAGTCTTGATTCCTATATCTTCATGAAAGGGACGCTAGGCTGGGAAAGGTCACCTCATTCAGACACCATCAGGTTTCCTGCACTGTGTCTATGAGCCAAGGCCTGACCCGGCCACCTACCTAAAGCAAAAATGACAACCCTCTAAAAAGCTGTACAATTTAAGACCATGGACTTTTTTTTAAGTGTTAAGCGATGTTTAGATATTTTTTAAGTGGAAATAAAGCATAAAGGAGCTCTTTGCACTGCAAAAACACAATCTTAAAATGTGTTTTCTAGGCACTGAAGACATGAACTGATGATCTGCTAAACCACTGTTCATTATGAGTTAAGAACTCCATTCCTGCTGGCATCTGAAGCTCTGCGTGTGGAAATTATTAACATATGAAATATATATAGGGCTCGAGTCAAATGCCGTTGATCTATGTTAACAGATTTTTGTCAGGTCTAAACTCCATTACAGTGTCTGTCTCCCTCCCTCTCCTCTGCTACCCCAATATACAGACATAGTTGTGCCATCATTCAGAAAAGTAGAAAGAGTATCATTGGGTCTGATCCCTTGATCCCAACACTAGAAGTACATGCTACTCTAGAAAGAAATACTAGAAAGCTTCTAATTGGTAAATAAAAATAATGGCATCAAAGGAAATAACAACCATACTTCTTTGACCTACGGGTTAATTATTTCAGAGGCACAGGTATTTTTTTTTTCTTGTATTATCTTATTTCATTCCTCTAGTACTGAGTAGCATTGTTATTGCTTTGCCCGTTTCACAGATGACAACACTCAATTTCAGGAAACTTGAGCTATTTATCCGGGATCACTTCACAGCAATCTGCGGATCTGACATTAAATGGTTCGCGTCCGGAGGCGGCACCCCACACGTGGCGGTGTGCCTCCCCGGAGCCCAGACTGACGCGACTTTAATTATCTTCCCTAGGGCTGCTTAATGAGAGTTTTAAGAACCAAAAATCTATTAGCCTCAGAGAATAGAAACAGACAAAATTTATCACATTGCCAGACTCAAAAACACCATCCTTACGTATTAACGGCCCCCAATTAAGACCACAGTCATGAGTTAATGAACAAGCCATTAGACAGCGAACAGTAATATCAACATGCACACATGTTTATTAATCTGCTGCTCCCTGAAAGTCATTAGTCCCAACACTATGAGGCTGAATGATTTCTAGGAAGCTTTAAAACAAAACAAAATTATTGTGATAATACTCAGTATTGTCAGTTACAACCTGGTCTTTTGTAACCCCAGTCAAAAGAACATCACTAAGCTCTGGGTAAAGATCAATGGACTGATAATAATCAATTCACAGAGTAAATTTTTTTGATGAATTAGGGGGAAATAGTGTATAGAGGCATAGAGGGGAATGGATGGCTTTCAATACAGCTGTCCCACAGAGTTTTGGGGATGGCTTCAGGCAAAAATGGGACAACTGAAGAAACTCTCTCTAGCCTGCTATCACATGAGTTTCTTTCTCTATGGAATTCCACCAAAGTTTATAATAATTTGATCAGTGGGTCTCAATAATGGCTGCACATGAGAATCACATGAAGGAACCTTAAAAATGCCAATGACATGGCCCCACTTGATCCTTCAACTGACCCCTTTCTAATCGCTCAGAATTTTCTTTCACTGCTTTTGCTTCCCAACGAATCTTCAAAACAATCTTAAGAGGAAACTGAAGTTCAAACTTTAGGTAGCTTTCAATCCACAAGAAAACAAAATCAAGATAAGTAGCATTCTCCCCAGATTATGTGACTAGTAGTAGAGAAGCTAATACTCCAACTCGAATTTGCTTTATTCCAAAACCCCTCGGTTGTGTTGCCTGCAGCTTAGGCTGAAATAATAGTATATGTCGACTCTACAAAGACAAAGAAGGGAAATTACAGTCAAGTTCCCAGGCAGAGGAGGAGAGTGTGATTGCGGCATCTCAGAGGGGAATGAGAGAAGACTCTTCTCAAAGGAACACTGCTATGAAGTGGCCATGGCCCCCCATACGGCTCACTGAGAGCAAAGGTGTCCCATTCACTGCTGTAAACTCTTCCTGGAACAGTAATACCCAATCCTGTAACACGTGAATAGCACCTGGGACGCAAAATGCCTGCAATTTATATCTTATTAAAACCAGAGATCGGCAGATCTCTAGTGTGGTCCAACCAGAGGATCTACAAGGTCAAAACTGTTTTCATAATAATTCTAAGATGGCATTTTCCTTGTTTGCTCTTATTCTTTCACAAGTATACAATGGAGTTCTCCAGAGTCTGTAAGAAATGTGATTTCACCAGACGGCATACAGAGCAGACATGACAAATCAGGTTTCTCCTATTAATCAGATGTTAAAGAGATTTGCAAAACTGGAAAACAATGCCACTCTCTCAGCACATTATTTTCACTTTTGCAAAATAGAATAATTTTAAGAACATGTATTAATTCTGTTAACGTATAATGGGTTTATTATTTGCTATTTTTAATGGATTCACAAATGCTTTAAATTTTTCTGAATTTTAATTTCTAACATGGTAAACATCATAGTTATTAAAACTTTCGCAAACAAAAGCCCTTCAGGATTCTTCATAATTTTTAAGAATGTAAAAGGATCCTGCAGCTAAAGTTTGAAAATCACAGCTATGGGTGATCTCCAACATTTGCAATTTGTCTTTCATGTTTACTAGGTCAATCTTACTATTTTCAAGGAGATTTTTTGTTTCAGAGTCTCTCTCAGAGATGGACGATGTAATGTTTACTATATGTGCCCACTAATATAGCCACTCTGAATTGCTGTGGTTCCCTGAACTTGTCCTCTCCGTCCTCCATGCCTTTGCATACGTTGATCTTCTGTCCTTGTTTTAAGTATACGGTAGTGAACAATGAATGATCACTTCATGGACTTACATTCTAGCATCAGGAAGAGATGGTAAGTATCAAAATGGAAGTAAAATAGGTAATAGAATAAAGTGCTAGCTTAATGAGTGTGCTTTACCTACATGGCAAGAATCAGTTATTCTGAGCAGTTGATTTTGATTAAGAATTTCATAAAGAAAAGGAGCCAGCAACTCAGAGAAAAATAAGAGGGAACAGTATTCTAGGCCAAGATAGTGTCAAGAGCAAAGGCCCTGAGGCCAGATTGGGCTTAAAAAAAGTGGATGAATTAAGGAGAAAGAAGTGGGAGGAAGAGTCAAAGAAAGGCAGGGCTCTAGGAATACAGGGCCTATAGTCTAATAAAAATGGAAAGCTCTAGCAGGGTTTTGAGTCAAGAAGGGATGTGATCTTTTTCATACTTTAAAAATATTACTCTGATTCTATATGGAGAACAGACTGAAGAAGATCAAGAGTGGAAAGGATGAACAATCAGGAGTCATTTGCAAATTCAAGTTTTATTACCATGACTCTCCTTTTTCTGGAGTCGAGATCAAGCTAGGTATTTAGATTTTATAGAGGTAATCATGGGGTAGCCTTGAGTTATTTAATTTGTTTCTAAATATTTCTAGAAAGCACTTTGATAGTGACAGAGAAATAAAGTTAGTATGCAAATGTCCTGTATTTATAATTACATTAATTTGTTTTGAGGGTAATAATGTTCAACTGGTCACAAGAATATTTGTAGATGAATAATTATTTAAATAAATTTAGTGATAAATAAGAAATCTTATATTATTTATATCTTATTTATATTATGGATATTAAAGAATAGCACAGCTCTTGAAATATAAGAATATTCAGAAAAGGCATGGTAACTTAAAGCATAAGAGAATTCAATTTCTTAAAAAAAATTTATAAACAAACTGAATGATGGTAACGGGATTACTAAAGAAAGCCTTCTGAATAGGTTGTCTATGGATGGATTCAGAACTTTTGGCAGATACCTGTGACAGTGGTATTTAGAAAATATCTTCATTGTCACATCTTTTTATTTGAACCACATCGGCAAGCAATGATTTGAAGACCCATGAATAGCAAATGATAATGCATATATGACAGAATATAAAAGGAAAGAAAGCACTTTTAGTTTTTCAACCAAACCCTTTCTCCGAGCACAAGAAACCCACCGGCAGGACTTCTGAAAAGCATCTTTCTACCTGGGCACAATTTTGCACATCATTAGGCCTCACTTAAAATACACCTTGGAAATCCAGTTCCAGGTGTTTTTAAGCTAATAAGGTTGTGGAACATTCGACATCTGCACTGGAGCAATAGCTGCCTGTGAAATGACTCTTTTATTTTCTAATCAAAGTTTTTCTGTCTGTTTTACAAAGGAAACTGGCAGTAAGAACCAAAGTAAACTGGCCGTACACACACACACACACACACACACACACACACACACACACACACACCCATAAGTAACTATTCAGTAAAGCAATTCAGTTCCACTAAACTATAACTATTCAACAAATGCCAAATATTCCTAGTCCCTCAAATTCTTCAAAGCTTTTAAATTCTATCTTCTCGGATGCCTGAGAAATTTACTCTCTCATGGAAACATCTGAAACCCAGGATCTTAACACTTAACATTCTTAACCATTGGAATATCTCTGTCATTTCTAAAACATGTTTTGAACTTAAAGAGAGTTTATACTTGGCGTTCTTGCTGTCTCAGTGGCTGAAGAGGTGGGCGAATCGGAGCTAAGGGTTCAGACATTTGAGAGGGACTATTTACAGCCATGTGCACTATTGAATTGTACACTTGAAACTTACTGGATTTCATTAACCAATGTCACCATAATAAATGAATGAATAAATAAATAAAGTCATGTACACTAAGCAAAGCCCACTCACTGGGACAAGAAAAACAAGAACCATTTTCATAAGCTCTTCTTGTGCTTTTACCTTTTACTAAGGAAGAATCTTTCAAGTATTCTCAGCTAGGGATTGCTCATTATTACACAGAGTAGATGAGACTACCATTAAGGAAACTCGGGGGCTTTAATCTACTCGCGCTGAACAGGATTCTGCCTTCGAGAACTGAGATGTACAGGGAAATGTTTAGCAACTGAGGGTTGGGATGAGAGCGGAAGCCGTGATCTACAGAATGGGACAGTTTCTGTGGTGTAAATATTCCCGACCTGTCTCTTTAAAAGCTCTGGACTTGAGACCACCGACTATGGAGTTGGGGGGTGATGTGCAAGACCAGCTCTCCCGGGCTAGGAGAAGCAGACTGCAGTACTTCACCACCGGGTCACAGTGAGTCAGTCAGCACAGCAGAGGGACTAAGAGACCCAGACCTCCAGAAATCCCAGTGTGTTGTGAGCCTGGCTGTGGCTAGCTCAAAAAGGACTTAACATAACACAACCCTATTTCCCAACAGTAATTGGAAAATAAAACCATTTTTAGCCTCACATTTCAGGGGATAAGACCATCTCTCAAAAACCAATGATTTTAATTAATTTCGAACTCAGTGGAATTCAAATGTCTGTGTAAGAGGTGGCCAGCCTATCTATTTAATCCAAGTCCCATAACTGCTGAGAAACTCTCTTCAAATCAATGGAAACTTTGGCCCTGGGAAAGATGCAGAAGCGCACAAGGAATCTACTTCCCAGAACTGGTCTCATGACATATCTGGGCTTCAGGGTCAGTTTTAAGTGCCCTGGCAGCTAGTACTGGATGCTTCAAAATTTTCTCTATCTTCAGAGCCTTTGATCATGTTTTGTACAGGCCACAGACCATAAAATGCATCAATGTTTACAAAAGTATTTTCATTGAATGTACCACAAAGCTGGAAAAAACCTGAGGGGGTCGGTGTATCCCCTGGCCCATAAATAAATTTATTCATAACTCACACTTCTAGTTTACAGTCTAAACTCTTCATAAATATTCTATTAAGGAATTTTAAAAATTTGTTCCAATTAAGCAATCTAATTTCTCTAAAGGGAATTAACCATGCCAATAATTTTGCCTGATTAAGAAAAGGTAAGTGTTAGAATAGTTGTCTTGTACAAGTTTTGTTTCACAGCTTATTCCATACTTAGCTATATAATATGATAGTTTGTGCTTATACTACCATGTTTTAGGGACTTTAGATAACTTTATATTTACAAAAAGAAATTCATGACACTATAATGAGACTTTATTCTTGGTAGTTTCCCCTTTTCCTTCAAATAAACATAAAAGTAGTAAACATAGCTAAACAGAAGAGTATTGAATGCTATTCTTAAAGCAAAAAAAGAAAAGTTTCTCAATGACTTTGGAAAATGGATAAGTAAACTTATTAAAGAGGGAGAAAAAAATAGGAGGTAAAAAAAATTAAAAAAAGAAATGATTAGCTTTGTCATCATGAAAACCCACACCAAGGTGTTCTATTATTGATGAGCTAAGGGTTATTGTGGCTGGAATAAACATTAGAAATAATTTAATCCAACATCTCAAAAAATTTTGCAAAATAAAAATTCTATGGTTTCCAGCTTCACTGAGGTATAATTGAAAATTAAAAATTGTATATATTTAAGGCGTACCGTGTGATGATTTGATATATGTATACACTGTGAATTGATTACCACAACCTTGATTGATTACAATCAAGCTAATTAATACATCTACCCCTAATATCAGCCACTTTTTTGGAGCATGGTGAGAGCACTGAGACCTGCTCTCTTGGCACTGTTCACGTCCACGGTATGGTATTGTTAACTACAGTCAGGAAGCTGTCTCATAACTAGAAGTGGGTATCCTTTGATCAAAATCTCCCTGGTCTCACAATTAGCTCAGACCAGAATTAGGGCCAGACACGCTACTTTATTTTTCCTTTAAAAACATAAGAACACAGATATGTACCCATGAGAAAACCTTAAAACATGGGACAGATAACATAGAAGAACCCATGTGGAGTACGTCCTGATCACAGGCATGAGGAGAGCATGCGGGCCTGCCTGATTGAATTAGCTGGGACCATAGGTTTGCTCTCTGTCTTCTTTCTCCTCCACATCAGGTCCTTGGATCAGCAGTATTGGGATCTCTTGGCAACTTGTTCAAAATGCAGCATCTTAGGTCATGCCTCAGACTGCTGAATTATAATCTGCATCTCATAAGGTCTTCAGGTGGTCCCTAAGTATATTAAAGTTTGAGAAACCAGATGCAAAGGATGTATTCTTTCAAAATAAAGGAGAGTTTGCTAAATAACTATAACTAAATCTTTCCCTTCTATTATTTTTTCAAATTCTGTTTTGTAGAAATCAAGAAGACTGGAAACTAATTGTATATTTAGTGCATCTAGTATAAATATACAAAGATATTTTATGATGTTAATCAAACAAGGTTCTCAGATATAAGAAGAAAGGACTTGCACACAAACACTATATAATTCTACAGAATAACAACTGCATGATCTTGTCATTATTACAGGTACTAAATTCACTCTTTTTTTTTTTTAAATACATACTGCATTTAGGCAGTAGGTGAACTGCCTTTAAATACTGAATGAATAAATTCTTCAGGGAGCAATCATACCTGTGGCAAACATTCCTCTGAAACCCCACTAGAATTCTGGCCTCCTAAGACCTCCCAAGGATAATGCTTACAACTCAAGCTCTGTCTGCTACTTTCTGGGAAAAATCAGGGGGAAAAAAAAGTCTCTGTAAGGATCCAAAAATTCCCAAAGCAGTTGAGGAGTTATAAAAAGAAAGGCATGTGTCCATTTCCATGGGAGCTTCTTCACTTCTCTCATTTTCTTTATTAATAGTAACTCAGATTAAAGCTTTCAACAGCAAGATCAAAAACTCCAGTGAACTGGCTTCTAAATGTTTGCTTGGGGTCCAGGATGCTTCTCTTCCCTATCTTCAGCACAGGTCCTCTTATTTTTCTAGTCCAAACTACCTATGTTAACTTCTCTCCATACTCCCTCAACTATCTTACTCTGTAAAATTTGGCCATTAATAGCAGCATTAATTTTCTTTCTCATAACCCCAAGCTTCCCATATGTGCCTTGAGCATGTCTTTGCTTTGCATATGCCAGAAGGAAAGAAATATGGGTGCAAATCTAATAGATATTGATTGTAGATTCACATTTCCTATTATGTGATTCATGTTTAAATTCTCACTCACCAAATGCAATCTGAAATATAAAAACAGTGACTTTCAACAGCCTTGGGAGACACGCAGAATCAATCATAAAAATGCAGAATATAAAGAATGGAGAGTCAACTGACTTTTAAAAAGTAGTTTATTTTTATCAGAAAGAAAACTGCATACTCATATATGTGCAGTTTAATAAGTACAAATTAGCAACAGTGTAACCACCATCTGTGGAAGAAATGCAACTTAGGCAGCAACCTAGAAAACCTCCTTTTTGAGCCTTTCCTCCAAAACAACCACAACCTCCTCCATCAGGGATAACGACTGTCCTTTTGTAATGATTTCCTTTCTTTTCCTTCGAGTGCTACCATCACAGAATGCACCCCTCAACAAAAATGTGGGTTTTCTTTATGGCTACCTTTTCACTCTACCTAAAATACAGGAATATTATAGTATTCCTTTGTCTTGCTTTGTTTACTCAACATTTTTTGAGATTTATTCAAGTCGTTGCATATAGCTAAGGTTCAATTTGTTCTCATTGCTAGATAGTAATTTATTAAATAAGTTTAGCACGATTTATTTATCCCTATTACTTTGGATGGATATTTGGATTATTCCCATGTACCAGCCAGAATGAACTAGAATGAGCTGCTGTGATGACGTTCTTGCACATGCATTCTGAAACACACATGCAAATCGTTTTCTATGGTAATTTCCCAGGTGAAGAAATGCTTGAGATCACATCTTCAACTGGACCAGAATGCAAAATTGTTTCTCAAAATGGTTATATATCATTTACCTCCAACCATATCAAAATCACACATATTTATCGATATTTGAAATTATTCGACTTTCTAACTTTTGTCAAATGTTGATATGTGAGTATATCTCATCGTAGTTTTAATTAACATTTATCTTACTACTAATGAGGTGGATTCTCAAATGTTTATTCTCAAATGTTACCTGAATTTTCTTTATGATGTCAGTTTAAATGGTTTGTCCTTTATTTCTCTAGTTGTCTTATTTTTATTAATTTGTATGAGTGCTTTATACATTTTTTATATACAATAGATCTTAGTTCTTTATAATTTCTATGTGTTGCAAATGTCTTCCCCCACTCTATAACTTGCCTTTTTACTTTTTCTATGGTGTCTTTTTCACCTGACTGTTTTAAATGTCCATATTTGAAAGCATTAAGACAAGGTGAGGTAAAAGGAGTATATAATGATATACCTTTAAAAAGACTATATCTTAAGGATGTGTCCAGTAACATTATTTCCAGTTTTGCATTCTAGAATGATTTGTCAGCACTTAAATACCTGCTTTCAACTATATCATCCTAAAATTGCCATTGCAAATGCTTTGAAGATGCTCCATACGTGTCTGAAACCTTCTGTTCCATAGAATCCTAACACCTAGATGCTAATTTATATCTTAAAAAAAAAAAAAAAAAAAGCCACCGAATTAAGTGCCACACGAGAGAATGGCCACCCAATTGTCTCAGTAGTTTATAATTAAAGGCAACTTTGAAAGGAAATAGCATATCCTGCATGTAGAAATCTGCTCATTTGCCTTGACGTGAGCAGAACTAATGAGTGAGTTGTTTTTTTTTCATGCCTTTCAAATTCAATGAAGTAGGGCTCTCACAGCCTAAATGCCTCAGAGTAATTAATAGTAAGTACTGTTTACTATTCAACTATTCTGATTATCACAAGCCATAAAAAAACTTGCATTTCAAAGATTCTAATTTCCATACATTGGAATTTTATGCCAAATGTGCCAAATCCTATCTGCTCCTCTAGATGCTACACACCACCCTTTTCCACCCCCCCCCACCCCCCCACGTCCCCCCGTTGCTGGAGGCTGAGCAATGAGACCACATCAGGGGCCTTCCTTGTCCTCGGGCTTTCATGGGATCTGATGGCGGGTCCCTGGCAGCACTGCGAGGGCCCAGAGGGGAGGGAGGGGTGGGGATGTGCATGTCTGTGGTCCCCTTCCTGCCACGCAGCGTCTCGCGAGCCATGTCTCTTCACCAAACTGGCCTTCTCTACTCAAGTCTCTGTCTTCTGGAAACTGTCCCCACTTCTCTCTTTCAGGCCTGTGGGTGATACCAGCTCTACCATTATTAAACCAGGTTACTGCGTTACCCTTTGTGGTTCCACTTTGCTAAAAGTCCCTTTGTATACAAGCCCTCCTAGAATTATCCTAATTTGCGAGTGCCATCTGTTTCCTTTTGGGACTGTGACTGATACAGGCTTAATAGCCATGTTTGTGTGCGAAAAGAGAAGCAAAACAAAGCATTAAGGTAGATTACAGTAAATGCTGCTTTCCTGGACTCACGTATAAAAATTACGGTCTCACAAGTACTCTTTTCTGTGTAGCTAAGAGAATAATCAGGGAGCACAAAAATCATGGTGGGTCCTGGGAATATAATAAATAATGAAGAACAAAATTATCCTCTCCTGTGGAAGGATGGGTTCTTTCTACAAGGACTAAATTGCAGACCCCGAGCATTATATGCTGGCGGGAGAGCATTCAGGGGCTTGGTGAAAAGCACTTCCCTCACACAATACTTTGCACCCTCTCATTTAACTTATTCATTTTCACTACCACATTTTGAAACTGAAAGGGGAAATTATTTAGTGCAGGAAAGTGAATTATGTCTCAAGTGACCCTGTGAATCCTGTCTCCAAACATCACTCAGTTTTTTTCTTACTGTTTTTCTCTCTTTCCTTAAAAAAAAAAAAAAGTCAATTCAGTTCATGCTTATTTATTCTCCATTGTATATATATCTTATTTTCTCACGCTTTGATAATAGTATTAAATAAGAAATTTGTCTCTTATTTGTAGTTTACACAAAGCTAAAAAGCAATTACTAAACTGGAAAAAAAGGAATAGATTATAATTAGCTACATGAATAAATACCCCAGGATGCTACAAAGAAGTATTTTTATTTCTCAGCTACAAGACTATCTTCTTCAGGGAAAGCCTTATTATTTATATACTAGAGAAATGGAAGTCTGTCCAAACTAGGGTGTGTATTTACTACCACAAAAAGCACATGAAACGGAGAGATTTTATTAAGTGAAATTACTAACTGGAACTACATAAAGTGTCTCTGATGAAGAAAATGCAGTGGGGAGCTCTCCCCACCTATTCACCTATGCGGAAGGCAGACTAACTTCCACAGCAAGAGACAAGATGGCTTAGTTAGGAATTCTTGTTCCCCAACTTACCAGATGTCGTAGGGGCAACAGCAGATATGAGAGCCAGGCACTATCTTCCCTCTGAGTAAGGATCCTCCCCTTCCTTAAAAGCATGACCCCATTCAGGGTCCTTCTCTTTAGCTTGCCATTCAAAGGAGCCTCTAGCCTTGTGCTTCTCCCTCTGTCAGCCATCAGTGCTATGACTAAATAGGAAGTGATCCGAAGGCCCCTGGAGCAGGCATAAAACCATGGTGGAGCTTTTTCTAATAGGTCTTAAGATACCATCTGGAGAAACGGGAACTGTAGATCTTTCGTTTTTTTCATCTCCGGTCCTAAAAAAGGACCTAGAAAGCTAAGACTTCAAGGAACTTGAAGTGCGGCTCATAGCGCGTTTGCATTGTTTTACTAGAGAGCCTGATAATAAAAATTAAGTTGCACTTTTCAAAGAGTAAAATACAACACAGGTTTCACTGTGGTTTCTACTGAATATATAAACAAACTAATTGGATGGGAAAAGCCAATTTTCTCACTCTCTTGACCCCACTCATTACTTTACTGAAAACAAAAGTAAGTCTTTTTATGGCAATGCTATTTGCTGTCTAATTCAACACTTTTTAGGTTAGAAACGGAAGTGATAAAACATATACATATTTTACTTTAAGGGGTAAATTGGGATTAAGAAAGCCCCCAAATGTAGAATTTACAACACTTAAGTTACACTTGAAGAAAGTGACCAAAGTACATGCAAACGATAATCTTATACAGTTGTATTTTATTTTATTTGTATCCTATGTGGATGGTGCTAATACATGAGTGTTGAAGTCGGTAACATCTAACTGTGCATCCTAGTAGCTGTGTGACCTTGGTTAATTTACTTTATGTGGCAGGCAGAACTCAGGGTGGCTCTCATTATGCCTGCCACCACGCTGTCCCTCCCCACCCCGCTGCCCTGTGTCCCTGCCCTGCGTAAGCCCCTTGCCTCAAGTATGGACATGACCTGTAACTTGTTTTAATCTAAAATATGGTAAAAGTGACAGAACATTACTCTTGTGTTTGTTACATTACATGGCAAAGGTGATAAGATGTTACCCTGTGATTATATTATGTACATAGCACTCTTTTTTTTTTTTAGCTGACTGGAGCCAGGGACCCTCCTCATATACTCGATGATGAAGTAAATGGCCATGTTAGAGAAGCTCACAGGGCAAGAATCTGCTGCCAATCTCAAGTCCAAGGCTGGCAAAAACCTAAGGCCCACAGTCATACAGCCATGAGGACCCGAATTCGGCCAAGAACTGGAATAAACAAGGAAATGGATTCTGCTCTACTTGAGCCTCCAGATGAGGTGACAGCCTGACCAAGATCGTGACTGCAGACCATGGGGAGCCAACCCAGCTAAGCCCTAGTCCTGACCCAGAGAATCATGTATTGTTTGAAGGTATTGAATTTGTGATGATCTATTATACACTTCTCTAATCCCCAGACTTCTTACATGTAAAATAGAAACTATAGGACCTCCTAGAATGGCCGTGAGCGTTAAATGCAATACTGTCTTCGATGAACGTATCACAGGACCTCACTCATGGAAAAAACTCTCACAAATGAGTAGTAACGTGATTACTACTAGAAAGGTAAAACTCAGAAGAGTGAACATAAGGGAAGGTCTTCGGAAGAGTGGAGTTCAACTAATGTTGATAGTGAAGACACAATCAAATAGAGTAGCAATTAACCAAGAACTTGACAAATTTATTTTACTACATTTGATTTTTAGAACAGGACTCAGCAAAATCGAGAAATGAAAAAAACTGGTCTTGAGCACCCGCCCTTTCCCTTCCTTTCCTTTCCTCTCCTTTCTGGCCCTCCCAACCTTCTTCCCACTCTCAGTCTCTTTTCACAGCTGTGTATGTTGATGACCAAACAATCTATTTTAACATAGGGAATTTTATAGTAGCTTGAGTCACAACAGAAACACGTTTGCATATTTGCACAAGAAGTTCAATTAAAATGTTTACAAGAACATGGACATTTTCATAACAAATAATAATTTCAAAAATAGACTTTGTACATTTTACATAGAGACATATTGCCAAAAAAGCATTCATATTCCTTAATAGCAATCTGAACTATTTTGCTTACTGCCTTGATCCCTGAAACTGAGCTTTATTTATTATTCTCATTTTGATTTCAGATCATTTTAATTACCAATAAAAAACAAATACCAGCACTGAATGGGTCATTACTTATCTGGATGCTTTGAAAGCTAGAAGAGTTAGTGGCCGCATTCCAAAGGTTCTATAAACCATTTCTATAAGTGAGTGCTATCATAAAAAATTTTGGATAGAAAACCTATTATCAGTGGAGAAATGCAAAGAATGACTAGTCCTTTAAAAATGTCAAGTACAAATCAATGTCATTAACTGAAAATTATAAAATTTAATCCATCCTTCATTTCCATTACAAGAACAATCATTAGCAAGAAGATGGAGGATTTCATTCCTATCCTGGCAATTCAAACATCTAACTTAGAAGAAATTTGAATATTAACATCAGAGCAGCTGGTGTGAAACAATTTTGTGGTCTCATTGCTTCCTATTGAACAAACGGGATGTTTTTTAATACAACCACTCAAGCAGGAACCACTGAACTTGATATCCTGTCTGGTCAATTAACCAGGGATCTCAAGAACTAAGTAGACTACATAGCCCGTTCTAAAGGGGTATATTTCATATTTTGTAGTTACAAATATATTGATATTCCAGAGATGAAGAGATAGACAGATATAGGACATTTATTTATTTAATGGATGTAAGAATATCCTTTGTTTCCGAATTCACATAAATCCCCATACCTGAAGGCTTTAAAAATACCTTCAAGTTTATAATAAATCAAACTAATATAATTTGGCCTTTCACTAAACTGGGGAATTGGAGTTTTGTCTGTTTTTTTTTTTTTTTTTAATTATGAGTTCCATAATCAGAATTCCTACCTGATCAGACAGAATAGTGACTAACAGCTCCAAACTACCCCAAATGTCTTTTATGCCTACTTTTATCTACCCTATATTCTGATTTATTTACTTCCTCATCAACTGGAATGCTGATGAAATTCAAACAGTTATTAGTGATAGCTCAGCCACTGATTAATTAAAAATTTGGTCAAACCATTTCATTTCTCTGACCCTTTGTTTCTCTCTAGTAAAAGAGAGAAACTGTTTCTTTTACTCTTCTCCTTTGTTTAGGGGTTCAGAAGCGATAATACATGTGGAAAACACACTGAAATCAGTAAGGCACTACACACGTTTATCATAAAGTTACTATAAATATTAATGTTAATTTCTGGCCCATAGAAAGTTCATTGAGTATCACTTTTGCTAAGTAATAAGCTGCAAATTCATAACATTTATTAAGAATGAGATTTCCTGTGCTTTCAAGATGTCACCATTTAGCTGTCTTTAATATCGAGTATATTTTGGTTATCTTTCTAATAATCACTATAAATTAGTTTTAATCCATTAATATTCTCTAAAAGAGTCCCTCTCTCTTGTGAAGGATAGCATGCATTTAAAGAGAAGTAATGACAGAAGTAAAAAAAAACCTTCACGGATGAAAAAGAGAGCATTAGTCTCAACAGTAAGATACTCTAGCCAGATCCAGTGTGTATAACAGGGAAGCTAAGGGGGAAGGTAAATTATACACACACACACACACACACACACACGCACACGCACGCACACGCACGCACACGCACACGCACACATACATGTGTATATACATATATATATAGTATATATAAATATATGTGTATATATTTTTTAAATTTTATATAATATCTATTTTTATATAAAGTGTTTCATAGGCCTTTACCCAAACTACAAATTTTAGCAACTCAAAGGATGGCAACATAATGGGAAAGTAGATGTGGCAAGTTTTCCTATTTCCATCATGCCTGTTTCCAAGTAGCTCAACATAATCAGAGAGCTCACAATCATATGGTTTCTACAAAGTGTAGTTTACTTGAATGGGAAAAGATATCAGAGAAAGCAAGAAAATCAACTCTTTTTCTAACAATACATTCATCTGTCATCCAAGAAACAAGAACATGACTTTGTTTGACAAGATGATAAACACTCACATCACTTAAGATGTTGATAGTTTTTCTTTAAAACATAAAGATGTGTAACAATCCTTAATTTCCACATTTTTTTGCCATTTAGTGTCATTTAGTTGGTATACAACACTATTTTCTCTAGGTGGAATACTTTAAAATAAAACATTGTTCTCTTGGTGTCTATCATGTCATTTGATTTGTATAGAACTACTTTATAAGCTCTCCTTAAATTATTCTAAGCTAACTTTGCTTGGTTCTGCTTATTTCTATGCAGCCTTAAATTCACAACTTAATAACATTGAAGTGCACCTAAATCACTTATATTTGGGGAAATATGCACAATAATAAATTCTTTATGGAGGCATCTATGCATTGCAAAGTCATAATATTATTCTTTAGTAGAAAAAGAGACATTATATAACCACTGACGTGCTTAAAACTAATTAGGTTCTATTATAAGACACATTAAAGGTGACAAATCTCTACAAAAAGAAGCATTTCTTGATGAGAAGGATCAGTATTCACTATCGGACAACTATTTCCTAATTTTTTTTAAAAAAAGCCAAAGTGGGGGGAAATATTGTTGAAAAACAAAGCATTTGAAAAATAGTGACAAAAAAATCTAGTAAAACATATACTGTAAATTCATAGAGGTGTGGCAGGAGTTCAGCTATAGATAAAGGAATATGGTTAAAACACTCAATGCACATAGCCTTTTGGACTAGAAATAGTATACATACACGCAAACACATACTTTGTGGGAAATCAAAACATGAATCATAGCCACATTAAGTAGAAAGTATAGAATCTGAGCAGAGGTAGATAATTCTTTTAATTCAAATCAAATTTAAATAGCCCAATTTCAAAACATTACAGTGGTCTTCATAAGGAAACAGAGTCACAGCAAGTCATATTTGATTTAATTTAACAATGATCAAAAGAACAGGAATAGTCAAAGTAAATGGAGGGCTTAATGCTTGCTAGCGCTTACGAATGTCTGTTTCCTACAACTGTTAATACTTCACCTTCCTCAGTCTATACCTAGCCTAGTGGGTGAAACGTTGGGCAAAATGTCTTCTAGATCTTCTTTTCCTATTACTTAATTGTGGCAATTCAGGGAAACTGATTTTCATCTCAGCTGTCTGCTCAGTTTATTGATATAAACATACAGTTGCAACATACAGAAGCAACATACTTATGCTGTAAACATACAGAAGTCATGCATACGTAGTCACGACAACAAGGAAAGAGAATGGTAGAAAGAAAGGAACAACAGTAGAAATAGCTCTAATTTATTGGACAACATTATCATCATATTACATGGAGCTGAGCCGGGCACTTAATTTAAATAGACACGGTCTCTGCAGCCTAGGAGTTTATGAACTCAAACATAAATAACATGCTCTTGTTCTTTTCCAAAAGGAGAACAGAGATTTGCCCTGTGGGCTTCCCAAATAAATCTTAGGTAAACTGATCATTAGCTTTATTCTATTTCACTTTTCTCTTCTTTGGCACTTCTGCCTATAATTTAAAGAGACTTTAGGAACAAGAAGGCTTATAGAAGGAATCATAAACGCAAATATTCTAAAACATTAAAGAACATGAATAGAAGTGGAAACGAGACAGGAAAAAAGTAACATATGATGATGTGGAAAAGGATAAAAGTCTCTTTCATAAACCAAACTAGCACCCTAACAAACAAAGAGGGTGAGAGAGATTATCTGGATGAACAATGATAATCAAAAAATGTGAATTAAAGCCAAGAACAGAAGAAGGATAAAAAATATTTCTAAAAAAAAATTAAAGAGAGAGCTTGGAAGATGTTTAGGAAAATAATTTTCCCTAAGTGGAATTATGGCTCCAGCAACTCAGCAAAATAAGAACAAATTAAGACAAACATGAAGTAGTTCAAGCCTATACTATCTAAATAATTAAAATATTTGGTTTAAATGGAAATCTTTTACACTATTATATAAAGGTGCAATGTTAAGTAGCAGTAACATAAACGTGCTGAATGATGAGAGACGCAGAACAAGTTTCCCAAATGGAGGTCTCTCCATTTGAAGGGACATAAAAGGTAGGGCCTGGTGGTGCTGGCCACCAGGTCGCTGACCAGGTTTAGTTTCAAGCCTGATCCAGACATAACAGGTAAAGATGTCAAGCTTAATTAAGTTCCACAGTTGCTTTAATTTTTCATTTCGCTTTGTGTAGATATAGCCCAGGCCTCCATTATAAGAACATTGAAGGAAATGTGTGGTCTTAAAATGCCTACATAACCAACCACATGTTTAAAATGAGAAAAAAAGATTGAGTTATAATATTCCATTTCATCATATTTAACACAATTCCCTTGATGCTCATATGGTAAATAATAAAATTTTTCAAATTTATCAAATGAGGGCTTAAATAAAAGATGGATGTCATTTTAATTTCAACTTTAATAGTCAACCAATATCTACTAAATATCTACTATGTGGCAGCCACACAGGCCAAAATTCTTGACCTAACTGCCTAATAGGGCTATGCTTGGTAGGGATAACATAGAGTCTTAAAGGGTCAGGACTAGTAACCATTAGTTTTCAAATGAAAGTGCTATGCACATTCCAATTTCCTGATTATTATTTGACTGGTGCTGAGGGGAAAGCACAGCCCTACTCCTTAGGAAGTAGTCAACATGCAGCATCATGGCTGACAGAGAATGGAGGTTAAAGTAAGCCAAGTAAATACGGGTTTGAGTGCCTCCCTCAGGACTCAAAAAAAATCACAATAAAATTAACTCATTCACCTTTAGTTGAATCAGCAAACATACTATTATGTTTAATTTCCAAAATGGAAAAATCAAAATTAAGAAATATTTAAATTTAACAAAAACATTATTATGAATAATCTATTAATTAAAATGCCTGAGCAAATACTTACTATGTGAACTTTTCTCCTGATTCCTCTCTGATACCAGAATATAAAAGACTGAAAGTGAAATATAATAGCTTCTATGAGGTGGGGAGAGAGCTCACTAGGTGAAAATATTTTCTTCTAGATTTAGGTGATTCAGAGGTGATTCAGAGGTGATTTAGAGGTGATTCAGAAAAGGGGAACAATGTCCCATAAAGAGTCACAGAGCTCCTGCCTGGAGGTTGAATATCCTCACCATAAGTCACAACAATTTCATGATAAGTGGAGGGAAAGAGAAAAGGAGTCAGGGAATATTAACCACCAGAAACCTGTCAGAACATCAAAACACGACAATTTAAATACTCTGCTATGTAATTATAAGACGAAATCATAGTCCCATTGACTGCATACACACCTGCACATTTTGATAAAATATACATCAATAACAAAGATAAACTATGAGCTCCAGCTCGTGAATAATATTCTTCCATCTTGAAGCCTTTGCTTATGCTATCTTATAGAGGTGGGGTAGGGGCATTGATCTGAGAAGGGAGCGTTGCAGAGAGACCTGTCCCAATCCTGCTACTGAAAAGACGTCACCAAGGCAGAACCTTTGTCTCCTCTGGCCCCTTAATGTTCTGCTATTAATTCTCTTGGCAGGGGATAAGATATGGATTGACTTTTGCCATTTAAATGAAATTATAGCATTCACCATGCAGTCACTTTGGCATTAGGTCTTATTTAAGAAAAATCTTTTATTTCTGGAATATTTTATTTTAGAAGAGGAAACTTTATCCAGTCAATTGTAGATCCAACTCAGATTAGTTCTGGAGCTCCAGCATCATTCACCTCCACCTGCCTTGCCTTCTAATTCTTCCTCAACATAGATGATTATGGAGACATGGGAAATCACTAGCATGTGGGAGGCCCTTTCTCTATTCTCTCTTTTTTCATCCTCATAATTGACAAGTGCAAATCTGGGATAAAAGGAAATAAAAGAATATTTTCCTCAATATGAGTCTGGTGACACCCTAATCCCAAGAAACACAGCTCCAGAGCTACAAACTAGAATGGGCTCAACCCAGGGCAAGGATTGTCTAAACCATCCCTAGTGAACCATCTGAAGTAAGAGACCTTCCCTCTGCAGCCACAAAAGATTAGCAGAGGAAAGCCTTATCTGCGTAAGCATCCCCCGAGTCCACTTCATCAAGTGCCTACTCCTGAGAGCTGCTCTGTGAGAGGAAAGAGGGATTTCCTGCACTTCACAGCCAGCTCAGTGCAGGGCGTTGGAGGCTGCTGCTCTGGGAAGCTGGGCTCGGCCTCGCCAGCACCAACGAGGAAAGCAGAGCTGATGCAATTTTCTTCTCGTTTCCACATTCCTTTGGAAAGAAAGATTTCTGCTCCTCTTCCAAATTTCTAGTATATTTGGCTCTTTATTAGTTCTCATTACTTACTCTGTCTAGTAGCCAAGATCGTTACGGTGATAACCTTTTATTTATAATCCGAGTAAAAATAAATTAACTTGAGTCCATTATCAGCAACATATCCTGATTTAGATAAAAAACTTTGACGTCACAAAAGACAGCTTATTATCCACATACCTGTTTACTTCCCCTCAGAAAATAACAACAACTGATATGCAATAGAAAAAAGAACCTTTTGTGAATCCCTTTCTAAATGAGGGTTAAAAAGAAAGATGACATAAAATAGAGGTACTTTTCGTATTGTCTGTTGGACCGTCTTTGTAAGTTAGATTCTTGGGAAGAAATATCTACTTTTATAGTGGCTTAACGCTAAATGGTCCTCTAAGAGAATGAATGTCAAACTGCTTTTTTTGCAAATAGCTTAAAACCAGAGAATGATTGAGAAACAAGGAGAATCTCATGGATCAGCTTTCCTGTTTTGTAGCAGAGGCATAAGAATATTACATTTCTTTGAAAATATAAAATAAAGGCCTTTTCTCAAAATCAATAATTTATAAAAATAAAATACTTTATAAAGATTTTATTATATGTCAACACAGTACTCTCGAAGAAGAAAATTTTGTGGGAAAAAAATAGTAACTACTCTATCTGAATGTAATATCAAGAACTGTCCTCTATAAAAATCATATCATCTGATTCTCCCTCCCACTTCCACTACCAAAGATTCCGGGAATCATATCTGTCACTTCTTTATTTTTCAGCTATATTTTAAGAGTAGACAAACCAAGAATTTCATGCTCAAATACTTTAAGATCTTTCTGAAGTCAATATTGTCAAAGAAGTTATAAAAGCAGAGCCATCATCATCACTATCTGACCAGAGTGCCTGTTTATTATCTGTAGTGTAAGATAGAAATAAGAGTTGTGTTGTTGTTTTTTTGTAAGACGCTCAGTGTACTCTAAAAATAATCATGCTCCAGGACACAGAGCATTATTACCACAATCAAAGACACTTCTTATGACCTTACACGCAATAAGTCATAGAAAGGAAATGACCATGAGATGAGAGGCTGAAGACCTTGGACTATATGTTGCTCTCTGCTGTTACGAATGGCTCATGCTATTAGCCTTTCTCTGGGTATTCGCGGATGTGTTATGTCAAGAACCTGCAGTACGTATGACCTTGCTTTATTTCAGCAAAATAGCAACGATGGAATCGTTGTTGTCACATTCTCTGTTCAATGACTGCCATCCATGTTCAAACTGCCATTTCTGAGATAATTTAAACACAAATCAGAGCACAAAATGCATAACATTCAACATCACCATTCTTGGTGACCATTCTTTTCAGTATTTTCTTTAGTACAACAAACGAAAAACTAAAACCTAAATCAGTTTCTCTTACACGTCACCAATACTACCGTAGCTCAAAATCTTACCCCACTTACCCTAGATTTACCTCATTCTGCATTCATATTCTAATTCTTCATTATAGCAGAATAAGCATAGTACTCTTAAGCCATTCAGTCTCAATCATAAGAGTACCCTGATATTGGTAAGATATATGACAATATCATTTGATATCTGTCACTAATATTTTTCAAGATTTAAAAGAGCAAACATGTTAATGATTCTAAAAATTCTACTTTTACATAGCGAAATTGTACTCTATATTTGTATCTCAATTTTCAAAGCAGTTTTACATACAACTGTGCCACTGATCTCTCAGCTCCAAATCTATCCTCCACACTCTGCCTTGTGATGCTGGGGCTGGAGCTCTCAAAACCATATTTCGGCTTTCCCAGCTGGCTCTGTATTAGGCTATACCAACAGGGGATACTAGATGGAGACTATAAGGCTGGAGAAAAAAGAAGAAACATATTTCTTTGTATGGGCTAGCTGGCAGGCTTCTTGCTGTTCCTAAGAGCTTCACCCTTGCTATACTTTACCCCAGGAGCAGCTGCTCCTTTCTGTAGCACAAGCCCAAAACAGTTTGCAATTCTTCTAACAGTTGCAGGCCTGCTGCACCCCTCCCAGAGGTACAGGCACTAGATTGCCTGTGTTCTCTGCGCAGAGCGGTTTTCCGGCCTGTGGGTCTTTTTGTCCAAACTCAGCATCAGTGAGCTAAATTTAAATTCTGCTGGTGCTTTCCTCCAAGATTCTAAGTTTTCGTAATTCCAAACTCTTCTCTTTGTTCCTCCAGCTCTAGAGGTGATAGTCACCTTTTATTGTTACCATCTTGCGACAGTTTTACTTAGTCATATAATTTCACTTATATGCGGAAGCTGCAGAGCAGGATAAACGAACGAACAAAACAGAAAGGAGCTCATAGATACAGAGAGCCTTTTGGTGGTTGATGGATAGGTGGGGGTTGGAGGGATAGGTGAAGGTGGGAGAGGATTAAGAGGTACAAATTGGTGGTTACAAATTAGTC
This sequence comes from Eidolon dupreanum, assembly GCA_028627145.1. Lineage (NCBI taxonomy): Eukaryota > Metazoa > Chordata > Mammalia > Chiroptera > Pteropodidae > Eidolon > Eidolon dupreanum. The sequence continues at coordinate 11,303,318 of CM053512.1, forward strand.
ATGGGGATGTAGAGTATAGCATGGGGAATATAGTTAGCAGTATTGTAATAACTATATATGGTATCATATAGGTATTGGATTTATCAGAGTGATCACTTTATAAGTTATATAAATGTCTAATCACTATGTGTATACCTGACACTAATATAATGCCATATGTCAATTGTAATTGAGAAAAATTTAAAAATATTTTTAAAAACCATTATGCCTACTTAATTACTTATCTTTAATATCTATGTCCAAATAACTGGTGTGGTTTCTGTCACCTGACTGGGCCCTGACTGATTCAAAAACCCTACAGGGGCAGTTAGGGCAAGCATTAGTTTCCCCATTTCACAACTGTTCACTAAGTTATATTTTAACCCCGCAAAAGGAAAACCTGGGACCCGAACTCCATCTTCAAACTCCATCTTCAAACTCCAGCCCTGATGCTCTTTCCTTAGAAACTGCTTCCAGTGTAGCCTGAATAAAGTATTTCTCACAGATACTCCAATGTGCAATCGAGAACCATACATAGAAAGTTTATGAAGTGGGCCAGATGAGCACAGCTATTTAAAGTCAGATCTTTCGTACAAAGCTCCAGGTTACTTTCTACATAAAAGTTCTTTAATTACAATCCATTTTAATAGCTTTAAGAGTTTGGGTTAAGCCGTATTCTAATTCCTGTAGCATAATACAGTCATGATCCATTAAATTTGAGCCCACTGAAGAATGTCAAATCCATACTTGCGAGCTCATTATTTCCTCCACAGTTTTAGAAGTGGAATTTAAAAAGCAAAAGAAAAATACCAAATAACATGTAGATCTTGGTATTACATTTGCTTGCTGTTAGATATTCTATAAATGAGAAAACAGATCTTGGAAACTGCTGTTTAAAATGAAAGTAACGAATATTTCCTGATGGGGTGTTCAGCAGGATTTTCCAGACGTGGGCTTCCTTACTCTCGCTGGCAAAATAGTATGTTTTTTCCTCCTGTCTGCTCAGTGAATGTGTTTCTAAGGGCTGCTTTGTGCTCCTGTAAATCACAGGAATTCCTTTACAGTACAGCTGGAGGACCTGGCAGCAAAGCCTAATCGAGTTGAAGAAAGCCACATATACTTCCCGAGTGGCCTTCTTCCACAATTGGCAGTGTTAAGACTACAACAAAAAAGTGAAAACAGAAACTACAAAAGCAAATACATCAACTTTTGTTCTTCCTCCCTCATTTCTTTCTAGATCTTCAGGACTGAAACACAGGAAAAACAGATTAAAAGTACAATCCTATCTGTAGTGCCTATGCTATATAAATATATTAAAATACACACCCTGTATCACGTAAAAATAATTTTTTCTCTTAAAATGCATATATAAATATATACACAGAGAAAGAGAGAGATAAATATAGATATTATTTTTCTACCCTAGACAATATTCTCAAGCCATATGTTCATGTGTCTCACCAGGAATTAAACACCTGCTAATTTAATAGGATCGGACTTTGATTTTTGATTCTCTTTTGAAGGCGTATGGCACATCACTAACAGAGAACAAAGAAATGAGAAAACAAACAAAAGAAACTCTCCACCTTTCTTAATTACTGTCTATTAATGAAACACCTATGAAAGAGAAACCCACCACTTTTACAGCCCCGACGTTATCAGGATTTTCCATTGAGAAACTGACGTTAAGCGATAGCATTTGAGCTGTCTCTCTTTGTTGCCGAACACAGCCTGCTGCATGAGGGGCAACACGCTACACTGGCAACGTGCCGAATCATCCACGGAAGCTTTAGGTGATGACACGTGGACTATTCACTCATTCACTCATGAACAGAGTAGCAGAGAAATATAGAGTGATGTCTTCCCAACTCACTACCCAGACAACTAAACCCCTGTGCACTTGACTTTGGAGATTACCTGATACTTTGGATCACAGAATCCAAATGTGCTATCACAGAGCATAAGCTGAAAGGTGAAAAGTCACTAAATATATTTTTCAAATGTTCGTCATAAAAGAAACAACATCTATGTCTTCAGTCTTTAACTAATGAGATATACAACTGTGAACATTCTCTCTCCATTCCATTAAAACATGACTAGGTAACGACTAGAGATCATGCAAATATATACATTAGGGAATTGTCAAGACTTTCACAACACTAAGATCCTCATACTGCAGTGTTTTTTTTTTATGTTGTATATATAAATATTAGCCTCTAGGGGGAACTCCAGACTCTTTGCCTTCATATTCCTAAAGGCTAAGTCAGGAAAGAGAAGAAATCGCCCTTTCCCTAAGAAGGAATGAGTGGTCTGGCTAGTCAGACTCCAGGGCATCGACTGAAGCATGTTTTGCAGGGCTGGAGCTTTCAGAGGGTCAAAAGGTCAGCATGAATGATTCCTTGTCTCTTCGTGCTCTCTATTCCTTCCATATGGCAAGCTGGTTGAATCACTGCCCTGACAATCTCCTCTCTCTCTCTGTATGTCTAGACCTATATTCATATCTATACCCATACCTATACCTACACCTATTTCCATACCTATATCTAATTGATATCTGTATCTATAAACATATATACACACATACATATATTTATAAATATATATATACACACGTGCATATATAATGTATATATGAAATTATCTGATTATTGCCTTTGCTCAGCCATTTATGTCCATGATCTTGACGGCAAATATTGTGCAAAAGAGTATTTGGCATTCCTGATACACTGGCCATAAAATTCCAGTACCTAGATCTTTCTCTGTTTTCTAATAGTACAAAGGAATAGTATAGAGGGTTTATTTTTAAACTGCACAGAATACCATTAATTAGTTTGTGACTTTGGGCATATCCCCTTGCTCTATGAGTTCAGAAACCTAAGTGGTTTCTAAAGCGCTCTCTGGCTCCAAAATTCTATGAATTTTATCTCCACCAGTTTCCAATGCTAAGTGGAATTCTGTTCAACAACTGTTGGCGGTCTAAGTAATTTCCCCACTGGGTGATTTCGTGGACATAATGCCACTCAAGGTCATGGAGCAAAACCCAAAATATCCACCAAAGCACATAAGAACTCAAGTCAAATACATATGACAGTTGGCTGCCGAGACTTGGAACATGACAGCCGTAACCAGTGTAAACAGACAAATCTCAGCAGCAAAGTCACAATCTGCCTTTAATCCAGAGTGTTGGGTAACATGTGCGACAAGCTTCTTAGAGTCCTGTGACGTAGGCTCGGCAACTGTGCACACTGACTCTTAGCCCTAAAACTTCAGTGGAATGCACAGACACTTTGCATAAATCATCTTGCTGACAGCCAGCAGCCTTTCCTCCTCTAACTAGGTGACGTTTGGATAAGCGCAACCTATTTAAATGTAGGAGGAATGAGACTGTCACAGGAAAAGCAGAGTAGGGGGATTCTTGTCCCTCCTCCCCATAGACTTGGAGCTCTCACCCATTTCTATTTTGTATATTTTTATCTATATGGACTCTTGAGGAATAAATTGGCAAGAATAATTACGATAGAAGACAAAGAAAAAAAAAATTAGAATCATGAATCCCAGTTCTTCCAGACAGTTCAACTATCAAAATGAACTGGCATTATGGAAGACAGACCAAAGAAAGATCTTAAATGCATTTAATACAACATCCTCACTTCACAAATTAGGAAACTTTTACCTCAGAGAGGTCCAAGCCTTCACTGGGATAATTTTTACTTTGGGTTTATCTCAGATGCTATTATGCAAATGGGAAATTCTGCTTGTGCATCCTCCAGAATTTATAGAATCGAAAGAAATACACCCAACTAAAATAAGCCTACTGTATCAGTTATCTATTTCTTTATAACAAGACATCTGAATACTTAGTGACTTGACACAGTAATAGAGTGTTACTTTTACTAGTTCTGTGAGTTGACTAGGCAGTTCTGGACATTTCATCTGAGCTCACTCAGGGGGCCCAGGCAGCTCCTGGCTGGGACCAGATGCTCTACAATGGCCTCACTCCCATGCCTGGTACTTCAGCAAGGATGGCCGGAATGGCTGGAACTCTTGTGATCTTTCCTATGGGCTTTTTACATGATGCTGGAAGTATTCCAAGAGGACAAAAGTAGAAGTCATGAGGCCTCTAGAAATAGAGGCTCAGAAGTCCTGTTATGTCACTTCTGCTGCATTCTGCTGCAAAGTTACAAGGAGAGGCCAGACTCAAAAGGTAGGAAGTAGATGTCACCTCTTTATAGGAGGAGGTGCAAAGAATCTGTGGGCATAAATAATTTACCACACCCAGACACAAGAAAGGAGTCAGGAGGTTAAATGAGATGTAAATTTGATTTTCTTCTTTTTCAATAGAATGTACCCAAAGGGACAAAGGTGCCAGTAGAGGTCATTGATTCATGCTTTCAGATCATTGTATGTATTCTTTCGTACAGAGAATGTTTATATAAGAACACAAAGGAAATTCAAAAGTTACTGGTTTCTGGCAAGACTAAGGTATCCAAGGCTGGCAATGTCTGATTATGCAAACTTCGTGAAGCAATTCAGCTTATCAGAACATGAGGCTAATGAAGTCTAAGTTTTGATCTCAAATTGGACAATTAATTTCATAGAGAGAAATCTTTTTTTTTTTAATATAAGGATAGCATTGGTCACTCCTTCTCCTACTGAATTCTTTTTTCATCTCAAAAGAAATGAACAGTATGATTCAATAAGATGCATATTTTTTTAAATGCCACATATTCTAATAGATACCATAGGCCTAGAAAAATGAGAACTATAGTTTTATTCTTCCATTACTTTTAAGATTGGTAAGGGCAAAATATATATATATGACTATTCAAATAATTAATTTATAATTTATAAATGATAAAGTGCTAGAGAGAAAATACAAATTACAATCCCAGGTCAAAGGAAGAACATATTATATTAGGGAATCTATAAAAGGTACGAAGGTGGTGATATTTGCCATATACCATTACATGTGGGTAAGATTTTTCCAAGACAGACGTGGAGGAAGGCATCCTAGATCGAAGCGAGAAGGGAGAGCAGTGAGTATTAATTAAACAAAAATGAGTACTCTAGTTTTGTGAGAATGTAGGCTTTAAAAAGAGAAATGTCATAGGAAACAAGAGTATATATGTAGCTCAGAACCAGATTATAAAGAATTTACTTTGCTTTAGAAGGGGAGCTGGTGAAATAAAATAACCAGAGTGGTTTTTAGGGAGATTATTCTGGCAGCAATAAATATGGTTGATTGCAGAGGAAATGGGAAGAGAGGTTAGGTATCTGCTACAATAAACTACATGAAAATCCTAATGGCCAGAACCGTGGGGGAAGAGGGAGATCAAGGGCAGTAAACAGTTTACGTTTGTAAGGAGACACGTGATGCACTTTTCTCAGAGAAAGGGGTCAGTAAAGAAGAAATAAATCTGATATAAATGAGGAGGAGAAAATGTGAGGAAAACATGGCTAGCCTCACTATTTCCAGGTACCTAGACTCTAGCTTCTAGAAAATGATAATGTTCAGCTTTGACAAGGCACTTGATGAGTCCGGGGACTTCACGGTGATCAGTGCCTTGGGACAGTCACAAAGCATGAAAAAAAAAGCAAGCTGCAGGGAGAGAGCAACTGAGATGAGACACACAGCTTCGTAGGAGAACCCAGCCGTCACAATTTGGCAGATTTCTCCAACCATACTCAGTCTTTTAGGAAGATGAAAGTAACTGAACAACGGAAATTATCCAGGCTGGAAACCTGTATGAATGAAGTGAAGGCGGTGAGTGGGTCTGGGGATTTGCTGAGTACATTTCTGAAACGTCTCACTCTGTGGCTCTGGCTGAGTAAGGAGACGAGGGAAGCCAGACCGAGAGGGGCAGATGGACGTGGAGCGCGGCTCGGAAGTGCTGTGGGTTCTCGTCAATGGGAAAGCAGAGACCAGGCTCTGTGCAGTGATGAGAAGGAGAAAGTTCCTGTCCAACCACTGAAGTCCCATGGCAACCCATCGCCTCTCAGCCTCCTCATTCTCTTGGGACAAACCTCAAAAATAATGAGATCTATAGATAATGAGGACAAGACCCACCTCCTTCTAGGAAAGCCCTCACACTCATGAAATAATATGAGTATTAGATGAGATGGTGACATTTGCATTTTGCATTAGCATTTTATGGCGTTGTGCCTTGGTCTGTAATAATTCTTATTTCCTAACTTCTCACTAGTTTGTAATTAATTTCAAACAGATGGACAACTATAGAAAATAAGAAAACATAATATAATAAATATCCATATACATATCATTAATCTATAATCACAATATTTTGCCATATTCGCTTCAGTTCTACTTTTAAAGAAAGATATAAATACATTAAGACTTTTGTGTGCCCTTTCTTGATCTCATTTTTGCTCCTCTAATTCCAAAAATAACAACTGTTTTGAATTGAGTTTTTATTGTTCCCATGCCTGTATTACATCTTTAATAAACATGTATGCATCTATAACTTTTTAATTGAAAATGTCTTTTTTTTTTTACAATGTATGTTCACTCATTTTAATGGCTCTAATAGTATAAATATACAATTTATTTGTTCATTTTAAGTTAATGGGCATTTAGATCTCTTGCAATTTTATAGTAATAAAAATTTTTGTAAAGAAATTTTAGGAGACTGGGTGGTGATCCAGTCTAAACATTACAATTATCTGGAGATTTTTTTTTTTAATCCAGATGCACTATTCTAGGGCTATGCATGCCATTCTATTTTACATCATAACAGACCTAGAAAATGATAATATTTATAGGATGAACTGTGGTAAAGAGAAAAGATTATTCATGGAGATTCAAAGGAGAAAAGCCACTTCTGTCTCACCAAGCACATCCAGACATCCCAAGGGCTAAGAAGAATCAAATCTCAACAGAATGAGAATATTTCCCAATTTCTAGCATAATAATGTGCAGGTAACACTGGCTAGGTAGTTCTGTTCTACAGCAGGGATGCTCAAACTTGGCTGCACATTAGAATCTGCTGGGGAGCTTTAAAAAAATCTGCTTATGCTCAGATTGTACCCTAGACCAATTAAATCAGAATATCCAGCAGTAGGATCACATTAGTGCTTTTTAAAATTCCCCAATTATTTCAACATGCAGCTGAGGTTGAGAACCACATTGTCAACATCTCCCAAACTCCCCTGACTAGGAGGATGGAGAATCACCTGGAGCACTTGCTACTAATGTGTATTCCCAGGCCCCAAATGCTTTTGCAGCCAGCCTGGGAAGCCGTATACACCTAGAAGCAGACTTTCTGTGTCTCAGCTGAACAGTGGTGGAAAGACTACTTTAGAAACATTCGAAAGCCCCCTATGTTTTGGAGCAATCCATCCAAGCAACAAATATCGTCTTTCCAGATAATATCCATGTCTACGTGGCCATTCTGACCTATTTACTGCAGTGGTTGGCCTGGCTGGAATTGGAAAAATTAGTTCAGATCCTTTAGAAAAGGAACCCAGTGAGGTATCAGTAGCCTTCTGAAGGGCTTCATATAATACCTGTTGCAGGTGCTGTCATACCACTCAGACGTGTGTCATGTCATTTGCTGTGTCTGGAGATAACCTTCGAGATTCCAGGCACAGAACTCTTTCTTACCTTTGTTGAACAGCGGTAGAGACCGCAGATGCTAGAACCAGACTGCTTTGGGAAACCCTAGCTCCATTAGCAATGACCTGTGCAACCTTGGGCCACACACTTAATCTAACCACACTCGGTCCCCTCATTTGTAAAAACAGTACCTACCCTCGTGGTGTTGTTATGATGATTAAATAGATAAATAACTACAAATGCCTAGAACTTAGGTGCTTGAAAAAGATGTTTTAAAATTATAACTATTACCAGTTTACATTTCTAAGTTCTCCCTTTATTTGGGTATTTTGCATATTTATTGTCCAGAATTCTTCCCATTTTTACTACCCAAATTCTTTTATTCACATAGATTATAGCAAAGGAAAACTAAAGAGGTACAAAAACCAAAATTATTAAACTTCTTATAATAGATTTTGTGTTTTCCAAAATGTTAAGTATTACTCTCTTTTTTTGCCACCATTATCAATAAATAATGTTGAGAGATAGTAATTAAAAAATACCTTGATTGTGTCTGTGTTAATTTAATGCTTTATGCTATTCTCATCTAATTTTTTCAAGGATCTCTAGATCTTGGTATCCCATAACATACTTTAACAACTTGTTGTAGAGTTAAAATAACTCTTTTGGGCATGAAATTCTTTTTCATGTCAAAGTTTATTCAGTTATGCTGAACTTTAATCCCATTTTCTCTAGGTTTGGCATTTGTGCCTATTTTAAAAAATGAGACTTATGATAACTATTATTATTTAGTATTTATTGTAGAACTTTGAATCATTAAAAATTTATACTAGAATGTCACAAATATGTTTCCTTTTGAGTTAAATTTCATATATAAGAGGGGCTTCTAAAGAAATACTAAAGGAAATGTTATTGAGGTAATTTTAACCATAAAATGTCCCCCATTAGGGATGCTGAGATCAGGATTCTGGTGACATATATATGAATTCTGACCTTAATGTTAATATAAACATATTACACAGGTACCAGTTTGATGAATGATTTCAAAGGTCACTGTCCAGAAGGGTGAATGAACAGCCTATCTAGCAGATATAAAAAACAGTATCAAATTATAAAATTTGCTCATTTATGATTTTTAACAATATTCGGTACTTTGTCTTGTCCCTGAGAATTAGCTGGTCATCTAAAATCATGTGCTATTTTCTGCTGGAGAGAAAGATGTCAAGGTGTTTCAAAGCCATTACTGCAGAAGCAAACATATTTGAAACCCAGGAAACTGACAAAAAGATACCTTGAAAATACATCTCAAGTATTTTTATTTTCAAGGACTTCTTCATATTATAAAGCCAAGCATAGTTACTGATACATCAAGAATAATTAATGCTAAAATCCCTCTGTAGGCTGTGAAGAATTTAGGTCATTTCAGGGATGGGATAATGTCTATGATAATTCAGAAAATCTCATGGGATCCCATAGCATGAAGAAGAAAAATATAATTTTAAATAACAGTTGAAGATGATGATTATAGTAACTATAATAATGGAATGTCTTTTAATTATGTTAATTCATTAAAAAAGTGATTACGATTTGTAAAATGCTAGGTGGAAAAAGTAGATCCTAATAGCTATGCAAATAGTTAGAAAAATCTACCGAAGTGACTCAAAATCTATATTAGTACTTTCCTTGTAGTACTTTCCTTGGAGCTAAGTTTACTCCAGGGGTAAATAATTATATATACACATCGATGTAGTTGTTATGTTATATAGTTTTTGTGCATGTGCCATTTTTTGTGCGTATTCCTTGGGTGTCATCTCTTGACTTTTACTTTATCATATTGCTCACTAAAGTCTAGTTGATTTTTTTCTCCTGAGTGTATCTAGAAGCCAACCATTTCTATCCATTCTGTTGCCAGTATGCTGGTCCAGCCACCAGCAAAACAACCATAAAGGGTGGTGGATGACATAACACGGCACAGATGCTGTGGGAGTTCAAGGGCGGGAGAAGTCTCTAGGGACTGCATTGTTAGGAAGGTATCCTGGGAGACTGAGTATTATATCAATGGAGGTAGAAGATGAGGGTGAGTAAGCGGGAAGGAAAGGAACTCAGAGAGAAGAACTCCAAAGACACTTACAAAAAGTGCAGGTTGGCATGAGGAACAAGGAGTAGTTCATCCAAAAAGAAAAGAGATGCAAAGCAAAGACATTCTTATTTGCTTGCTTTCTAAAATACCTTACTTGAGGATCCAGTTTGGTCTTAGGAATAAGGGTAATTATGCTTGAATAAGACTGATTTAAGGGAACATGCCACGGAGATGGAAGAAAAAGAGAGACAGAAACAGGATATGATGTACTGCACAAATTCTATCAAAATCTTTAGTGGGGGTTGGGGGCACGTGAGAGGTTGTAGTGATTAACATAAAAATTATATCTGTCTAAATTGGAAATCAGTAAAGACAGAAAAGAAAGAAATCAGTTATAAGGGTAAGAACACAGATGATAAGACATTTAACAGAAAGGATAGAAAGGTAAAACAAGAAAAAATGAAGAAAGTATAGAATCAATTTTAGTTACCTGTGAGAGAGTCTGGTATTACACACACACACACGCATGCACGCACAGGCATTCATGACAAATTTTCAAATTATTATAAAAACATGTTGCAGTGAATTGTGTATTTCATGTGTAAGTAACAATTTAAGAAACTTCAAGGGCTGCTCCTCCAATTTTGCTATGTTATTATGTAATGGAAGGAATATATGTGACATGTATGAGTATATATGGAAAGATATAAGGATATATTGTATACATTTATATAAAGCTATATTATTTTATACAGATATATATTAATACATAGACACAGACTGCTCTTAACTCTTGTATATCTGATCCTCACGACGCATCTGAGGGAAAAATAATATTATTATTCCGTTGTACATTTTATAAATATAAAAGTAAAGAAATGATATAACCTACCTAAAAAAAAATAGAGTCTGTTAATGCTCAAAGCAAAGCAGAACCAGGATTTCAAAACTCATTGAGTCTGGGGATCTTTCTATTACATTTAGAACAGCACGAAGACATCTTGTCTTATAGCAGGTGGAAGAATGATTAAGGTGATGTCTCATATATAATGCCACTCTAGATTTATACATCACGTTTCTTCCAAAGGCTTTTCAGATATTATCTCATTTGTCTTCCAACAGCAGTGAAAGATAAGTAGGGGCAGGTAGGTTCATCTGCATTCTCCGAGATGGATTATCTGAGGGAGGAAAGGGTGAAGTCACAGCAAACTGCTGAGCTCTGCAGCAATCAGACCAGAATCCAGTGGCTGCTTCCCCCCCTGCCCCCCGCCACCCCAGGGCTCTGTCTACTGATCTGGGGAATAAAACCCCCTGAACGTGGCGGTGGGAGCACCAGGGAGTAAGGTTGTGGTGATTTCAGAAAAGGGATATAGTTTTGTTATGTCACTGTTACTCTTTCTAATATCTCTCTCTTGTGCTTCTGTCCACGGAAACATGGAAGGACACATAATAGAATCTTAAATGGGACTTTCTCTGTTACTCCAGTTGATGATTGATGCTTAATGCAAAGAACAGAAAGAATATAAGTTCCCTACCTTGTAAAGAGAACTGCAAACAATAGGAGTTCCTCATCTTCAGAGCTTCCTAAGGTAGATGAAGTAGCCCTACTACCCGCAAACATTACTCTAGTCCCTTGACTCCCCTTACCTGTCTAGCAAAAACACATTGGAAAAGAAGACAGGGAAGAAGTCACCCAGAGCCATAGATTCTTGGCTTAATGGGAAGTAAAATCACTCTCTGTCAAATAAGCTAAATAAGAGGGATGTAAGAAGGTTCTTGATAGAGACTGGATCCTAGTGCCTCATTGGTCCCTGAGTGCAGCGTATTCCTGATCTTCCCTGTATCTATCTAAGTAAAGAGAAAGGGAATTGACAAAAGACAAAAGACAGATGGAGGTGATTTCTGTTTTGCAACTTGTACTTCCAGTATTTGGTTCCCATTGTCAAGTGGACATCTTGGAAGAGAACTGGACTAGAAAAACTTTACCAATACCCCCGAAAAAAAGGACTGCTAGTCAGGTGAGGGGCCTCGAGTAGCAAGAGGTTATAGGGGATGTGAACAGGATCAGGGTCAGGAGACTGTGCAAAAGAGAAGCTCCCCGCCCAGAGCCCTCAAACAAACTCACGGGCACCCCCATCAGAGAGCCGGCGTGGCAAACAGCAAAAGAGGGACAGCCTGGGAAGCAGCAGTAATCAACCAAGAGGAAATTACAACAGCCATAGGCAGGTAAGAGACAATCGTTCTTTTGCATTTTTCTTCCTACCTCAGCACACAACGAAAAGCAAGAGGAAGAATTTCTAAAGGCCCACAGACCAACCCTCCTCGGGGCTCCCAGGTGAAGAACCAGTAGGAAAACAGATGAGGAATTCATGCCCATCCTCATGATGTTGGAAGGGGAAGTTTTTTAAAAGAAGTGAGATTGGAATTTTCAACTGACCAGAATTTGAAGATTGGGAAATGACTTGAAGCCACGGTATTCATCTAGGATGTCCTTAAGGAATCTGCTACCCAGCTGGGAAGAGGCATTTGACATAACACACTAGGGGAGCAAAGACTGCTGAAAAATAAAACAATTTCATATTTTTTCCCTATCAAGCTGAGCCTTCTCAATAAACTAGATGTATGCGGATGCAAAAATCAACTGAGACCATGAAGGCTTTAGCAGTGAGAGAAGAATATTATTTATGCTTCTCTACAGAGATGATTTACTAGAATAAAAACAACTCATAAGTAACAGGCGGAAGAAGAAACACAAAGAAGCGAACATTCATGGCCCACTCAGCAAAACCTGCAGTTTTCAGATTTCTGCTTTGACACTCAGCTGTGGGCAATGCACAGTGAAGAATCTAAAAAGGTTTACACTTGACACTACAAGGAACATTTATTTCAGAAATGCAGCTACATCAATTAAAGACAACATTAGTCATTTCACACGGCAGCCCATTATAATGCACGCACCTTGCAAAAGCAGCCAAGATCCAGTGAGGCATAAAACCACAAAGCACCATTATAAAGCATGCATCTCTGTTTTTAAAAAATGTTAAAATTTGACAATGGGTTTCTTCTCCAAATTACTAATACTGGTCAAAATAATCAATTATTATCGCACTTATTCAGGATAGCTTCCATTTGACTTTGCATTCTAATTATAAAACCGAGCCTATAATTATCTTAATTCAACAATCATTTTAAGAAGTGTTTGCCCACATTATAAAATGATAACCATAATTTTTACAGAAAATATTAAAGAATAAACAGCTCTAATAAAATATTATTAGAGGCAGCTATTTTTAATTTAGGAGATTCATTAATTAAGTTTCTGCATGAGAATAAGGTAAATCACATAAATGAAAAAGAGAAATAAAATGTAACATGATTATATAAATGACTATTTTTGAGTCATGTAGGCAAATTGTCACTCAGTAATCTATGCACAGCTTAGTATTATTACTCACAGTATCTGGTGCAATACAAATAAGATAATTTTGTGTGAATTCAATTCAGTTCAACTGAATTAAGATTTTCTTAATGCACCCTGTGAGGGATACAACGCGCTGATGGTTGAAAAGTGCAAAGATAAAGGAGTCATAGTCAAGAAGGAGGAAGGAGTGGAATAGATATAAGTGTCCTAAAGTTTGAAGGGATCACCTTCAGCAAAATGCTAGGTAACAAACAACCTATTTCCTGACTAAAGCAAATCGCATTTGCTATATCAGTCAGGGCCCAGTAAGAAACAGATGGCATACTCAAAATGGTTTAAACGAAGAAGATTAAAGCAAGGGACCACCCACAGAGGTGTAGGAGGTTCAGGAGATACAAGAAGGGTCAGAAACATCTGTGCAGCCATAGTAGTCAGTCCTGCCCAGCCCTAGTGGGAAAGGAGAAGGAGGGGACCACATTTGCTGGGGACCTGCTGAGAGATGGAGCGGGAAGTAGTGTTGCAGGGCTGGGAGGAACTGTAATAGCAAGAGAGGAAAAGAGTAATTCCAGGACCTAAGAAGAGTTAGAAGTGGGAACGGGGGCTGCAAATGTCAGATTTCTTTCTGCTTCCATCCTCTGATCTCTCGCAGGACCTCACATTGGCTGGACCCCATGGGAAGCTGAGCAAGGAAGCTCAGGGTCCTGAGAGTGGCTATGAACAGACCCTTCTTGATAACTATTGCTTTTCTGATACCACTGAACTCCTTGGAATTCATACCCATAGTTGCCTCCATCAGTCAACATCTTGCTCTCCCCATTTCTCATGACTCCATCCAAGATAGAGACTGCGTTTTTGAGTGTTAAGGGAAAACTGTGAAGGCTTTTGCCAATGGGAAGTAAGCAGGGCCATGGTTCTCACGGATGAATGGGTAGTGATAATAGAGACTTCCTAGCAGACTTTTCTCCATGTACACCAGTTGCACCTCGATCTCATTGAAACAAGGAACACGGGAGATCCTCCAGGAACCTCCTGAGGGTTCTGGTCATGCCAGCTGCTGACTGCATCAGTTTATGTCATGAGGCTTGATGCTCTGGCATCATGTGTCTATGCCACAGAATATAAAAGAGAGATGCAGAAAAATAATTACTCTGATGCCTTAGTATTGGTTATAAATATTAGCTCTTAATTGTAATCTGGGTATGAAAATAAGACAAATTTTTATCTTTCAGTTGATTTGCTCTAAATAGAAATCATCCTAGAAATACAAAATTTAAATATTAACTGGCCAATTATACTGGAGTTCTTCACAATTAATGAGGCCTAAAAATCAGTTCAGCATAATTTCATAAAGAGCTATGAAGAAGCCAATAATTTATAATGGTAGGAGATACTATATAAGCACATTCGGAAAGAAAAAGAATAATCACTGGGATCATTGGGGAGAAAAAGACCTCTTTTGTTGATTTTTCACTTAGAAATAGTGTCCTCAACCCTTGTGGCATCCCTGTGCTGTGGGAGGCTGTCATTCAAAACCATGCTATCTGAAAAGTATTGATGGACCACCTAGAGTTTCTAATTCAGAGAACTACAGGATATGAATGCAGCAGATGCAAATTAAAAGCACTTTGGTACAATCCTTAATCAACACCACACTCGTTAACACAAAGATTTACATTTATATATTTTCTCTCAGGGAAAACACTGATTGCACAACTAATAAACTTCGTCATCCAATCTTTTCTTTTGAATCCCTGTGAGAAAATTCTGTTCGTACCATGTTTCTGCCAAAGTCCCTGGTCTTGGCTTCCATAAATGTTATTAATATCTTCTTGTATCACATGAGAGAACCCAAGAAGTGATATGATGTTTTATATCATAAAATAAAATTATTTACATTTGGAATGCTTCTAATTTGCTTCTCTAGAATGAATGTCCTATACCTTTTTATTGATTAACATTTTAGGTTAGCTTGTTCATATAAATTATATATGTGTAAATGCATTAGGGGAGTTCTAATTTGACTTCATTGCATTTTTTTCTCCCTAGTATTTCTGCCTATATCCAGAAATGAGAGCTTAATAGCTCTTGTATGGTTAATAACTGCATGATTTTTCCTACCTTGATTCAAGTAGGTTAGAGATGGAAAACTGAACTTTCCTTATAAGGCCCACAATTTCCTAAACTTCCCCTAATTCTCTAACTCAGCCTTTATGTACAATAGCTAACAGATAATGCCAAATGTCGAACAGCAGTAATAAAAACAATTATATATTTGGAAACTTATGTCAGGAACTCTGCTAAGGGCTGGATCTGACTAATTTAATACTCTTAACCCATGAAAAGTGTTCTATTCCTGTCTCCATGTTATGGAGGAAGAATCAGAAACTTTAGAGATGTTAATTAACTTGCTCGAGGTCACATAGTTAGTACCAGCAGCATCAGGACTCAAACTCAAATCTGGCTGTCAACAGGGCTTGTGTTCTTAATCTTATGCTCTACCGTTCCCGATAAGTGCAGAAATAACAAACCTCACTAAATCACACTAGAGATGTTCTACTGAAAGTCTGAGAATTTGGACCGGGTTCACAGCTGTTATAATAGGATTAGAGATTTACACATGCTATGCAATTGTATGTAGTTTATGTATTTGGCCAGAATCCAATGTGTTCTCTGGGGTGGGGGGAATATGGACTGGGTATCCCTTATGAATTTAATCTTGGGCTAACTATAGCAAACCTTGGCAACAAAAAATAGAGCTGAAAACAGTGCATGCCAGGCCCTCAAATGAATAAATAAAGAGAAGCCTACCACCCAGTGTATGTCCTGTCCCTCTCTATTAAGATACCCAAATAGCCAAAAGGCTCACCTTTGTCTCAAGTAACCCTTGTACTTAAACATTCTGCCTTTGCTACCACAAGACTAAACAATAGAAGTCGTTTATAAATGCAAAAAAACCCCACAAGAAACAAAAAAACAAACAACAAAAAAAAAAACATTAAAACAAGATCACCATCTTTACTTCTTTAATTAAAACAGCTAATTATTTTCTTATATATCTCCCAAGTAACATTGTAAAATAAATTCATAATTATAACAATAAATGCTTTGATACTAAGTGATGATTCTCCTCCATCTCTAATTCCAAATATTGAGTTAAAATCAATAGTACCATTATCAGCTTAAATTCAGTGTCTTCAAACTTGAAAAGTAATTTCTTTCTTTTCTAATATTCAACATGTTGGACAATGACATCTTTATTCCTTCAGTCATAAAATATTAGTAATTAATGTCTTTTTCCTTCATGTTCTAAATAATAATAACTGAAGCCTACATAGCACATAACCATTTACAAAAACAAAGTTGTACATATTCATTTATTCATTCATTCAAAAACCACATAACCTGAGAGATGGTAAGGCTACAGAATGGAAAAAGATACCACATGTAATTAAAAAGCATGTAATCTAGTTAGGGAGACACGCAAAGATATAAAATGTTCAAATGACAAGTAATTGCTAGAATGTATGTCTATACAAACTCTTATGGGATCAGAGGAAATGATGATCTAAATTAATGGAAAAGGACACCGTAGAATGCTTCCAGAAGGTCACATAGGACACAATAGGCAGATGAGTGTAGGAAGAGAATTGGTGAAAGGAAAAACAGTGACTTTAGAGGAAAAAAGACATGTCAGGTGTCAGATAATCCAGGAAAAACAAGCCTATTGGTGAAATAAAGGACTCCAGACAAGTGTAGGAGAATAAAAGATGCCATTTGCTGAGATGGCAAGCCTTGGTCACATCAAGAAGAGGCTTGCATGCTAGGCAAAGGAGCTTAGACATTTCTCCATAGGTGAGAGAGGTGAGGGAGGAAGAGATGGAGGAGGAGAGGTCAAAGGAAATAAGGAGGAAAGAAAGGAAGAAAGGGGAAAAGAAAAAGAGTATGGGAGTTTGGAATTTGTCAGCCACCTACCATATCCAGGGGACGCTCTTGCCTAGGAGCACCCAAATCTGATGCTAAAATAGCAAATGAGCTCTTTGGGTTCTAACTCTTCCCAAGAATCAACAAACCTGTTCAGAATCTCATCTGATATCCTAAGAAGGAGGGCTTCTTCCTCCACTGCTTCCAAGGAAAACAAAATTCTAGTAGATCAGATAACGTCTCATTGGCCTGGCTTAAGTCACATGCCTAGAAACTTACAGTAGGACGTATTGACATACTGCTAGTAATAGGCATGTTGATTACTTTGACAACACTGGAGTTTATATTTATGCTCTCATTTATATCTCCCTTCCTAAATGAGAAAACTTGATACCCGAGGTTAAATGCTCAAGGTCACTGACAACCAATACTCAAACCCAAGGCTGTTCATCCCCAATGTCCATGTTCCATATATAAATATAACGCCAGTCAATTACCAGCTTGGGACAATGTCCAGCAGTACACTTTGAAAAATCACTCTCTCATGAAGCGCACTAACCACTGCACAGCAAATCCCCATGGAGTTTGTTGAGAGTTCTAAACTCTTTCATATGTTCCTCAAAAATAAGTCACCTTAGGAAAAGTACTTCAGACTGAATAGATTCCCCAAGTCTTGTATGTACATAATGTACTACTATGCATTAAACTAAAGGAAAGTTTAAAAAATAAAATAAAGGCAGTAAATATCACTTGGACTCAATTTGGTAATGAAAAAAATGTAGAGAGCTTTGGACAGCATTTCTGTGGTGGGCAGATTTTCCTTCCCAAATCCTGACTTTGTTTCCAGTCTCACTTCTGACAGTTGCTAGAAATGTGTGCCTATGACTGAGCGGCTTGACACATTCACCAGGACAAAAAATAAGGTTGATGACATCCTTTCCATTTCTATCATCAGCAAAAGTGTTTCCTCTCCAGGAAAGAATATTAGCTCAGTCTTCAAGCATTGGAAGTGAATATTCAAGCACCTGTACTGCACTGACTCCTGCTGCCTGGATATCACCACAAATAGAGTCTCACTTGATGGTGCCGGTAGATTTTACTTCAGTTTGATCCCAAAGCAAGGACTTACTCTCTGTATCTGCCTACAATTACGTAAATAAATACAAGAGCATGTACAGCTCTTCTCTCCTGGACTTGAAATGTAAAGGGTTTTAAACAGAATCATTTCTTTCTTTGCCAAAACAGGGATCGGTCTCAATAGCCGCAGGCTTTAACAATCACTATTTTGAAAATCCAGCTCCATTATGCAGCATAGTGGAAGAGTGCTGATTGAAGAGCCAAGACTTGTATGTGTCATAAATTCTATTTTTGCATCTATATTGAATAGACTGGTGCCCTTTCATAAAGCAGAAAGTGTTTGAGAAGATGAATAGAGTAACAACGTTTGACCTTTTAAGGTTCTGAAAACCTAGGATCGTAAATCTCAAATACTTAGAAAAAAATACATCTTAGTGAAATTGTTAGAATTGCTCCTTTTGAGACCTAAAATATACAAGTAAAAACACCCTTGTGGTAAAATATAAAAAGCATTAAATATTATTTACCATGTTATTTATGGTCATTTAAAATGTGGTGATTAAGAAGAGCACAAACTCTGAAGCTAGATGTCCTGGTTTCTTATCCAAGCACTTCTGCTTAAGAGTTTTTAACCTCTCTGTGACTCAGTTTTCTCATCTGGAAAATGGAAATGCTACTAATAGTATCTATCTCCCAATCTGTTGTGAAGATGAAATGAGCAAATATGTAAAGCCTAGAAAACAAGTGTGTGATGCAGAGTAGCGCTCTTAAGGCACTGTCGTTATGATGATAACAATGATGATGATTACATAGTCAAAATATAAATAAAACATATTTAAACATAAATATGTAAGATAAAGAATCATTTAGGAAATACTATCTTTTATCAGATTCCTGGTTGGGAGCCCTTCTGCAGTTATTAT
This sequence comes from Eidolon dupreanum, assembly GCA_028627145.1. Classification (NCBI taxonomy): domain Eukaryota; kingdom Metazoa; phylum Chordata; class Mammalia; order Chiroptera; family Pteropodidae; genus Eidolon; species Eidolon dupreanum. Next base: position 11,322,292 of record CM053512.1, read on the forward strand.
TAAAGCAAACAAACAAAAAATAAAATAAAACTTTCCCAAAGTTAATTATGTTACTAAAATATAAATATCATCATCATCATCATCATCATCATCATCATATTAAGAACAGCAGCAACAGCAACTAGCATGCACTATATATCAGGCACGACATTAGAAGATTTACATTACCTAATTTCATCCTTCCAATCGCCCTGTGTAATATTTTCTCTAAAATTACCATTTTATCACTGAAATGAACTGAGGCCCAGAAAGATTAAGTAACTGGCCCATGCTTACAGAATTAGGAAGTGTCGAAGCCTGCAAATAAAGCCTGGGGCAGACGACCATAGCTCACAGTCTTAACCATCATCTCAGAAACTATTTTTCTAAACAATGATGCATTTTTCATCCTAATATTTTGCCTCACAATTTTTTTAATAATCTTCTTTTCTTAGCAAAAGTCATTTGGGTAAATATTTTGATGATGTTAAAGAGAGATTTCCACTCCCCCTCCAAAAAAAAAGGAAGGACGGCTTTTCATTTGTAATATTTTTGAGAATAATATGAGGAAAGAACATACAAGCAATAACTGAATATAATTTCATATACAGTCTTTCTAACATTCTTCCACATGATTTTCTTTTGTCTTATTAACTTATCTTTGATTTTATTTTACCTTGGAATCCTGGGTCTTGTCAAACTAGTTAAGATAATATTTTTATTGATATTTTTATAAACATTAAGAAATGACTACACGACACTTATATTCTTTAAGGAAGTTATAGTCCGGTGACCTTCACATAATGAAATTTCTTTCCCATGAGAACCTCTAAATACATGAAAATAGTTTTCAATTCTACCTGCTACCCAAGTGAGATAGTTTCAAACCAAGCATTTCATTATTTCTCATTTAATAAACTGATCCGCAGACAAGACTACAACATAAATACCACAGCAGAAGAAATTTTATAATTAAAAGCATTATAACTCAAGATTTCTAATAAAGCCAAGACCAGTTACCCAGAAATCTCGAGCTCTCTGTTCTGAATCCCCCACTACCCACCACCCCAGAGTTCCTGGGGATGCCTGCAGGTATTCTGGGGTGATGGGTAGTGAGAGTTCTAGAACAGAGCTTAGGTGGCCTGGATCTTTATAAATATGTTCAAACTTATCCTAAACTAAAACACCTTTCTGTATATTCACCCACAGTCTTCCTTTTTTTTGCTGCCCAGTATCTCAAAACTCACTTATTCCTTAACCCCCTAGATTTTGGCTTCAACTCAACACCTACTTTCTAAAAGGCCAGTGCCCTCTGAGTCACTTAATCTAGTAGTGTTTTTTCATCTGCTGATATCTCTGTAGAATCTAGGCAACTTTCCTCTCCATTTTAAAACTCTCCCCTAATTTGGTTTCTAGGACAATATACTATCTAGTTACCTTCATTTTTTTTCCTTACCATTTTTTTTATCTTTTTTGTTTGTTTGTTTGCTGTCTGTTTGATTTATTAAACACAAAGTTATCTAAGAACAAACAGTAGGTTAGAACCTGGGGATACAAAGCCAACAAGATAGTCTCTGTTCCAAGAGGAGAGCAGGACATATAAACAGAGGATTGTGGTGTTGAGTGAATGATACGTCTCATGTTAGAGCAGTGATTCCCAAAGTAGGATCAGTGGCTGAGCAGTAGCAGTGTCACCTGGGAATTTGTTAGAAGTTCAGCTGTGTGAGCTCCAGCCCAAACCTACCAAAGCAAAAACCTGGGGCAGTTTTTTGTTTTTGTTTTTTTTTAATTATGGTAATGCACACAATATAAAATTTATCATCTTAACATTTTTTAAGTGTTCAGTTCAGTAGTTATGAGTATATTCATATTGTTGTGAAACAGACTTCCCAAACATTTTCATCTTATAAAACTGAAACTCTATATTCATTAAACAACTTCCCATTTCCCACGTCTCCAACCCCTGATAACCACTGTTCTACTTTCTGTTCCTATGAATCTGACCACCTAAGTTATCTCGTATATGTGAGACCGTAGAATCTTTGTCTTTTTTGTAACTGTCTTATTTCACATAGCATAATGCCCTCAAGGTTTATCCTTGACAGAATTTCCTCCCTTTTTAAGGCTGTATAATATTCTATTGTATGTCTATCTCATGTTTTGTTTATCTACTCATCCACTGATAGACATTCGGGTTGCTTTCATCTCTTGGCTATTGTGAATAGTGCTGCTTTGAACATGGATCCAGATATCTCTTTGAGATCCTGATTTCAATTTTTTGGATATATACCCAGAAGTGGGATTGACGGATCATATAATAATTTTATTTTCAACTTTTTGAGGACTCTCCATACTGTTTTCCATAGTATTTACACCATTTTGCATTGCCACCAACAGTGCACAAGGGTTCCAGTTTCTCCACATCCTAGTCTCAGAGAAACAATTACACCTGTCGTTTTCTGTTTTCTTGAAAGTAGCCATCTTTATGGGTGTGCAGTTGCTCTTTATTGTTTTACTGAAACCTAATTATCTCTCATTCTCCATATGTCAGTACTTCCTAAAGTTCTGACTTTGACCACTTTCTCCTATTTTCCTTAACTGTCTCATTTTCAAAGATCTTTTTTGTAAAGATAACTTCCAAATCTTTATTCCAAATCTTGTGGTTACTGGCCCAATTCAAAGTCATCTTTAACTTGCTTCCTTTTGGCACATTCCAATATAAAAAATGTGTAAAAAAAAATACTTGATTTATCAGCTTCCCTAGCTATTATTGGTGACTACAAGATACAATATAGCTAAGGAGATTCAAGAAAGAGTCTGAGACAAAGGACAAAATGAGATGATACTACTCATTTCCCCTTTGCTGAGTGAGGAAAAAAAAAAAAGAACTATTTAAGCTACTGTTAGACACAAGGTTCTAGACAATATAAGTCTTGTCACTTTCCCTGAATTCCACGCACCTATTTCTGAATGATTGTTTAAATATTTCCACATGGATATCCCATCTGCATGTCAAATTCGTCATAACAAAATCAAACTGATATAAAGAAGACTGTGTATTTGTCATCTCTTTAAGCTTTTTTTTTTTTTTTTTAGGAAAAGTAAGATTTATTGAAGTACATTTCAAGAAACAAGCTATACCAAAAAGGGCTATAGCCTATGCTTTCTTTATCTATGCAACATTATACAGAATAAATATAAAATATTTAAATGAATTAATAAATTATGACATGGCTAAACATGGTATAGGAAATAGTCTCTAGGAGTTTCCAATTAGAGGATATAGCATTAGGATATACAGCTCCTCTCCTCACTTGACTATTTTTATCTTGGCATTATCAGCATTATGGAATAAGATCTCATGATGACTTGACAACACGGCTTAGCTCCTCCTGGATGTCAGTTCATAGACACTGAAGTCTCTCATATGTTGTAACTCAGCTAACCTGAGACAAGTACCAAATGATACTATCATAAAATTATCATAGCTATTACACAGCAACCTACGGGAGGCTTATCTGACTTAAAAATGAACTATATAAAGGTCATTGGGGCATGTTAGCATCCGTACTAAGAAACTGACCCCATGAGCAAGATGCATTATCCAAGGTAGTTACACTAGATATCCACAGAACCTTCAAAAAGAGGGCCCTCCCCCTCTCTCCCTTATTGAAGGTCAACATAAAGAGGAAGTTTTTGACTACATTTACAAGTTCAGTTATCTTCAGCAGTGGACTGATTGAAAGTCATGATCAAACTGAGGTTTTTACTAAAGTTAGGAACCTTAATATTATTCCCGAGAAACTCCCTACAGTCCAATGACTTCACTAGCAGAAAACTTAGATTCTGGTTGATGTTTCAATATGACCTTGAGCAAATTATTTAAATATACTTTCTAGCTCTTCGACTCAATAGATCAAATGTAATACTGCAGATATAATTTTTTTGTAATTACTGAAGTTTTATGTCATTTATTTTTTTTATTTTCTGTGATGTCCCTTTCTGCTGTAAAGGGTGATATGTGTAACTATAAGGTAAGATAACCCTCTTAGTGACTTAAAGATGATCTGCCATCCAGTAACACCACTTGTACTCTGGTCTGATGTTTAATTAATTAATAACACTTAAGCCTTCTCTTCTATCTTATCTTTGGTGTATCTGAGGATCTAAAAGTTTAAACCATTTTCCCCATAGAAGAAAAACAAAAACTTTTTTCACAGTTTTTAGGTGGCCATAGTCATAGAAGTTTCTTCAAACAACCTCATCTAGTTAGGCATTTGAGAATTTCATAAGGTCAGACTAGAGAAAAAAACATTTCTTCTAATCTTTTGTCTAAAAGTATCTTTAGAAAGCGAAGTAAGATTGTAAGGAGGGTAGAATTCTTTATTCAAGGCTTTTACTTTCTGCTATAATCAAGGTCAAAGAATCCTATAAAAGCTGTTCCTTTGGGGTCATTTAAATGCTGTCTCAAAAATCAAACTGGATGATGACTCAGAATTGGAAAAGTGAAAAAGAGAGACAGGGTAATTCACTGGTCAGCTGATCAGGTATAAGTATGATCTGAAAAGTGAATCTTAAAATAGAGGGCTTTTGTCCTCTCTTATTCTTGTCATGTGTGGCTTCAGAAGAAGGCTCATAGCCACAGCGTTGTTTGCAATCCAAGTCAGAAAATGAGAATCAAGTATGAAAATGACTCTTACAATGGAAAATGTGGGCATGACTTTGCAGTCATCTTTTTCAGTTTTTCTGCCTTTTTGGAAAGAAATACTCAGGAAATGAATGTTGAAGTAGCAGAATACAGAGTATCAGATTAATGAAATACTAAAATAAAAACAGAGAAAATAGGTTCTTATTCATTGCTGTTCATATGTTTCAAAGTGAAACATCTCTGGTATACAAGCATAGATGTTACACCCAGCCACAAATCACCTGACAAGGACACAGATGAAATATCCAGACTGATCAATCAACCTTGAGGAGTCTGATACCATGAAACCACTAATCCTTCTCTTAGAAATATACAACTATCATCAAGAAAGACTGTCTAGAGTCCAAGAATAATATCTGCAGTAAATGACGATGATACTTGCATTCCTATGGCATTTTTAGTTCCCAATGCCTATTTTCCTTCTTCTAGTAGTAGGCAGAGCAGATATTATGGTCTCCATTTTAGAGCTGAGGAAACTGAGATCCAAAAAGGATAACTTGTCCAAAGTCATACAACTAAGGAGCAAATCAGAGATTCGAACTTCTGACTCTCAATTTTATGTTCTTGGCTCTCAGTGTGGTATCAAAGATTGAGAAGGAATCCTTTAGGGGACAAAGAGCTATGTCCCTGATCCCAAGTTTGAAAATGTCCTTGCTACAATCATTTCCAGTACTTTATGTACCTGATTTTCCCATAATGCCATTCAGAAACTTTGGTCTTACATCCATCGGTGGGGATTTCAAACGCCTCATACGGTCTATTATAATAATAGTTCATCTCCAGTTTGATATTGTCTTTTCTCAGGTATATTGTCAAATTTCAAGTTGAAAGTCAAACTAATGTCAAGGTAAAGTAACTATTCCACATGTCTGCTGGGGAAAGCAGGATGGGGAAGGCAAGAAAACAGAATCTGAAAGACTACAGAACCTTAGCCTACACTAACTGAAAAGGTTCTCTTTACAGAGGAGAAAATTTCTCTGAAGATTAACATTAGCCTGAGTATATTTTTTTGTTTTTTGGGGGGGAAGGGGGCAACAAATGAACTTGATCCTAGAATTTAAAGTTTAAAGCCTTACCTAAAGTACATATACATACAAATTTGTGAATATTAGTCAGTGTACATATTCATATTTAATAGTGTGTGTTTATGTATATGTGAATACATGAGCACATGACCAGTATTTCTAGTATGTGGCCTCAGTTTTTTTGTCACTCTGAGACCACAGCAAGCCACTATGCGTATTTCGCCATGCCTCAACTTAAATTCAGAAATGAAAAGCTAATGCAGAAGCTATAACATATGCTTCAAGTTCCCTGAGTGGGGGTGCGCTGTGGTTTGAGGTGAGGTGAGCTCTTGTTTATATGTAGACCCTATACACTTCCGATTTTCTTTGAAAACTGCTTTCACACGTTCCCAAGCACTATTAGACTGTCGGTGTTCTTTTCAAAAAAACCCAAATAGCGGTTTAAAAAATATCAGTATATTCTTTAAAATTTTAAATATCCCATAGACCCCCATATCTGAGTAAATGAATCTCTATATGCCTCCAAAAGCTGCTTTCTCTATCGTCTTTAAAGACTATTCCCCAAGTCTGTATGAAAGATCAACATCTGTGAATTCCCACACCGAATTCCTTAGGACATGATATAGGGAACAGCTGTCGCCCAGCATTTCGCTCCATCCTCAATGAGCACAGCTTAAAAGTCAGATTGACTTAATGGCACGAAACTTAAGTAACCTGGCTCCTGACAACATGAAAAGAAAATCTTTGTGATGTGGAAACAAATGTCCCTTAACACTTTTCACAATGTGACATCACCTTCTGCCTTGGTATATACGATTTTTCTAAGTTTAAAAATAATTTTCACGTGAATTTAAATACCATCCCGAACCTAGTAGCAATTATCATTCCATTCAAATGAAGCTAAGGAAAGCCTACGTTTCTGTAGAGTTTCCTTTTGTTCCTGCTGTGAAGCGTATATAAACTTATGGTAATTAAAAGCTATTCCTAGCTGAAGCAGACTAACCTTTTAAATCACTAGTTTCTGCTCCTTTCTAATCAGAAGAAATGTTTTGGCAACACATCACATTTCAGCTTGGCAAAACCAAGCGGGACTGGGAAGCCAACGCCAGACACGTGTCCTCAGTGCCCACACCGGTCTGTTTCAGGCACCACCCCCCCTCCAGATCATGTCCACTAAGCCTCCGCCTGCACTCACAGCTGTGCCAGGAAGGCGTTAAAGGCCTAAGTCCCTGAACAAGTGGTAGCAACTGGAGAATACTTAAAAATTATAAGAATGAGGTGAATATGCCAGACTTAGTAGAAATCGGTCGAAGCAGAAAACAGTCTAAGTTTAGGGTCCAAGTTGCTCTCGCACACCTCAGTGGCCAGTTCTCAGATCATTTGATTGGTGTCTGCAGATAAAAAAGACAAATGCTATGCTCCTAGATCTGCCTTGTTTGACCCTCCTTCTAAACTTGGACAAACTCTTTAAATATTATAGAAATTAATCCACAATTTCCTACTTGCATATAATTTTCCATATCTACCTTTTCTCTCTAATTCATGCCATATAGTCTCATGTAAAGTGTGTAGATTACCATATAGTCAAATGCCAGCCTTCTCTTAAGTTTTCTTAAAAAAACTTTCCCTGCCTTCTACCTCTAAATTGTACAGTCTCTTCGATTATCTTACGGGAGCTTTAATATAATTTAGTCTACATGTTTAAGGCATCCACCTGAAATGTATTTTTATACATGGAATACGATGAAACTTGTAATATTATTTTCTTTCAGATGGATAGTCATGTAACCAGTGCCTTTTTATATTAAAGAATCCATTCTTTACCCACTGAGTTAAAACCATCTAAATCATACAGTTAATTATCATGTGTCCTGGAATCTGCTTCAGGATTTGACATTCAGTCTCACTTCTCTATTTATTCATTCCTATGATCAAACCATACAGATTTGATTGCAGTTGGCTTTATGTTATGCTTTGATGTTTTGATGTCTACAAGTCTTACTCATTATTTTTAAAAACGTCCTTGGCTATTCTTCAATATTGATTTAAAAAAAAAACTTTAAGATCATTTTATCTAATCCCCAACATCCCTCTCCATAAAAAAAAAAAATACTTTTGATATTTCATTTGGAATTATATTAAATTTGTAAATTGAATTTGGGACAATTTCTATTTTATGATAGATTTTTCTTCCAACACAAGTATGTATTCCCATTATTAAAGATCTTATTTTATACTCTTTAGTAAGATTTTATACCTTTCTATGTAATTTATGCTATAAAAAAGAGAGAAGCTATTGATTTTAAAATACATTTATCTTGTAACCAACCGACTTACCAAATTATCATATTTGGTCTTTATTTACTGAAGTCTTTTCAGCTTTCTAGATATTTTAATCATATTGATAGAGAAATAGTTGTGTTTCTTGCTTTCCAAGTTTTACACTAGTAATATAATTTTCTCATTGTAGCTTCTATAGCCTCTAAGAAAACAATGAATAATAATAATGATAGCAGTTAATTTAGTGTCTAGTTGAAATAATTTGATTTTAGCATTTCATTGTTTAGAACATTTAAATTATCTTACTAGGATAGATTTTTATTATATTCCTATAATATTATCTATTTTACATTAGATGTGGCGACTAGATTTATTAAATGCCTCTTTCGCATCCAATAATATAATTAAATGAGTTTTCTCCATATTAACAAAATGGATTACATTCATAGATGTACTGATATTGAGCCATTCTTTCTTTCCTAAAATGAATTCTACTCAGTCAGAGGATGTTTTTCATCTTCCACATAGATGAATTCTATTGAATACTATTTCATTTATAATTTTTTGTACCTACATTTTTAATTGAAATTTGCTTATAACTTTTTTTAAAAAACAATCATAAAGTTTAGTATTAAACTTATCTACCCCTTCATAAAAATAAACTGGGGAAGTTTTCTATTTTTCCCCAGATGGCCAGGGTATATTGTTTATGTACCAATGACTCACAAAGATTTCTAGTGTAATACCCACAAAGGCCATCTGAAAGAGTAACTGCCTCCCACCTAGGCTATGTTCCTGGGTTAAAGCTAATTGCCTAAATTTCTGCTCCCTTTTGATGAGGGCCCAGAGAGCTTCTTAAAACTTCTGGGCAGATGCTCATCAAATCAGACTTATGTAGATGGGACTAAATTCCAATCTGTGGACTCAACAGGCTCAAACTGGAATCACCCTGCAACTCTCTCACCCACTCTTCTCAATGACATCTCATGATCCTTCAAAATAAAAGTATTCAGTGCTCAAAATTTATGAGAGTAAAAATTAAAAGCCACTGGCACGTGTTTGATGGAGGTAGGCATAAGAGCAAGAGTTCCGCACTCCATTAGGAGACACAGTGGGGCTGGGCTTCTCTGTGTTTGTGGTTGACACTGATAAAGTTGCCCAGCTTTGAAAAGAGAATGGGAAGTGGACTTATGTAAGTGTTTCTATTTTAATTGGAAAAAGGCAAATTAACACCAGTTATTATTGTTTTTTTTTTCTTTTTAAAGCTAGGTTAAACAGTATTTCTATATCACACATTCATAGACAATGAAGGATGAAGACACCAAAATCACAGTTCTGCTGATCTCCATGAATTAAGGACGTGGCTACCTACCTCACAGTCAAGCAGCCTCTCTGCTATGGTCAAAAAGTTTTGTAGGAAATTTGTTCTGCTTCATAAATAGATTCATTATCTTATCTCATTGTCAAAGAGCCAGCTTTTTTCCATGCTAATAGCATTATCTTCTTGTGGGAAGTGAGGAGGTATTGATGATACTCCTTCCTCTACTGTGGGAGTCCAAACCAAAACCAAAACCAAAACCAAAAACTAACAAAATCCCTGAATAGATGATATAGAACAAGTACTGTAAAGTGTAGATGATAGTAGTACAAAGAGAGAACAGTAATAGGAGAAAAGAAAGGAAAAAATAACATAATGAGTAATATATAGTATAAGGTACTTGATATGCGAACTACAGACAAGGAGAAATAAAAGATGAACATGGAAATGCAAATTTAGAGAGAGTAGCATAAATGCTAAAGGGAAGAACTTAAATAAGTAACACTTCTGCTTCTGGTCAAAATGCAAAAAGGTGCAAGAAGCTGTCAACTCCGCTGTAACACTGAGAAGAAGTCAGATAAATTACGAAATCATAGCTTTTGTTAAACCCATCAGAAAACTGAGAGGTGTCAATAAATCAAAATGCAATGAAGTCCAGGGAGTAATGATCCTTCCTAGAGAAAAAAATGCCCATAGCTGATATTATTCCAGGCTGAGCAGCAGAAAGAACAGGATCCTTCATAGAAAGCAGCTGCACTCATAAAGACTTTTTCATGAGCACATACAACCTGGTAGGGGAGATCTGAATCCTGAGGAGTCTCCGCCACAGCATGAGTCTCATCCATCCATCTAACCCCTTCCCATAAGACTTCACATCATGAAGGAGGGTATTTCATTGAGCAGGAGAGCTGAGAGATTCACCACTCAGCTGCAAAGGACCTTCTCCAATGCCAGGGCAGAAGAGCAAAGGTTGATTTGCCCATGCACTAGGTTAGGCTGAAGCTTCGGATAGATAAGTGAGAGAGCTATGAGTTGAAAAAAAAAATGGCTCCAGGAATCTAAGGTTGGTTTAACATACAAAAAGAATCGATGTGATTCACTGTGTTAACAAAATAAACAAGAGAAACATTTAAGCATCTCAATACATACCAAACAATCATTTGACAAAATTCAACACCATTCATAATAAAAATTCACAGAAAATTAGGAGTAGAGAAAAATTCCTCAATCTGATAAAAGACATCTGTGAAAATCCTACAGTTAAGATCATACTTAATGGTGAAATATTAAACATTTTCCCCCTAAGTTTGGGAACAAAACCAGGATTTCCACTGTTCCCACTTCTATCAAGATTGCACTTAAGTTCTATTGCACTGAGCCAGTGCAATAAGGAAAGATAAAATGCACAATGACGGGAAAGGGAAACATAAATCTTTCATTATTCACAGATAACATAATTGTGTATTTATTAAACCCTATGGAATCTAAAACAATTCCTTTAGAACTAACAAGTGAATTTAGTAAGACCGTGGAATACATAATCAATATACAAAAATAACTGCATTTCTACCTATTAGCAAAAAAGAGTTGAAAATTATATTTTTTAAAATATTGTCCATGTTAGCATAAAAAAATCAAATACACCAAGAAATAGTCTAGAAATTATTATGACCACACACAAATGATCTGAATACAAATATACTGCTAATAAAATTTAAATATCTAAATAAATGGAATGATATAGCTACCATATTTACTGATCAATAGACTCAATATTATTTAGATGTCCATTATCTACAAATTGACCTATAGATTCAACACAATTCCAATTTAAATACCAACAGACATTTTGAAGAAATTGACAAGCTATTCTAAAATTTATATGGAAAGCTAAAGGTTTTAGAATAAGCAAAACAAACAAACAAAAATCTCAATAAATAGAGCAAAACTGGCTAAAATAGAGGATTTAAATTATCTAATTTCAGGAATTACTATAAATCCATAATAATCATGTCTATGTCATGAAGCTAGAGAAACAGATCAATGGGACAGAACGAAGCATCCAGAAACAGATCTCCATGTGTCAGGAGACAACTGATTTTACAATCAAGGCACTGGCCAAAATCAGTGGGAAAAAATGTATTTTTAATAAATGGTGCTGTAATAACTAGATATCTACATAGAGAAAAAATAACTTTGATCCCTACTTACAAAAACTTGAGATGGATCTTAGACCTAAATGTAAAGGTTAGAATTATAAAGTATTTTGAAAGAAGACAATAAAGAATATTCTAATGGCTGAGATAGGAAGATTTCTTACAGCACAAAAAGCAATAACTGTGAACAAAAAAAAATCAGTAGACTTAATAAAAATTAAAAATTTCTAATCAACAAAATACATTATTAGGGAAATTACAAGGCAAACCAAAAATTAAAAAAAATAACACATATATTCAACAAAAGCATTTGCATCAACATATATGAAAGATTCCCAGAAATCATTCAGAAAAAGAAAACCACTTTTTAAAACAGGCAAAAGACTTGAACAGACACTACATTAAAAAAAAAAAAAAAGACGAATGACTAATAAGCACAGGAAAAGGTGCTCAATGTAATTAGTCACCAGGAAAATGTAAACTGAGACAACAATGAGATACCACTTCGTACCCACTGGAACACTAACTAAAAAAGATTAACGATATCATTGTTGCTGGAGTAATCAGTACTCTCACATATAACTAAGAATAGTAGAATAAAGTCACACAATAACTTTGAAGAACAGTTTGATAGTTCACCTACCCTATGATCTAATAAAAAAACTCCTCACTATTTACCCCCTCCCCCCAAATAAAACAAAATATCCATAAAAAATTAATGTTCACAGACACTTTATTCATTATTGTCAAAAGCTAGGAGCAATTGAATGTCTATAAATAAGAGAATAAATATCACTGTGGTATATCACTAAAACAGAATACCATTCAGGAATTAAAAAAAAAAAAAAGAGTACAGTACACTGCTGAGTCACTCAGCAACCTGAATGAATCTCAAAAAACATTATGTTGAGCAAAAGGTACCAGATACAACACAGCACATGGTATATAATTTCATTCACTTAAATCTCAACAAGCAAAACAAATCTATGTTGGTATATATGAGAAAATGGTTGCCTCCAGGTGTGTGGGGTGGCAATTAGTTGGAAAGGGGTACAAGAAAACCTTCCAGAATGATGGCATTGTTCTGTATCTTGCCTTGGAAGAGCTTGTGTGGTCATATGCAACAGTCAGTTTGTGGAATTCAACACTTAAGATCTATTTTACTGTATATAAATTCAATATCAATAAAATATAAATACGCTCTTTGTAAATATATATCACTTACGAACAGAAAGTAAGTGGAGTTATTCATGAAGGGAAGCAATGTTTTAGAACTCTGAACAACTTCTAAACAAAATCAGTAACTCCTTTTGCAAACTATGTCACTGCTTAGGCAGGAATATTGCAAAGGCAAAAACAATGAATGAATAGGTTGAAAGGACAATGTAGTATAGATGACAAGAAAAATAAGTCCAGGGGGACAAAAAGAGAAGTTTGAGATGTAAACTTAGCTATTTCATATCAGATGAAAACAGCCATTTTTTCACGATAGTAGTCGGACACTTCATCATAAAATTTAGTCGGACATCTGCACTAGTTATACACGCTTAATTTAAGTGCTCAAAAATTTTGGATATGAGTTTTTTCCATTTCCAATACTGACATTTTTCTCAATTAATCAATTTTTAAGTTCCAAATGAAGAATGCTTTTAAAGTATCACTTGAAGTAAAAATACCATATTGTGGAGTAAAAATGAGGAAAATTCTATAAACAATATATGTATCATAGTGTAGCCTGGAAAAAATAAAGTCTTTGACTCGGCCTACTTAAATTTTCAGAATTCCAATTTCTTCATCTTTAAAATGGGGATCATAATACTTCCCTCAAAGAAGTTTTATGAAGATTAAAGAAGAAACTATATGTAATGTATTGAATATAGTGCTTTGAATGTCCTTAGTCATCAGTAATCTCAATATCTTTTTCCTCACCCACTATACCGTATCTTTAAGATAAAAAGGTCAGCTCACAGAATTTCAACAGCTATAGTTAGACTTAAACTTCTAAGAAGTCAAAACATACTAAATGTAAATGGTTTCATTTTCCATAGAAAAACATAGAAACTGAACTGGATACTTTATAGGAAATTGTACTAAAACTAAACTGCCTTGGGCATATAGGACGCACAATGTGACAAATTTACATCTAGTCTTGATAAGGTCACTTTTTCAGAAAGGTCGAAATGAAGGGACTACTAGTAACTGATAGTAAAAAAAAGTCTTAGAACATATATATACCCTCACCTGAGAAAGGTTCCATGTTCCACTGGACATGGAACTCTGTCCTATAAGCTAAACATCTAACAAATTGGAAGATATATTTACTCCAAGGGCAATAGATATGGAGTAATGTGCACTCCCGCAAAATACATTAGAAATTCAAATTCAGAATACATCAGAAATTCTACCATGGACAAAAACAATTTTGTGACCTCATCATGTTTGTAGATTGATGGCTGTCCTAAGCTGAATGTTAGAAGAGCCTCATTCAGTACCTTCCAAAACACCAGTCACATGAGGAGAGAGACAAAGTTTGATAGTGATGTTCTTTTTCTTCATAAATTTCTCCTTCCTCTCAGTTTTTTTTTTTCTGCAGATTATGAAAACTCGGCTTGATTTTCTAGGGCTGAACATTGTAAATGACGTGCTAAAAACACTTCTGTCTGTGTTGTTTCAGTTTCCAGGAGTTTTAAAATAGAGCACACAACCAATGTATATCTGGAAGATATCAACTTCACTGTTAAGAACTGCGGCTCTTGTACCCTAACACTGGGCTTCAATTTCAAGCTTTAAAGTCTCCACCAAACAGCTAGATATTAGAGCTGCGCATTCTCAGATAATAGCTAATGTCCTCATGGTGAAGAAAATAATAAAAAAGTCACTTTAATTCTCATAATGACCCCATCACCACATCTGCCAGAGAGGAAGACTTACTGCAATAAATGGGAAGGATGAAGAATGGAGTAGGAGAAAACAGTAGTCATTGCGAATCAACGGTTAGACTCTTCTCATTTGTTACAATGATTAATTGCATTTCTGCTAACTTTACTAAGATAATCAATCTTTGGACCAGTTGTTTAGAGGAATACAGGAACAACAAATAGATAATGGCTGCATCAAGGGCACAAATGAAAAGTTATCATTTCTCTTTAAAAATATCTAATGTTAATATGTATGTAAATTAACATAAGATGGCAAAATAACAAATTTATTTGACTGGTTAACTTCAAATAATGATAATAGGAAGAAACAAGCACTTAGTCATCTGACTCAACTAACTGATATTCAGCTAATATACAAAATCTCATTGTCCTGGGTCAGCCTAATATAATCAATAGTTGCTAGGATCAAATATAAAACTACTTTTAAATATACACACACACATTTCATTAATTTTCCAAAACACATAAATGTTGATAAGCTCATTCCTTACGTCTTAAAAGTATTAAGATCTTAAAATATTTAGATTATTAAGTGTTCATAATTATAAACTGTATTTTAAAACCACTTCCTGCCTCCCATACCCCAAAGAAAAACTTAAGAAATGAGAGAAAAAGTGCCAGGATAAAGATTCTATGTCCATGGAGACTATTAGCATATCAATGAACTGTGTTTCTCTTTACACTTCCATCACCAGAGCTAATTGTTAAGTTATTTTAAAGAAGAGGTTATGCCTTAATTAACAGCACTTGGTAAATGAAAGCTGGTTGCATTTCTTAAGTATGTTCAAATTTCACAAGTCTTATTTCACAGCAGGAATTTCAGTTCATCTAATACTTTCACGTGATAACACCTCTGATCAAGGAAGAGAGTATTTAAAAGACTCTAAATAATTAGTTTCTAGAAATAGAAGCCAACAAAAAGCATAATTAATGAGTAGGCTAGTTATTTATCCTGAAAGCATTAACATACGTGCATATTTTAAATGAGGGAGATGGAAGAGGATAGAAACACTAGTGTTTAATATTTCTAATGCTGATATTTCTAAGGACTTAACAAACCCAAGAGTTCAGGGGTGACATCTTCATTTCTGTAGCAGTGTTTCTATAACTGTCCCTTCCACATTCTGTCCTGTCGCCTTGGGCTTGCGGGGAGAATTGAATTTGATCATGTGCTTGGAAGAACAGAAAACCCAGGAGTTGCTGATTCTCTTTCCCTGTCATCCTGAACACTTCTCTGCTTACTCCTCTGCACAGTTGTGTCACCTCCATCTACCATGTACTTAAACCATCTCTCTCTCCTTCTCAACTTAATAGTTTTTCCTGTTCCCTTCATTTCACCCTCTTCTCTGGCAGAGAGAAGGATGGGGGGGAGGGATGGGCAGGGGGAGCCAGGCATAGAGATGGAGGCCTCATGCCAGGTCTATCAAACCTGGTCCACGTCTTCTCATTTCAGTCTATTCTTTTCCACGTTACCTCAAAAATCAAGGAAAATAGAAAAAAAGAAAAAAAAAAAACCAGAACTCCTAAGCAAATAATTTTTAGTTGCCAGTTTTAATCCCATTTTTTGTTGTAAATATTTTTGTCTTTCCTTCTTCAAAGAAATCAGAAATAATAAATGTAGTACCACTTAAGGGGAAAAAAACACAAAATTAATAAGTAAAGAAAAAGATTTTAGTCAATTTTCCCTTATTTGATTTTTGTTACTATGAGAAACTGGGAGGCAGCAGCCAAGACAATTCACAATAAGAAATGTAGCAATTTATATTTACTAATTAATCTGTAACAGTCTTCTATTTTACATATATTAACTTATTTAATCTTCACAACAACCCCATGAAGCAAATATTATAAAGGAAGAAACAGAGGCACAAAGAATGAATTCTCCCAGGGTCACAAAGCTAGTCAATATAACAGGAACCAGACAGTCCACCTTCATAATAAACATGCCCGACCACCATGGCTATTTCTATTCCACACATATGCTATGCATTTAATTGGGCATTTCTTCTGCAATTTTAAAGAAATGAACTTTTCTGGGACTAAGATGAGCAGAAGTTCTTTCAACACAGAATATTTTTTCTCTATTAAACACCCCCAACCATCCATCTATGTTATATATATTTTGTGGTAAAGAATGGAAAGAGAGTCATGAGCAAGATAGAAATGCCTAAGTAAAGCACAGTGTAGAGTTATGTGTCCCCTGGATGAGCTGCTGTGTGATTCTTCATGTCCAGCGGCATCCCTGAACTTCATCCAGCATTCTCTAGGAACCTACTGGCCCCCCTGCTTTCAAAGTACCTCCTGGTTTGTGCTTCACTGTTGACCATCAAGACTCCTATAGCTCCCCTGCCTTGAAAACAGACCAAAATTCATGCTAAAGGGAGATACTTAAAGGAGAGGTCCTTTTAAATCCTTCTCTTCCCAAAGCCTAGCCTACAGCATTCTCTTCTGTCCAGAAAGTTTAAGAATGGCCTCGAGATATTGCCCAGGTACTTAACTGTCTAACAGAGGGTCTGGTTTACATGGAGGAAAAATCGGATCAGGTAGGAAGGCTGAAGAACCTAGGACAAGACACCTTGGGACTTTCCAGGACTTCGATGGAAAGAGGCCAAAGAAAGCTCCTGCCTAGTGCTTCTGTTTGCTCTGGTGCCAGGAACTTCAGGAAAAGTAGAGGGAATTTCTCTACACATATTATGGAAAAGATAAATTGTCAAAGCAAAGCACTTTGTCAATCCCCTATTTTAGAGTAATTACGATATCTAGAAAGTTTTGAAACATCATTTCATCTCTTCCACTTGCTTTCTACCCGCAGTATTACTCCTTCAGCAACTTAAAACAACGTCAACAACAAAAATGTAAACCAAGAGATCGAGCCAGCCTTCCTGAGAAAGACAAAAATCTAGTCTGGGAGCTGTTGCTTTTACCCAATTGCCAATCTGGAACAAAGCCGAATGAATTTTTTAAAAATCTCAGCTAACCATTAACACATGACAAACACAAACACAGTACAAATACCCTCTTCGCAAAACACCAGTTACACCAAAAACTCGATAGTTTGGAAATGCATAATTCCTTTCCCAAAGAAAGAAGTACAAGTACTCACGGTGTCATGAGACTTATCCTTGACATCGTAGACTGTGAGTTTTATTTTGGTCTCCTCATAGATGGGGTACTCAGATGGGAACGTGACACCCGTCAGAAACAGTGGGTCTCTTGTTCCCTGTAATAGCACAAGCAGACAACTTTGATTCAATAAGGCAGCAACTGCAGCCGGCAGCATGCAGTGACATGTGAGAATGCAGAAAGTGTGTCTGGGTCTGTTTGTTTTTCTAGGAAATAGTTCTAGTAGAAGGAAGATCGGAACTACCAAACGGTGCTCACAGGCACCAAGATGCCGCAGGGCCCCAAAGTACCAATGTGGCTGTTGATAGCGAATGACCCTGCAACATTGTCAGAGCTGAGAATAGTCTTGAAAAACAATGTATTTTCATTTCATGCAGAACCTTTCTTTAGGGTCGGTTGTCAGTCCATTTACAATGCATTTAATGGAAATAACCTGTAATTTATGCACATAAGCTAAAATATTGACTGATTAAATTAAAACGAAGCAATTTTCTCATAAAAAACCATTTGGTAAGCTTATGCTGTCCGTTTATTTCCTTTCTGTAATGATTCAATTGAAAGCCATGCTCTGTTAGTGCCCATTTGTTTTTATATGTTCAGCTGTGTTTTTTTTTTTTTTTTTTTTTTTTTGCTTCCTCAGATCGATTAGAAAACTAATGAAAGAAACTAAACATGATGGATTTGGGGCTATGAAATTACTAGCTCAGGATACAGCACACAGGATATTTCAATGTCTCAGAATTCATTTTTAGAGAGCTGACAGCCAATGTTTAATTTTATACTTATATTTAAATATCTATATTGTTGAATATCATTGAAAACTTGCTAGAGTTCTGTAAACCAGTTTTCTATGTAAGTTCCTGAAAGCCCAAATTATTCCTTTATTCATTCTTTCTTTCTTCCTTTTATTCAGCAAATACTACTGTTTGTCACTGTGTTATACTTTGGAATAGGAAACAAATAAAACAGCCCTAAACAACTAAATATGTTCAAATATAAAAATTTGAGGTGCATCAAAGTAAATAATTTCTTTTCAATTTTGACCACATTTAAAAAATAATTAAGCTGGAATACTACTTGAAAAAGTTTTTTCCATATAAACGAAACATTTTACAATTTCAGTCAAAGCGTCTTGGTATGAATAAGACTATTTTTATTTGTTCAACTATAGCATGAACTACAAATTATACCAGCATTGAACCCCAGAATTTCCACAGGGCAGATTCAGGGCTGTGTACAGGATCTGGGTCATTCCTATTAGAGAAATGAGTGGAGTTCAGTCTGAATCATTTATTCCATCAACTGCATCTAGACGTAGGTCAACACTGAGCCAGCCAGGTCTGGGGCTGGTTCTTACAAAGAAACTCGTCATTCAAAACAGACAGGCTCACAGGTCTGAGAAAGGGAGGCAAAGCCCAGGGAGATTAGACTACACTTTCTTTCATTCCAAATGTTCAAATAAGTATTTCTCATTCACTACGGTTGTGAAATATGTGTGATAAGGACAAAATAATCAAAAGAGAAACACTTCCTCTTTTGAATCTAATCCAACACAATTTCCTCTTGACACATTGAATGTGATATTAGTAAAAATAAATGTAAATAGGAAATCTCTCATCTGATGAGTAATATTTACACCTTTTCCCTGGAAAAATTAGTTTCGCAAATTAATCATCTACCTTTGTTTGAAAAACATTGTACCTTAAAAAGACAGGCACGAACAGCTGAGAATATAGTTCCCACAGACTGTATTGAAGAATATAGAAATAAAAAGGGCGAAAAACATTAAACAGGTTTAAAACTTCTGTAGGTACTTTACAATTTTCTTTTTTTTTAAAAAAAAAAAATCATTCCATTTAATTTAAAATTTATATTTTGGTTTTTGCTCTATGTGGTGCTCTGTTTGGGAATTCAAAGTGGAAATTTTTCTATTTACTAAAGAAAAATAAAGCTTTTTATGAAAAAGGCAAAGTTCTTCCTCCATTTGTTTATTCTGGGAAGTTACCAAAGCATGCTTAATAACCACAGGTATGCTTTCCTATATGACAGAGGACACTAACACAGAATAGCCACAGGCCATGAACTTATTTCGGCTGCTTCCTCAAATCCATAGAGAGAGACAGACAGAGAGAGGCAGAGACAGAGACAGAGAGAGACAGAGACAGAGACAGAGACAGAGACGACAGAGAGCATACACGAGAGTAACGCGGCATGCTCACCTCCACAATTTCTGTGCTGGAGTATCTTATCAGCCCCTCCTCCGTGGGGTGGATTATTGAGATCTGCACCAAAGTACTCAGCTTGCGATCACGGACAGGAGCCACCAGATCCTTGCATGCTGGCAGTGGCAGAGCAAAAAGAAAGAGAAGAAACTGATACCATATCCCAGGGAAAACTCTCCAGGGTTGGAAGTAAACTGAGTTACGGCGCTGAATGAAATCTCCGGAGACCGGCTGACTTTACAGAGGAAGTCCCTTGGAAGTACCATACAGAAATAGGAAGTCACGTGCTGCGTAGCTGAATTGAGAGTTCATTTCCACTGATCACATTTGCAGCTCTTGCAAGTCTTGCCTGCCCTGGGATCCGAGCTCTAATGTGTGACTTTGCACATATAGCTCAGAGACTTGAGTGGCTTTAAATAGTCATTAAACCCTGGGCTTTAAATTCACACTCTTAGACTAAGTGAACCAAGTCAGGCCATATCCAGGAAACTGCACTGTTCCATGTTGGCACTGGCTGGATTAGTTCAATGCATGCTGTTCCTTACCTAGCTACTCACTAGAGCTGGCCTCTGACAGTCACACTTGGGGGCAGAAATGGGAAACAGGCTACCCTACCGCAACAGCTCAAGAAACACCAGAGGAGGCAGAGCAGGCAGAGGAGGGGTTAAAAACGCCCTTTCCGGGATTCCAGCCAAGTCTGGGAGGGAGAAATGTGGAATAAGGGTGGGTTAAATTCTTGCCCAGGGGCCACAAATGTAAGAACTTTCCCTTGAGACACCAGGCTCATATTACAGACTCTCATCACCGTACCATATTTACTTGAATATTTTCTCCTACTACATATCATTGTCACAACTTGGGGAAAATTTTATATATATACACACACACATATATTAAAATCCTATATAAGTATATATATATATATATATACATAACAATTATATTCCTTTTCATCAAGTCCAAGATCTCTCACTATGTATCCTCCCCTGGCACTGAAATAGTAATTTTGCTACCTGCAGTTGGATCCTTAAGCATGATGCAAAGTGTTCTCGCTGGAGGGGTTTCAAGTTAGACTCCGGTGGTGCTCCAAGCAGGCTGGAGCTGTGATGGGGGAGCTGAGTAGCCCTGGGCCTGGGTTCACGGTGAGAGCGTGATGGACTCTAAGCCATCCCTACTCCGTGCCTCAAAACAGTCAGTGCAGAAAGAGAAGGTACAGGTATGTTTAAGCTACTGGGACAGAGGAACAGCGACTTAAATCTGAAACTCAAAAGCAAAGCAAATTCTAAATGTAATTATCACCTTTCAATCGCTTACAGATCATCTCATGTTATAGAAGCAAAATAGAATAGAGGGGATAAAAACAGGAGCTTTGGAACAAAACAGGCCTGGTTTTCCTCAAGTTATGCCAGCTAAACAATGTTGGACGAATTATTTAACTTAACTCCTTCTTGCCAGACTTTGAGATTCTTTTAATCCTGTATGGCATTTTGTCATCATTTTTCCTTATTTAAACCACCTGCTCCACCTTTTAGGAAAGCATGTGTGGAAAAAAATAATAGCTAGTTTATTTAGCCTTCGCTGTTTTGAAACATTTTGCTATTTATTCTTTTATTTCTCAAAAAGGCACTTTAAATTATTTTGGTTTTAGATATTAAGAACTAGTGGCTTAGAAATATGAAGCTCTCGCATTTTCATTACTGGAACTCTCTAGGAGTTTGCTTCCGTCATACACCATTAGCTCCATGTCTTTTCCTGGTATCCTGAATCTATCCCTTTTCTGGGCATCTTGAATTCCTCTCCTGCACAGTAGCATCTCTCTTTGAAAGACCTGTTACCATGATTCTTTACTGCCCAACCCAAGAGATCTACAGTTTTGTAAAATTCTGATGTGAGGTTTCAACAATGTCAACATATCACCGGAAGGGAAAAAAAAAGTTAGATTTTGACTTGACTGTTCTTTGGTGGTTATTTTGATCATTTCCTCTACTTGTCCTATGAATGTGTTTAACTTTATCACTCTCTTGGTTTTTTGCTCACAGCGTAAAGCCCTCTCTCCATTTGCTGACATTGACATATGTCTTTCCTTGGATTTTAAAGCTGGAGTCAATTTGTTTCCAACACATGCATCTAGCCCACTCGCTGCTTGTAACCTAACTGCCGTCATATGAGCTTATGACACTTTTGCTCAAAATAAGTTACTCTTTTTCTGATTTCTTATCAGGCTCGATTGTGGGCTGTGGTTATTTTGCAGAAGTGAGCAGCTATTCTCTATTTTATCAGAGAAACAGACTCACTTCTAATAAAAACAGAGAAGAGCTACATTCAACTGAAATGTCCTGTCCAAACCAATTTACAGACACTCAAATACTGATGAAGTAAAAACAATAATAATGGCACTTTGTATTTCTTTATATTCTATATCTAAACATGTGTAGAAAACAACAAAAACAACTAAAGTAATTTCTTGGGCTGCACATATCTCTCTTCATCTCAATAGCCCAGAAGATTTACTGTTCTTTAATGCTCAGGCAGCAAGATGCCATGCAAAAACCCTGCAATCAGTCAGAATCCCTGAGCTGTATTCCCAGATTCTGTTTCCTAGCTATGTGACAATTAAGTCACAAACCTTTAGACACTCAATTTTCTCATCTGTCTACCTATTTCTCAGGGTAGAGATGAGGAAGAAATCATGCCCTTTATATGAATGTATTTTCTTTTCTATGCAAAATAATGTTTACCAATATCATTATTTTTTAATATTAATACTAACATTTACCAATATTTAGTGTTGTATTATTCTGTAAAATAATTTTTTGTCGACTCAGTCATATTCAGACTGCTCCTTAAAAGCTGTCACCAGGTCCAACATTTCTTTGTAAATACCAAACCCAGTACATGAGTCACTGTATTTCATAAAGTGAAACCCATGGCTCTCTACATACTGAAACTGTCCCATTGGAAGGGTGATAAATGATGAGTGATTGCATTGCTTCATGGAGTTATTACTCATTTGGTCACTGTAAAGCCTAACCTGCAGAGGAATTACTCAATAGCCAATAAAAAAGCCTGAAAAATCTGTTTTCAGAAATCAAAAAACATTACATCAGTCTGCCAGTCGTACCTACCACTGCCCGTTAACCAACCAAAACCAACCAAAACCGCTCCAGGAGCGGCCTCCATGATGGCCTCCCTCAACTCGTGAGACTAAAGATGCTGCAGGGCTTTGCTTCTGCTGCTTCGTTTTGTTTATTTGAGAATTCTTGAATCAAATGTGTAGTAATAAATAAATGGCTCTCTGCAATTGTTCACTCCTCGGTAGATTTTTTACTTTTATGTTTGTCGTTTTACTGGCTTTGTTTTGGACTGAGCTCTTTAAAAGTGCTCTCAGAACCCAGAAGAGTTAATATATACAAGATGTTGATAGGCTGGGCTTCAAATGTGGCTTGTGGCCACTGAATCGATTGTTCATTTTCTACTGTGAAGAGGAAAAAATAACAATATAGAACAGTAATTAAAAAAAAAAAACTTATAATTTGAAAATTTTCTTTAGGAAAAATGAAAGAGTGAGGAATGTCTTTTTTTTCTGTTAACTTTGCTGTAGTAGCAACGTGAGGGTTCACTTTGTGGTTAGTGGCTGTAACCAGATGCCTACATGTTTCTCTAGCTCAGATTTGTAACAGAAGCCAGGAGGCTTCCACTCCATGAGCAAAGACTCCTCAGTAGAAGTACAGTGATGAAATAAATGCAGCTTCGCTATCTCAGGGGAGGGCTGGGCCCTGAGCAAACCCAAAGGCTGAGGCTACATCGAAAGAGAGGACTGTGTTTAAACCCATCTCCTGAAGAAATAAAGGGAATCCCACTGTGGCTTCATTTGAGGATTTGTCCCAAGCTTGAAACCCCAGTCACTGTGTGGGTAAAAGCTGTAAGAGCCAGAGAAAATACCTCTGCAACTAAATTTGGGCAAAGAACCAGAAGTTGCCAACCTCTGGTCGAGGTGCTTAGAGCCACCATTTGGATTCTTAGGAGCAGAGCACAGATCATGTTTTGCCCTTGTAGTTCTTCCAATATTTGATAGTCCAAAAGTTAAGGAGCGGGAGTCTTCTGGGGTCTTACTGAGTTAATATTCTGCCTACCCCAAAATATTATTTTTATAAAAGATTGTTTTGTGTTTCATACAGCCATCTTTTAAGTCTTGCCAAGTCTGGGGGATCCGTCAAGCCTCTGTATCATTCTAGCCAACTGTGGCTGACGTCTAAAAATGTCTCTGAACCCCTCTATCAGAGAGTTCAGTCCAAGCAATAATCAGTTCTTTCAGGTGTCTTCGAATAAAGTGGCACTGATCAGATGTTAGTAGTTTTAAGACCTGTACGCAAATAAGCGAAGGCGCCCGCCACAAGCTTGCACAAGAGCAGTGCTGTAACCCACTGGGGCAGTGTGAGCTCACGGCCCACTGCAAGCAACTGCCTCTCTCCCCTTAAGAACTCTGTCTTCTGTGAAGTCAGGTCATTTTTCTTGCCTCGCTCCTTTTCATCCCTCCTCTTGCCATTCTGTGTCACTGGCATCCAACAAAGTTTATCCTCTTTCTTCCACAACAAATCAATGGTCACAAGCAGAGGAGATGAGGGCGGGATACCTTGACAAGAGTTGCCATGTCTCTACAATTCTGTTCCTCGGTTAACCAAAGGAAAATGAGGCTCACAGGAGAAACCACACCGTGCAGCCCAGAAAGGACAAAGAAACAACTTTTTTTTTTTTTTTTTTACTTGAGATAAAATTATATTTGAAACCTGATCTACCCTAAGGATCTATGGACCTTTGAATAATTACTCTAACTCTTGGAGCCTCTATTTTTTCATCTGTATAATGGAAATAAAAGAACAGATATCATAGATTTATTATAAAGATTATAAGAAGTAGAGTATGTAAACTACCAGACACATTATAGGATCTTTAAATTATTATTATTAACATTAATGTGAATATAGTTGTACATTGACCCCAAAGTGGATTTTCCTATCCAACATTTTCATAGCAATTATATGCTCGAGATATTCCAGGTCGGTCCCGATTTCGTGTAACCTCATTTTTTTCAGTAAAAACATTTTATTAAATACCTGTGACTTTTTAGTACCTTCTTGTTTTCATATTGACAAAATGTAAAAAATAAAAAACCTTTTACTGGATTATTTGTTAAATTCAGAAATCATAGCTTATCATTAATATTATCACTTTTGCAACCAGATGGGCACACTCACATTGGATAATTTGCCCCCAACTAGGCACTTTCAAACGAGAAGGTAAAAAGAGCAGGAAGCTTTATTTTCTGCCTGCCCTCGGAGGTTGCTACAGGTGCAGTCAACTTGCCCTCCAAGCAGGAGTTTACCTGGGAAGCAAAGCATTCCTTTACTCAGAGAATAATGGCCCATCGGGAGGCACTATTTTAGCAACTGAAGTATCCCAAGGGGTGATGGAAAGACTTGCTCTGTGTACTTCCTTCATCAAAAAGGAAGACTGCTAATTCTAATAAAAGTTCTTTTTCTTGCAATGAAAAATAAATGGCACCGTGAGATCCCAAAACAACCAGATAGAAGCATGCCTTTTATACCCACTACAGACTCTTCACGGGGAAAATGCAAGACATGAATTCATGGCCAGGGTACAGGGGATGGGGGTGCATTTTGAGTAGAAAAGTGGTCTTTAGGGGAAATAACCATCTGGCTCCCAGGCTCCCTCGACAGCACCGCTCTTATCTTAGCACCACTAAGAGAGTCAGCCATTCTCCAAGGCTGTGGGCAAGATGCTTGCAGCCTGCAATAGCGTTTTTTATTTACGTTTCAAATTCTTAATGTTTGATCGGTTTTCTCAAAAACATCACATATATATCTTGCTCCTTGTACTTCAGAAAATTAGATGCCACTAATCAACTGATATGCTAATTTGGATTATGTTTCCCATCCCATAAATAACTGGATTTCACTATATAATTTCATGGTTACCATCCTATACCAGTGATTACATCTAGTTTAAATCAATTTACATCATACATTAAAAGACATATGCAGCACATAAAAAGCCCAATGGCCCCTCTTCTCTACTTACTTTGCCATTATAAAATGTTTTCCTATTTTTAGTTTCTTCTACCTTTCTTTTCTCTATTCGTCCTTTTTTCTCAGGAATTGTAAGACAGTAATCTTCTGAAGACTAGGATCTCAACCTCTACAGTTCAGATCCCTTGAGTGGCTTCAGAAGACAATACTGCCTCCTACCCAGAGCACTGCATTCCATGAGAATTCAACTGTGTGCAAAAAAATGACTGAGTACTCAGGTCCCTGCCTCAGACTAAAACACACACAATGAGAATTTCATAAGCAATTAGGAATACTATTCCTTTTGAATATTTTCTTAAGGCTACTTCTTAGGAAAATGTAGCTATATATCATGCTGAGCGGATTTATGGCCACTAGTATATATCCTTTAATCTTCATTCTATATTCTTTGTAGACTCTTTAAGAGTCTCTCATCGCTCTTCACTTGAGTTAATGATAATTCTGAGTGTTTGGAATGAGTGGGCCCAAGAGGAGAATGAGTTCAACAGAAAGGAATTGGTGGCCCAAATATATGGCAGAAGCTGAGACTCAAGTGGAGAAGGAGATGACCAAAAATATTCTGGAAGTGAGTACAGCAGAGGCACATTGAGAATAGCGCTGTCTTCTACTGATATCTGTTATTTAGATTTAAATTATGAGCCAGCCTATGTATTTTAAGGTTTTCTTTTAAACCTAACATTGACCTAATATTAAAATTAGTTTCTAGCTGCTACTTAGCACATGGCAACTGATAGGTTTACTTGCCCCTAAAACACATGCATTACCAGCCTCAAAAAAAAAACAAAACAAAACAAAACAAAAAACTCCAAAACCAAAACAAAAATCCCTTTTGAGATCTATAACTATCTATAGAGCCAGTTGCATTTAGTTTGGCTTTCTGGGATATTTCTTCCTTGATCTTATCAGACTGTGAAGCCCTTGCAGGTGGGACCTCTCCCTTCTTATCCGCTGGTTTAACCCCAGCACTAGTAAAAAGGAAGCACTCGATAAATGGTTGCTGAATTGAAAAAAATAAAATAAGATAAAGAGTCTCTAGTTGATTGAGTCTACTGTCACATTTTGCCCTCCCTGTTCATTTTTAGCTTATTTTCAACTGATCAAGCCTATTTTCTCTAACCTTTTTCAAATTTGGCATTATTCCTTTATGTTCTCTTCTCTGCTCAATCTCACCATCCTCTCTAACAGATGTTCCTCTCATCACTCTGAAAAGTGAAGTCATCAAAGTCATCACTTGCATATTCATAGGACTGAGGACTACTGGGATCACGAATACATATTAAAGCACAGCTTCTCCCTTTAGTAACCATTTTTTAAGTCTTGATAGAAATAAAACACAAATGTGTTATTTTCCCCTTAACTGTTGTGTGGGAGATTTTAATTAACACATACTTCCTTAAAGAACATGTGAACCATGCGGAGCTGCCAACATAAGCAATATTTTTTTGGAAAAATTAAAAATGTATAGAAAGTGGTGTGGAAAATGATTAGAAAATTTGGATTTCTTTTTCTTTTTTCTTTTGTTTTTCTCTTGTTATTTTAAAGCATCGAGTTCAAAATATCTATGTTCCAAATTCAAAATTAGAGTCTTTCTAGGAGACCAAGTATATGCACATAACTTGAAAACACAGCATTAATTTTAAGTTTCCGGAAAGTCAGGGGATAAAAGGCAATTCAGTGTTTAAAGTTGAAAGATAAGAAATCAACCCAAGGAATCAACACACACACACACACACACACACACAAATAAAGTCATCTTAATAAAAGAATTCCTTAGACATACTAAAATAATGCTATATTTTTTTTATGCTCCTCTACTACAACAATAAGATGCTAATACCATAGACATTTTAAGATTGTTCTTATTTAAGATTATTTGTGAAGCTTGCAAAGAAGAAGGGGGTGGAGATCAGGACGCACGATTTACTGCATGCTTACTCTGTACTAGTTTGCTTTAGACTTATTCTTTGCCTGTGTTAGCTCATGTCTAAAACCACAATGTGCCTATTGTTGTTTCATTGTTTTATTAGTTCCATATCCATATTTTTAATGAACTGGTCAAATTTGTAGATCACATCATATGGTTCAAGGAGGAAGACTATTTTTTACTTATTTACTTTTACCACTAGGTCCATTTTCGGCAGCCTGAGTTAATATTTTGTCAGTAATGTCAATGTCATTTATCTCTGTCTGCTCCTTTGCATGTTCAGTGGTGATTTAGCTTCGGAATGAGGATTTTAAGACTCAACACTCTGATAATAGAATTCAAATAAAACTTGAGGAAAGGATAAGACTAATGCCATAGGCAGGAAGAAGATGACAGAGTTATTGAGGAATACAGGTAATGATTTGCAAGTGGGAATTTAAGAGATGTAGTACAGAAATATTGCTTTAGAATTCTTGCTACACTGAGATTTGAGCACCACTGCTCCTAGATTTCGTTACAACGGATTCACTTATAAATTAAACCGATTTCTTTTCTATAAAAAGCAGATTCAGATTGTTGAGAAATGGATCCTGAAATAAAATGTCTTACTTTTTCCCCCCAAACAGAATAATATAAAAAATATGCCACCATGTTTTATATGTATCTGTGTGTGTTAAATAAAAACATGTTGGCCTTTTAAGAGGAAAAAAAAAAAAATGGCTGAGAAGATTACATTCACTTCTTTATTTGGGAACATTACACATACTAAAATAAACTACCCACTCAGTACTGTTTGTCAATTTAAGTATCATTGAAGAATCTAGAGAGAGAAAAAGAAATCTCTGCCAGGAGAAACAGTGCTCTCGGGAAATGCTCTTTGATTGTCCTGTTCAGGAGCAATGAAGATGCCAGCATATTTGCATATGAAAAGAACACATTTGGTTTAAATCACCAGCATCAGTATCAGAAGACCCTCGTTCTCCAGTTTGTCCACTGTTCCCTCAGCTTCTCTCATGTTGAGCCTCAGAAAATACTATTTTGTCTTATCTTCATGAACATTACCTATGTGGCTGACGCTCCAACCTCAAAACATTGAACTGAGAACAGGTCTGTGCTTGTGTCCTTTCCAGTTTTGATATCCCACACTGTATGCTATAAACCCCAAACTGGCCTGGCATCGTCGCCTGACACTGCGCACAGTCTTGGCTCTTTGTGTGCATGTTCCAAATCCACGCTCCACTCAGAAACAACGCGTGCTCGCAGCTTTCTGCTGTTCTTTTCAGCAGGAACATATGCGCTGCTCAAGGAAGGAAGAATGAAAATGTTATTCCAAGAATGGAAGCAGATCCCTCTGAATGCTAAAAGAAATATCATGAGTCAGTTCATGGAAATCTGTAGTGTCAGAACTAGGATCGCAGAAGTAAGAGGAAGAAACGCAGGGAAAAACCTTAAAGTTATCCGCGCAGAGGCCATGATGACAATGTTTTTCCAGAACTTCCAGTTTGACATGGGAGGCAATAGGATTCCCGTTCAGGACAGGCAGAGAGTGCATCAGTAGATCCAGCAGTGCATGGGGCTTAGTGGTGAGGGGCTCCTTCCCTGACTACTTCTGAATTTAAAGATGAGGCCAGTGTGGCTGGTGGAGACAGTTAGTTATAGGTGGGGCAACAGGAAAGTCAGGGCCCGAGTCACCGGAGGTGGACAGCTAAGAGACATGCACGCAAAATTGTTGAACTCGAACAGAGGACTCAAAATGACATCTAAGAGTATTTGGGAGTTTGAGGAAGAATAAAGGAAAAAGGGACTTAGAACGTTCCCTTCATGAGATGAGATTCTTCTGAGGAAATCGAGGTCCATCTGTCTGGGCAGGAAGTAGCAAGCAATCTAGATAGAAAGTGGTGATTTTAGCTGGGTGATTTCACATGCAACACATTGACTCATGGTCTGGGTTTCACCAAATCCTGACTGAGGCAATTTTTAGACAGTTTCCTAAATGAAAATGTTTCAGAAGAATCGCATTATATATATTGCTCCTAAGGGCTTAAATTTTAGAAGCTGGTGCTTAAATTAAGGTACTTTTCAGAAATATTTTTCCTATAAATTTATTAGGCTTAGTAATTATATTTGGAACTAATAATTTTGTTGTTGTTTTTATGAAATTGCTATCCCTCTATGGCAAATATTTTACAAGTCAATTTAAAGTATTAAATCAAAGCCGTATATGGATAGAGTAGAAAATAAGGGGGAAAGGGAAGAATGGGAGTAATAGATAGTTCTGGGGAGATAATTAGCCTCTCATTTTATTGTCTCCATCTAAAACATCTTTTAGGGGAGGACAAGTTTTGAAGAACTTGAAAGAGATAACTCCCATTTTTCTTGAGTCTCTTGAGTCAATCATATGTATGCTTTTCCTGCAGACAAAAGAAAAATCTTAATACTCACATTCAATATGGGGCTTTAAAGGTGTCAGTTCCCCTGTCATAAGATGGTTGACTCACAGGAAATAAAACAAGACTGGCACAGATGAGCTAAAGCTAGAAATGACTAGTGACCCAGGAGACACGAACAAGAGGAGGAAGACCAGTGAGTCTGTAGGTGAGAAAACAGATGTGAGCTAGCTGGTGGGCAGAAAGCATCTGATTATTCAGAGCAAAATCCATAAGTTTAACACTATGTTGAGACAACGTAGATCAGACAAGTTGAAAGCGGGAAAGATTGGTTCTACAAGAATCAGAGCTTGAAGGGAACAAAGAGCAAACATCTCAAGAGAGTTGGGATCTGGAGGGCAGTTCAACCATCAAGTTCAGCAAAGCACCTGTTGAGTGAATGGAGAATGCCTCAGGGCTCTAGCTATACAGGAAGTTTCAGAACAAAGGAGAAGTAGTTTACTCTACCCAGATTAAATTTAAAAAGAACCACTTTCTCAGCTCTTTCAGGACATGTGGTAGACTGGGTAAGATAAGAATATGAGACACATTCTATTTGAAGGTCTCTGTTGCACTCCTCACTTGTTCTGTGTAGTCAACAGCCAAAAATCAGGGTCATAAATTCCAGTCCTGACTGCGTGACCTTAAATTTGTTTTGGAGATTCAATATCTTCATCTAGAAATGGAGACAATGATTATAGTTATTCCCACCGAGTGCTTGTAATGGTCCAATTAAATACATTAAAAAATTATTAAATTTTTTAATGCGTTAATAATGTACTTCTCACTTTCATATATATTAGCTCAAACACCCTGTGAAATAGGAATTATTACCTACTGGTTACTGATAAGGAATCTGAGTTTCACAGAGGGTAAGGGAATTAACCCAAGATATAATTAGAATAATACCATTAAGCGATCTCTTACACGCCTAGCACCATTCCTAGTGCTTTAAGTACACTACCTCATTTAATCCATGAAACAACCCAGCAAGGGTGAATTGTTCAGAGTTGCACAGGTAGCCAGTAGCAGAATCAGAATTCAAAAGCTCTCTGGATGACAGCACAGCTGTGCTCTCCAACACTGCCCTTGTACTACTTTCTCTCAGAGTTACAAGTTGTAGACTGAAATGTGAGCTCAAATCTCTGGACCCCAGTCCATGCCTACTGTTTCAGTTATCTGCTAAGCTTCTTCCTATCTGTACATGGAAGTTCTTAAGAGCCTCTCTATAAGAAGATTGCTT
Organism: Eidolon dupreanum; assembly: GCA_028627145.1. Lineage (NCBI taxonomy): Eukaryota > Metazoa > Chordata > Mammalia > Chiroptera > Pteropodidae > Eidolon > Eidolon dupreanum. Next base: position 11,353,742 of record CM053512.1, read on the forward strand.
GTTTCCTGATGCTGCTGTAATACAGAAATCTTGAAGTTACTTTGTGAAGAATTTGGGGTATAAAATTTTACACAGGTAAGCAAACATAAGCCGTACAGTCTAGTTACAGAGCTCATCTGTTCAGCTCAGTCTATGACTGATTCTTTCTGTCAGTTCTGTCCAGAAGAACCCGAGGTTAGTAAGGCTCTATCTTTTCTAATATAATTGACTAACAACAAAATATTAATGGTTAAATAATTGTATTCATTGGGAATTTTTAAATGAATTGCTTTTTACAAACAATTGTATTAATAATAATAACAAAAGATTTCAAAGGTATATCTAAATGTATACGTTTATTTTATGAAGAAATGTGAGAGGATAAAAACAATGGCATCCATGCGTATATTCAGTTCATGGGTATTTACTGACTGTCTAGGTATGCTTAACATGATTCTAGGTGACAGTTTCATAGCAGTGAAGAAGAAAACAAGTTCCTATTTTATGGAGCTTATAGTCTAGTGGTCTAGTGGAACATGAAGTGTGAAAAAATAGTTTAGTGAGAATTATAAAGAGAGTGATTAAATTGATAGTTTTTGAGGGAGCATGGATCAGGAAAAACTTCTTTGATGAGGTGACTTTGAGCTGTGACCTAAAACATACCAAGGAGCCGGCTTAGGGTGGGAATGGAGGGGGGACAACAAATGCAAGGACTCAAATGTTTGATCTGTTGGAGAAGAAAGAAGACCAACAAAGATGACACAGAGTGAGCTTAAAGGTTAGCATCAGTACGGTGAGAACAGCCCACTCGAGATCCTTGTAGAATATGGTAAGGTATTTTGATTTTATTCTAAGTGACCTGGAAGCCACTGAGGGATTCTAACTAGGGAAGTGAAGAAATCACATTTATATTTCTAACAGATCCTTCTATCTCTTCTGTCAGGGAGGAACTATGCAGGGGCAAGAGCAGATACAAGAAGACCCACGAGGACATCCCTAACTGGTCTGGGTGAGAGCCGATAGCAATTTAGAATTGAACGATAGTGGTGGCAAGGGAGAAAGGGGGTCAAATTCACAATATTTTTTTTCAACGTAGAAAAGATAGGACGATGGATTTTATGTGAGGTTCGAGAAAACAGATGAATCAAGAAAGAGTTATAGTTTGGGGAATTGCATTACTGAATGGATGGCTATGCGTTTTATGGGGATGGAAATCAAGAGTGAATATAGTGTTTTGAGGGAAAGGAATGGGAATCAAATACCAGGGTTTAACCATCTTAAGTTGAAAATACCTCCTAGATGACCAAGTGGAGATATCTATTAGCAGTTGAAAATGGAAAGAGAGAGCTCCAAGGAAAAGTTACAGATTTGGGGAACAAAGGCCCAAAAATGTTATTTAAAGTCAAAGACTTTGAAATTGCTTAGAATGAGAGGGTATTTAAGTGTTATGAGTATTAGGATAACACTGACATTCTGAATTTGAACTAGGTTTCACCTGGGAATACCAATTTGCTCAAAGTGACTTCTGCTACCTTACCACTGCAGGTAACAGCCACGAACAATCTCTGTCACTGTGCAATCCCTCTCATTGGTAGAAATAACACAAGAGTAGGGGGCAGAGCACTTGAAAAGCTTTGGGCTTTCTCGTACCAGACACGTGACCACAGGAAAGCCACTTAACACCTTGGAGAGCGAGTTTCTTCTGTCATGAAATGGGGAGAGCACCACCTATGCCAACTATAAAAGGTCATAGCTCGAGTAAGAAGCATTTGGGAAAAGACCATTCTGTACAATGGAAATGAGAAGGGGCTTTTTAAAAATCCTATGCTCCACTCCACTGGGTCTCTTCTCTTCCCCAACACATGGTTCCCAGGTGGCCTGGGATACACTCAGATGCCAAGTACTCAACAAGAAGGTTGACTGACAAATTCCAGCCACACAGAGAGCAGCATCAGAACCTCAGTGGCTTTTGACTTTACATAAGCAAAATCACCTAATGAACAAAGCCCCTAGGTAGTCCTGATTCCTCAGTTACCCACACATAGCAACAGATGCTGCAAAGGTAGATCTGATACAGTGACCAGCCGTTCTCAGTAATTAGACAATGGAAGGAAGAAAGTAATCAAGTAAATCATGCAGAAAGGGAAAGAAACTGGATGGAGCAGTGGGAAGAAGTTTGATATCTTATATACTTCTCATTTATTAACTGAAGTCAGATATCTCAGCCTCTTGAAGAGTGCCAAGCTAGAATTTAGACCAGTGTGAATAAAAACAGACGATATCCCAAGTGTATCAGACATTAAATCTTGAGTGTCCAGAAACCACTCCCCACATGACAACCCTGTTTGTTCCAATTGGTTCATTTTCTCTTCTTTTCAATTAAATCTCTAATTATTTCAGTAGTTCAAAAACATTAACAGGTCTTAGACAACGTTTTATTGTCTTCCCTTTCCCATTCCTGTACTTTTAATAACTAACCACAAAGAACATGGCTTTTGGAGTTAAAATCTATAGTTCTTTACTTCTTAGCCTTAGGCCCTTGAGCAAGTGACTGAATTCATCTGCAAAATATGAAAGGTGAGAATTCTGTCATAGGAGCAAAGATAAAAAGTGAATACCTGGCCCTCAGAAGGAGTTCAGTAATCGATAGCAATTATTATGCACAAAAATAGTGTCAAGAATCCCTGCTCAAGGAAGCATTCATAAAGTGATTCACTCAAGATTATATTCAAAGTAATAAAGGTTAACCAATCATTAAGTATATGTCAGATATGAGTTTAAGTGCTTTATATATGTTAACTCATTTAATCCTACCAAGAACCTTATACAGTACAGACCGATATCCTTCTCATTTTACAGATAAGAAAACAGAGATTCAGAGACATTGTGCAATTTTTCTAAGGCTGTGTGCATGCTTAGGTAGAAACAAAGACAGGATTCAAATGCTAGCAGTCGGCTTCACACTCCCATCTTTAGCTGGCAAGCTATATTGCCTCCCCTCTAAGATTGTGCACTGAAATGCAAATCCATTTATACTCACTATCTATCATTTTTGTTGTGCTACTAATCTCTTCAAAAGTATAGTCAGACCTCTGTAATAATAGGTTTCACATCTGCAGAGTCAGCCAATCATGGATCAAAAACGCTATTTTCCTTAGTTTTTTGAGAAACTTCCAAACTGTTTTCCATAGTGTTCTACCAAAAACCTAAGAATGAATCTGACATATGATCCAGCAACCCCTCTACTGGGCATTTACCGCAAAGACTTGAAAACCCATATCCCAAAAAAATATTTGCGCACTAAAGTTCATTGTAACATTATTCACGGTGGCCAGAACATGGAAGCAACTAAAGTGTCCTACGATAGACAACTGGATAAAGAAGCAGTGGTACATATATACAGTGGAATATTACTCAGCCATAAGAAGAGATGAAATACTGCCGTTTGCAACAACACGGGCAGACTTTGAGATAATCATGCTAAGCGAAATAAGCCATACAAAAAAGGCTGAAAATCACATGATATCACTTATATGTGGTATATAAACCTAAAAGCAACAAACAAACAGGACAAACAAACAGAGACTCGTGGACGTGGACAATAGACTAGTGGTTATCAAAAGGTTGGGGGGAGAGGAGAGGGGAGAGGTAGACAGGGTAAAAGGGGTCAAATATCTGGTGACAGAAAGAAAACTAACTATGGGCAGTGAATACACAATGCCATATATATGGCAAGGCCTGTACTGGGCATATATAAGGCATATATATATGCCTTACTGTTGAATTGTACACCTGAAACTTATTAGATTTCATGATCCAATGTCACCATAAACAAACAAACAAACAAAAAAAACAGTATTTTCCATTCAGGAGCTGAGAATCTGCAGAGGGCCAACTGTATTTATTATTCTCCACCATTTCGCATAAAGGAATTGAGCATCCATGCATTTGGGTATCCAAGGAGTTCCTGGAACAAATACCCCATGGATACTGAGGGACAGCTGTTATCACCTGCTGGTTACCTGATGCTGTCAAGACTGAGAAACTCAAAGAGAGACACATTGAAAAATTTTGGTGTGCGCAGGCTCTGTATAAGCAGGCAATTGTTAAGGGCACAGCATGGTGACAGAGTCTGTTGGGTCTAGCTCTGCATGGCCTGAGCCTTCTCTGAGCTTCATCTAGCATAGCCCCAGGGCCAGTAAGACTCAATTCTTCCTGACACCTAAATACAATTTGCTAGAGAGTTGTGTTCATTTAGAATTTTAAAACAAATTTCTAATACGTGTGTGCAACAATTATAAAATATCGCAAGAGGATTTCTAGAGACTTCATTTATTTTTAGAGTGGGATGATAAGTAAAAAAGAGAGAAACGTAAATGAGCTTTCAATACATCAACTTGGAAAATGAAGTCTAGGGCTCTGCTTCATGTATTTAGCAACTCCCTTTGCCTGAACTCCTCATGCACCTTCTAAACCAAGTGAAATTCTGCTCATCCTTCCAGACCTGGTCCAACGGCACTTCTTCTTAGATGTTTTTCTAATGCCACAGTTACCTTTAATCACTGCTTGCTCAGCATTTCCACAGTTCTTGGGTTATGCCTTTATTTTTCCCTGATCACATTCTCCCTGGCTTTATAGTTGTTTGTCTCCACCACCTCCTGGAAATGCTCGGGAAGCAGGAATCAATAAGGAGGGGTAAACCATGATGGTTAAAAGCAGCAGCTTCAGAATCAGATACAACTCAACTTGGATCCTGACTGTCACTCAACTTCCATAAGGTCTTTGGAAAGTCGGCCACTGGGAATCTTAGATTTTTCATCTCTCAAGTGAAGATGATACAGGAAAGCATGCAGTGTGCTCAGACCACTGGTTCAAATCCTGGGCTCACTGCTTTACCTATTCATGTCTAAGTTTATTTTCCTATAAAACAAGGATGATAATAGAGCAATTATCTCATAATGAAAATTAAAGTAACAAATTTATGTAAATTATTTAGAACAATATATGGAGAGCAAATAAGCTCTTGGTAAATGCTAGTTATTTTCAATGTTACTATCCTATAGAGTTGTGGTGAGAAAAATACAGCATTCTGTTTGTAAAAAGGTAAGCATATAGTAGATGTAAAAAAAAAAAAAAGGTAGCTATTACTGTGCTATTACTGTGCTCTCCCAGTAATTTGCACAACACCTTGTCTTTAGAAGACACCCCCAAAATTATTGTTCGGTCAAAGGCAATGTTTCATAAAGGTAGTATCACACCATGAGAATCAAGAACATGGCAATCAATTTATAAGGAGGCAACAAAATAGGCCAGTACAGGCCTTACCTAATTCTTAGCTGTTGCTTCTCTTGTTGCTTAAAGATTATCGAGCAGCTTGTATGAAGAAGTAATATTTTTAACAATAGATTAAATATAAAAATATACCTCTGTGCTTGGTATTCCCTTTGGCCTTCCTTCCCTGCATACCATGTAGAGGGTAAAAATACTAAAGAAGATATACTGAAATCTTCCATTCTCCCTCTGGAGCTTCAAACAAGTCCAGACTTTATAATCATTTATAGAACACAGACCAGCAGAAGAGTAAAAGTCTGAACACGGGAGAATAGTTAAGTTCGGCCTCCTAAGATTTTTTTCTTTCAGAGAAACATATAAAACAAGGGCTGGTTTATAGCAACTCATAAAGTATGAATGGACCTGACAGGCAGGTTAATGAAGGCCCTAGCAAGTTACAAAACCTATGTCTATTTTTTTGTATAGCTTATCAATTTGGGAACATTGTTATACACATTTTCAAATCCTGAGGACAGAAAACTGATCACACAATTTATATGACTTTAAAAAAAAAAAAACTGGGCTATTAGAAATAAAAAAAAAGCTCTAAATACAAAATCCAAAATCAGTACACGTAATTTCACATGCGATCCAAGAGAAGAACAAAGTGTTTAGAATCAGCACTTTCTTGGACAAAGCCTTAAAATCAAGAGGATAAGCTCTCCTTATTTAAAGGCACTCTAACATTTGAAGTAACCTACCTAAGGACATCTTGTCATTGTATCATGATATATTGTGGAAAAACTGAATTTTAATCATTGAACTCTGGCACGGTATACTTCAAATTACTGCCTATTGTTTTGAATTTATGATATGTGTGGCATTCATATAAAAACAAATTCTTATAAGCAGCCTATTGACTCTGGAGATAGAATACATGACAATAAACATTATAAGCAGGGGGACGAACTTAAGAAATAGTTCACAGAAATTTCTTTTATATCTTTGTCAATACCAGTTTTCTCTATTCATTTTCAACAATGGTTTCAAGAAGAAATGCACTCATATTTTAAGAAATGATCCCTCTCCTTAAATGCCAGCTTTGTTGAAATGAAAATAATTTTATTAAACCGTAAGCAAAACAAGCATTCTCTGGGGTTTTTAATTATTACTCTCTTTGTGAAAATAAAAAGGGTTTCAATACGCTCAAATGAAACAACGAATGAAATGTAGAAGCAGAGTTGCAATTTTAAGAGTGAATTATATAATTTAAATGCAGTCAACCGTTAGAAATATAGTTGACAATGGACATGAGATACTCATTTTTCCAGTACATGCCTATCTTGTGCTAGCAAGATATTTTGAGCCAATTAGCTTGCTCAATTGACTCTCCTACCTCATTTACTTGAATAAAGATGTAGCAGGGGAACTTTGGCAAGATATAGTGATTTTATAGTAGCATACAGACAAGGCAGAAACAAATCCTTGATAAAAAAAAATAACTTATCCAAAGCAGTATGACACCTAGCAAAATTAATGTGGCTCTTTTCCCAGTGTTAAAAGAAAAGCCATTGAAATTCTAAATTTATTTGAATACTTTGGTAAAGACTTGAGAATCAAGTATCAAAAATTTAATTGGAAAATTAAGCGGAAAAAGCCCCCTATCTCATTAATTTTATTTTTTGCTAAAATTTTTGTATTTGTTTTAAGAGGCTTTGGTTTTTCTAATTAAATAAATATGCATATTCTTCAAAAATGATAAAAATATTTAAGAGACTATTATTCTCTCATTATTCATTATGAAATGAAATTAACTATGTAACAAGTAAAGTGCTGAGGAATTTGTGGGATTAAAAAACTTTTAAAAGGTGATAAAAACGTATAGTAAAACCTACAGTAAAATGTATAGTGTCCTTGAAAAAGTTGTTTACTCTTTTTTTCCAAGAAATTATACAGCTGAAGATCTTAAAGTGCTAAAAAGCATAACAAAGAGTCTGGGAGAATGTTTCTTTCAGGATCAACAACTCAATCCCCTGAAAACTCTAAATAACTTTCTTTTGTTTAATCATCAGGCATATCTTACCCTATGATAAAATGATCTACTGTTAAGAATTCTCGTTTATTTCTTAATAAATGTAAAAAAAAAGGTATTTGAAGTTATTTTTTAAATGGAAGGACTAATATGAATCAATTCTTGCAGCTGCTCATCTCTTAGATCTATGATTCAAAGCCAGAAATATAAGTGACGACACCATTGCTACTGAACCTGACTGGGCTTTCAAAACAGATAGTATAAGTAGGTCTTTGAACAAGGCAGATCACTTTAATTAAAACAGAAGATGAGTATTTGGCCCAGACATGCTTTCTCTTGACAGCTGGTCACCATGTTTGCCTAACATTCTCTGCTCAAATTGCTTCTGCTGCCTTCAGAAGCCCCCTGTTCTCCATGATACATATAAGAAGGCTTTACCCGTGTTTAAATACACCAAATCCCTCAAATAAATCTTCACTTTTCAGAAGTCCTTTCAAAAATGTAAAAAAAAAAAAAAAATGAATTTTTTTTCTTAAAAATGCAAGATGGTAGTTGCAGTTTCAAGCATTAAGTGGTACGGTCAGTGAGACAAGAGGAGCTAGGTGTCTTTTGCCTCTTAGCTCCCTTTCTGAAAACAAGTTCTTTCTGTATCTAAGAACTCTCTAGGGGGAAAAAAAGGATACCTTTATTGGCATTACCACAGAATTTTCTTGAGTTTACACATTTGTCTGTTTCTCAATACTTGGGAAAATAAAAAAGAAATCTAGAATCCTTAACTTACAGCACTTTTTAGCTACATTTGTAACAAGAAAATATATTTTTAAAAATAAATTATACCAAAACCAGGAACAATGACAGCACTAAAGTATATATGGTGACAGTAAAAAATCAACTATGGGTGGTGAAAAAAAAAATATATATATATATAT
>CM053512.1:11362052-11413582 GCA_028627145.1 Eidolon dupreanum
TTTTGGAAGATAGTTTGGCAATTTTTTACAAAACTAAATTTACTCCTAATAAACAATTTAGCAACAATTCTTCTTGGTATTTACCCAAAGGTGTTGAAAACTTTTGTCTACACAAAAACTTTCACATAGATATTTATAGGAGCTTTGCTCAAAATTGCCAAAACTTGGAAGAAACTAAGATGTCCTTCAGTAGGCAAATGAATAAATAGACTGGTACATTGGAAAATGGAATATTATTCAGTGCTAAAAAGAAATGAGTTATCAAGCCATGAAAACATGTAGAGGAAACTTTAATACATATAACTAAGTGAAAGAAGCCAATATTAAAGGGTTATATACTTTATGATTCTATCTGACATTCTGGAGAAAGCAAAACTATGAAGACAGTAAAAATATCAGTGGTTGCTAAGAGTGAGGGGAGAGAGGATTAATAGGAGGGCACAGGGGACTTTTGGGGCAGTGAAAATACTCTGTATGGTACCATAATGATCGATGCATGTCATTGTACATTGTCCAAACACATAGCATGTCCAATACCAAGAGAGAACCCTAATGTCACCTATGGACTTTGGTTGAAATGACATGTCATGGAGGTTCATCAGCTGCAACAAATATATTACTGGCAAGAGATGTAGAAAATGAGGAAGGCTATGTATTTGTAGGGGTGGGGAGTTTATGGGAAACTCTGTACCTCCTACTCAATTTTGCAGTGAATCTAAAACTGCTCTAAAAATAAATAGTCTGTTAGAAAGAGAAAACAAATGATTAAAAAAATTATATGGGAAATTTCTGTACCTTCTACTACATTTTGCAGTAGACCTAACTAAGTCTGCTCTAAAATTAAAGTCTATTAGAAAACAAATATTTTTAAAAAATTATATATAATTACTTTCTCAATAAATTATGCCTCTAAATGAAAACATACTTCTGTCTTCAAGGTGGAAGAATAAGAAGATATTTTTGAGTGAGCGAGACTGAGAGGGGCAAGAATTTTATAAGTGCCATAAAGGAAAACAAAAAATAACTCCACACAGCTTTCCAGAAATGTCAGTTAGCAACAGACTGCAGGCACTGCCTGAGAATGAGCGCTGGCCAGCCGACCAGTGGTCAGTGGACCTGGTCGAGGGACACAGCTATCGTCAACTGAACACTACGCCCTTGCGTAGTGAACTCACCTGCTCTTTGGGAAATAACACTTACCTCATAGAATGAAATGTTTTATCAAACAATATTCATAAAATTCTGTAAGATATGCAATGGTATAAGTACTATACATACAACTTGCAAACTCTCTATACAAATTATTATTGTTATTATATTTGTCAATATAAATAAGATAGAATTTCTTACCAAGGATGAATTCCAACTGTGGTTCATCTGGAGTTTTCTGAATACCTATAAATAATAGGTAAGAATTCAGATGAAAGATATTTAGCTCATTATCAAAAATACATCAATGAATATTACTATGTTTCACCTTACACTGAATGTGTTAATATATTATTTGGCAGAATGAATAAACACAGTTAACAAGATTGTATATAAGCAGTGAGTTTTCAGGGTATGATATCATATTTGTAGCAGAAACTAGATATGACTAAAGATTTGATTGATTTATTTAGCTCCATGGCCATAGAGAATCTTGGGAATATCATAAACTGTGTCAAATATAAAACATTTTCCAACCATGTCTGTTTCTTTTGGATCCATGTAGACAGAGGTGAAACCTTCAAAAAGGTTGACCTCACCAAAGCACTCTTTTATATGGATTTTTTTTTAAGCCATTCTAACCTGTTGTAAATAGTAAATTATTATTTAAAGAGATATCTCTAGTTAGGTTATGAAGGACATTATGCTGGTGGTTATACCGTCAACTTATTGATAGCTCAAATCAACATTCTATTAAATACTTCTGTTTCTTTTGTTGGAGATTTTTTTTTAAATCTACTAACAAACATGGCTAAGTGATTTAAGATGAAGCGTAAAGGAAAGTGACTCAGAACAAAAATAAGAGAATGGAAAGATTTAACGGTTAAAAGGTAGTAAGATAAGGCTGTGGTGAGTGACGCTGTGTTAGGTACCTGTGGACCACACACAGCGCAGGGGCTTCCTAAACAAGAGTAGATGGGGACTGGGATGCCATTTGTTACGGGTGGCCAAAGAAGCAAAATTAAATTTATAGAAAAGTAAACCATTTGGCAATAAATGTAAAAATATTATACAAATCATTCCCTTGTTTATTTTTACTGGTGCATTCATCAGATACAATTTAAATTTACTAGCATCTGGTCACTAATGTATTGTTAGAACCACCTCTTTGTATAAAAATCCTTCATTTTTTTAATTTAGAATTCGCGATTTTGCATGGTAACCATTTATTTTTTATTCCTGTTGACATTTAACGACGCTATGGTTAACAATTTTAGACTTTCCAAGAGAGGTTAAAATGACAATCATTAGGTAAGACTTCATGCATTTCAAATACTGTGGATTTTTTAAAAGGTTATTAACAACTAACTCTACTTGTAAGCTCTTATAACCAAATTTCTAAAAAAATGCATCCAACCGATACCAATTACCAAAGATTATTTTTACACTGTAAGTTAAATGAGAAGTTAAGCATAGGTTTGTCAGTGTTAATGACTGAGCAACAGGAATCTCCTGAAAAGAAAAGCGAAAGACACAGTTCACACTGAAAATAAAACTCAAATGCTAGAATTTTAAACATGAGAGAAAACGTAAGATTCTTTCAATGATTTTAATTACACAAGTAGTATAAAACCCAATCATCATATTCAAATGTAAATCTTGGCCAAATCTCCAGGCTTGTTCTATTTATGTAATTTAGTGCTCTCAGGTAAAGCAGCAACAGTCTAAGCATGCAGGGCAACCATTTTACCCTAATGCTTTCAACTTAAATGTCTTTGGTTTTAAAGAGACATTTTCTATGTATGTCTTAAAAAAAGTTTCTACGAGATTATACAAATGCTAGATAGGTGTAAAAAGTATTTGTTTGTGTCTTAATGTATATTCAAGAACTTTGATTCTACTATTTGGTATTTAACAGATTCATGGACTATATTCTACCTCACCCAAGATAAAAGATAAGAGGCATATCATAGACTCCACACACCGAAATAAGTAGTACAAAGGAAAACATTTAGTTAACCTCATATCATGTGTTAGAACCCAAGTTTCCGTGAATACGCATGCATGTGTGTGTTTTGTTGACACCATCTGCATCATCGGAGAGATTCAAGGAGGGGCACGCACATACTTACTTGTCAACTGGAAGTCCCCAGTGTCATTTGCCTGGGGTGTGGGAAGAAAGTGTTGGCCTTCTTCTGATGTTCCTTCCTCTTTGATTTCCATGATCAAACTTCACAGTTGTTTAATCTTCCAAGTTTTCGTGCCCAAACGTCACTGCCAATTATTCCTGGTTTGATATAGAGGTTTCTTCACACTAAAGACCTGATATTCCACTCTGAAATTCTGCATTTAGAAAAACATCAACAGCAAAAATCTCAGTTACTTCAGAGTTCTGTGTAAAGCTAAGAATCACAAGTGGGTAGAGACTGTCGCCACCTTCACATGAACTTCCTGCCTGTTAGCCCACTTCTCCTTTCAAGTCCAACTCGCTCAGTTAATGTACCATGAAACTCTGGGTTCAACGGGTATTCTCTCTGCAATTATTTTATGGTTATATGAGGGACTTTAAATCTTGAAAGGTATGTTCTTTCTCTTCTAGTTCATTCTGCAAAATAGTAGGTAGCTATAGGGTCTGCTAACTTAAATGCACCTCATTTAGCAACAGGAGCAGATAGCATCTTGTAAAGACATTAGCATGTTTTGTCAAGGTGAATATTACTGTTATTCCTTCCATTAGAATTGCCTTTTATGCTCATCTTTCCATCCACCCTGGTTAGACTATTATTCACGAGCCCACAAAGATAATTTGGCATGATGCTCTTCATCCAAGATGAGTCAACAGGTTGTACGGGAGAGTTTCCAACCTCAGTGTTATCCACAGAGTCTCTTGCTGCTCCCTGATGAAGGTTTAATTGTTTAATGATCGAAGTAGATGGTGAGAAGGATGAATAACAATTCTTAAAAGCTAAAGCTCAAGGGGAAATGAAAGTAATAGCAAAGTGATGAAAATTAGCATTGGGAAAGTAAGCCTCTCCAAGAACATAATGCCCTGTTATACAGACAGCCTTAAACAGTTTCAAATTCATCTTGATATTTAGCATGATATACATGACCAAGAATGAATTAGGGGGAAAAAATCAATGTAGCTTTAAATCAAGTGACCAGCTGAATTAAAATGTATAAAAATCTTTAAATGTCTACCTAATGCTGTTTAATGAGATAGCAGCAATGGAGTTTGGGTTTGGCATACTGATTTGGTCTCAACTTCACAAACCCACAGCTTTGCTCTTGGTTGTTCTTAATAAAGTGGCTTCATTTATAATTCAGCTCTATTTTTTAAAGATCATCTGGCAAAAATTAAACCCAGAAAGCATCTTAAATCTTGAAGTTGCAGGTAAATAAACGTGGACTTCTAAGGATATAACCAGGAGTATTTACTGGGATAAAGGGCCATTGGGCCATATATTAGACCAAATCTGTTCATTTACAAATTGTATTTTGAATTTAGGTAATGCTTTCTAATTTCTAATTCTTTTTTACTATTTAAATTAAGAATCTTTTTTGATAAAGCCAAACATATAGTCATTGCACCACATTCTCTCAAGAACCTACAACAAATGCATTAGCATTAGTTGGGTTATATCTGTGGAAGATGGCTGTGCATGTAAGAAGTGGATACAGGACTTAGCTAACTTTACTGCACTTCTTGACCAAAGACTAATTCCCAATCCTGATCAGTCACCTTAAAAATTAAAAAGAGACCTAAATAACGCAATAGGAAAGAATCCTAGCAAAATCGCAACTTTGCAAACACGGTAAATAATTAATAAAATAAATGTCAACTCTACATGTGGATGTACATGTACTTGTAAAATGCACCTGAGGTAAGGTGCCTAAAAAGACTCATTAACATGGTCCCATCTTAAGCATACCATAATGCATTCAAAACTAGTCCACTAACTGAAAAACAACTTCAGTTTTAGAGAGAATGGTGTCACATATTCAAAACAAGAATTATATGACAACTTCTTATGATTCTATTCATTTTCATTCTACCTTTGTTGCATTTGAGGACAAATTTCAAATTTGATGCATGTTATTAAGACATACAGCCTCAGAAAGAATCAGTTGTATTATTAGTAAATCTCTAGAAAACCAATGCGTTTCTAGCTGGTAAACACAACATTTACTTAGGGTTATGGTTGAGTACAATAGTTCCTTTTCTGTGTCTATATGGAAATTGTTTGGTTTGAAAATCCCGCACAAGAATAGACTGAGTTCTTTACATACCGCAGTATATTTAAAACAGACAGCTGGGAAGACGAAACCTAATTCTTAGAGCATAAAGAAACCACATTAAGTATACTTTAAGCAGGAGAGTGACGTGGTCATATTTGATTTTTAAAAAGTTTACTGACGTCAAAATAGAGAATGTAGTGGAAGGTTGTAACTCAATATGAATACAAACTGTTTGGAGGTTATTTTAATACTCTAAGAAAATAAAATAACAATTAGGGTCTAAGCCAAAATAAAGCAGATGAACTACGGAAGAGAATCTGGATTCCAAAGAAAATTGTTACACAGAATTATCTGTGATGGCATTAGATGTGATATTAGAGTTGAGACAATGCAAGACAGAAATTCAGGTGAAATGCAGTAAATTATGGACCAATAAACAATCTGGAGAATAAAGGAGGAACTGTAGTCAAAGATGACAAGCCTAGTTTTAATCATGTTGTTTCTGAGTGACATCTTTAAATTTCTGAAAGAAGAAAAACTGTCAACCCAGAATTCCATACAAGTGAAAATAACTTGTGAAAATTAAGAGAAATAAAAGCCTTCATCCAGACAAATAAAAACTAACAAACTCATTATCAGCAGACCTGCAACTGCAAGAAATATTAAAGGAACTTCTTCAAGCATGACCTTACAGGGAGATACCTGGATCTACAAAAGAAATGAAGAGCACTATAAATGGTGTAAAGGAAAGGAAATGTTAATTTCATCTTTTCTTCTTTTTAGTGCCTATAAAATTGCTTCAGGCAGGGCTTGGCACACTTTTTCTGTTAAGGGCAGATAGTAAATATTGTAGGCCTTTTGGCCTAGACAGTCTTTGTCATGACCACTCAGTTCTGTTGTTGTGTGAAAGCACTACTGACAATACATAAACAAACAGAAATGGTCATGTTACAATAATGTCTTATTTGCAGAACTAATTGGCATTCAGAATTTGGTCTGCAGGTCCGAGTTTGCAACAACCAGTCTGGAGCAAAAACAGTAGTAATGATTTATGATATGCTTATAGTATATATATATATAAAAAAATCATTTATAGCATCAATAGTAAAAAGGATGGAAAGATGGAATGAGAGTTATTGTTATATAGTTCTTACACCACAAGTATAGTATATGAGTATAGCACAAAAATATTTAAAGGTAGACTGTGATTAATAAAATGTATATAGGAATTCCTAGGGTAAGCACTAATAATTTACAAAAAATAAGTACAAATAATAAGCCAATAGTGGAGATAAAATTGAATAACAAAAATATGTACAATAAATCTTAAAAAGTAGGGCAAAAACAAAGCACACAGAATAAATCGAAAACTAGCAAAATGGTTTTTTTACTTCAACCACGTTATTAGTCGTATTAAATGCTAACAGTCTACACACACACACACACAAACACACATACAACCACACACACACACCACTTAATTATTAGCTTGGATTAAAAAAAACAAGACCTAGTTACATGAATCATAGTTATATTTAAATATAATGACATAGATTAAAAGTAAAAGGATCAAAAATATGTATCATGCAAATGTTAATTAAAAGAAAGCTGAAGTGGCTATGTTAACATCAAATAAAATAGATTTCACATCAAGGAATATCAGCAAGACATCATGTAATGATAAAATGGTTAATTCACCAAGACGACATAACAATCCTAAATATGAATGTGCCCACAACAGAGCTTCATGATAAATAAAGTAAAAACTTAAGGAACTGAAAAGAAGATATAGATAAGTCCATAAGGATCTCCTTGCAGACACTGACATTTTCTCTCAGTAATGGGCAGAAGGAGTAGACAGAAAATCAGTGTGGATACAGAAGACTGAACCGCACCACCAACAACTTGACCTAATTGACTTTTGTAACACTATTCAACCAAAAACAGAATATTGATTTTTTTCAAAATAGACATAGAACATTCACTAAAATTATATCCTAGCTCTAAATCAAACCTTAACAAGTTTAAAAGAATTGAAATAGAAACAAATGTATTTTCTGACCACAATAAAATTGAACTAAAATCAAAAAGATAACTGGAAAATCTCTAAATATTTGGAAATTAAACAATACAGTTCTAAATAATTATATATATATATATATCCATACACACATAAATATACACATATTCATATATTCATATGTAGATAGATATACACATACATATACACATAACTACATTATACATCCATATATATTCTTATGATTCAGAAGTTATTAAAAGGATATCTACACACATGCAAATATTTGAATCAGAATAAAATGACTACCTTACATATCAAAATATGCTTGGAGGGAAATTTATACTATTAAATGTTTGTGTTAAGGAATAAGGTCTCAAATCAATGATCTAAACTTTCACCTTACAGCTAGGAAAAAAGCAAATTAAACCTAAAACGAGCAGAAAAAAAGGAAAAAATGTGTGTAATAAACTTAACTGATAAAGATTTAGTTTCCAGAATATATTTAAAATGTTAGCAAAACAACCCAGTGGGAAAAACTATCAAAATATGTAAATAAGTAATTCAAAAATATCAAACACAAATTTCCAAGAAATATATTATGAAATTTTCAACTTCGCTTATTATCATGGCAATGCAAATTAAAACCAAATGAAATGGAAGGATATAACCATCAATAAGTAAGAATTTTTAAGTCTCAAAACTTCAAATACTGCTGAGGATTTACAGCACATAAACTTTTATCCACTGCTGGTGTTCTAACCACAATGGAAAATAATTTGGTACTATCCAGCAAAGTTGAAAAGCAATTCCACTTCTAAGCTATAGTTTAGAGAAATTCTTGCAATACATACCAAAAGACAGAGGTCTGTTCATGGCAAACCAACTCCTAATAATAAAGTATTGAAAACAGACTAATGTCCATCAACAAGAAAGTAGATAAATCTATTGTTGTCTATTTGTTCTATATAAAGCAGATCTTCATTGCACATATCAATATGGATTAACTTCACAAACCAAGTATAGAGAAAAGAGGAGAAAGAGTGAGGACGGGCAGGAGGACAGAGAGAGAGGGATGTGATGGCAATTACAGAGAAGTTTAAAATATGTAAAATTTGTATTATATAGGGATACATATACAAGAGGTACAATCACAGGGAAATGCATGATAAACATTAAAATCAAAAGAGTTATGATATCTGGGAGGAGGGTTTGTGGAGATGCCATCGGGGAGGGGAACACAGAAGTCTTCAACTGTATTGGGAAAGTAATTTGTTAAACTGGGTAATAGGTACGAAACATCTACTACACTTTTCTTATACTTTTGGTATGTCCTAAATATTCATTATGAATTTAATTAACTAAAAAGAGGCAAAGGCATGAGTTCAGAAAAAAATAGGGAGGAAGTGGTGCAGGAGCTTTTAGACAAAGAATGGAGTTTTGAGCTGCCTTTATGAGCACCGGACGAGGGAATAAGTAGGGGTAGTCGTGTGAGTCCAGCTGAGCCTAGAGACTGAATTTGTGGGGTCTCAGTCCAACTAGTGTGCCTTTCTCTAGCAGTACTCAGCAGCCTGGTGGAGGACAGTTTAGTTGACACAGTGCTGGGGTTCCGTCTGCTGACACAGCGATGAAAGAGTGAAGCCAAGAATGTCATACTACTAATGTGATGGAACAGCTTCTGGGCTGGACGGGGAAGTCATTAAAGGAGAAAGATACAACACGGTGGGAGACGAGAGGAGAACTATGATGAGAAGTCCCAGTACAGCCATGGCATAAATGAGTGACTGAAATGGGGGTAGTGGTGATTGTTATTAGAGCCAGTAAGACAAAGAAACTGTGCATCGAAGATGTTAGATGGGTTATTCCCATAGAAATGGAAATATCCCAGAGGGTAGCAGGCAGGACCTGGAGACCAGCGAAAAACTAAGTGCTTGGTGGAAAAGTCTGAAAAGTTTGGCCAAGGAGCATAATAAATAAGGGAAGAAGTATGGTAGAGGCAGACATCAACAATCTTAAAAAAAAAAAAGGTCATAACAGCTAATGGAGCTTCTTGTGTCACTAGGAAAATGGTGACCCTGCCTCCTGGATCCATTAGAGTAGGCAGCAAAGAAGTAGAAAATGCCAGAAAACAAGGTTTCCATTAAGACAGAGAGACAAAGGAAATATTTTCTTAAGCAATAGGTGACACTTTGTTTTTTTAACAGAAACAGAAGTCCCCATGGATTTTAATCAATATTTTAAAAATGAGAAGATTAGAGGAAGAGTGAGTCATGGCCAACAAAGCTCCTAGAAAAATGGGATGACACAATAGGCAAGGATAAGTGACAGGAGGAGCTTGTGTTTTAGGTGGTGACGCAGGATGACAGGGATGCGCCTTATCATATGATGGGCTCTTCTTGGGTTCTAAGTGGACCTCTGGTTAAAGATATTTCCTGGCCTGCACAGGCTGAGGCCCTGGAAGGGAGTGTCAGAGGCCTGGTGACACTATGCACCAATAGTTTTTGTTTAGGTTTTCAAACAGTGCTTTACCATGATATGAAGTATGGAATTAATTATTATTTTCTATCTATCTCAAAATAGAAACAGAATTGCAGGTTTCCGTTATGTTGATGGTGCAGCCTCAGCAGCTAAGCTCTGAAACTTGCTCATTTCATATCAATGTCCCAAAACTTCTGAAACCAAGACATTCTGATAAACCAGATATAAGTCATGATTCCAAGTTACTCTAAAACCTTCTAAACACCTGAAATGTATAAGAGGGAGTCTGGATAGGCAGGCCTTCCAAGGATCAACTGAACACTATCTAATGCCAAGAAAGGTAAAACCAGGAATATGACCCAGATGGGGATTTACCACTCTGCCTTCTCTGTACTTTTTCCCTTGTGGGAAAGGTCAGGGTACTCTGAAGCTTACTATCATCGTAGGATAACGATAGTCAAAGTTTTTCAACTTGGCCACTATTTACAGTAACAGGGATTTATTCTTATTTTATACCATTTGAAAGTAATAACAACAACAAAAAACTTACAGGAAAAGATTCCTTTTGAGAAAAATGGCATAAATTGGCAAATTTGATACTTTACCTGAAAAAACAATCAGGCATTTTTTAAGGTCAAGGCCCTCCTGGCTTTTCGTGAGGCCCCTGACCAGACAGAGGGTGACTTTCATCAGACCGATGGATTAGCATTCGGGGGCAACATGTCTGCTCGAGAAAACCAATTGTGTCAGGGACAATTGAATTCTCCAGGCCCTCAGTATGGTTTTGCTTCCAATATTAAATTCAATGAAGATCTGCTTTGTCACAGAAGAAAAAAGATACGAGTTGTCAGGGCTCCCGTTTGATCAAAAGTCCACCAGCCGGGGCTCAGTATTGAACTAGCCAGCAATGTTCTCAGCTGTACCCTTAGAAGCAGCACTGATATGAGACAGAGCTGAAGACCCATGGAGTTAGCAGGACCAACCAGCAACAGTCTTTTAAGGCTTTGCCAGTTAAAATGTGGTCCCTGGACCGGCAGTATCTGCATTACCTGGAAGCTTGTTAGAAATGCAGACCTCTAAAGAGCCAGGGTCAGATCTAAACTGAATCTGCATTGTAGCATAGGTGATTCCTATGCATATTAAAGCTTGAGAAGCACCACTTTAAAGTATAGAAGACTACCTGGATTCGAGGCTCATAAACTGGGAGAGGTGAATAGGGAGTTCTAGCAGATAAAAAATCAATATAGGTTAAAGACCCATGTCATTCCAGGAGCTGAAAGATCTCGGCCCAGACTTGGATCTCTCCAGCCACTAGTTCTTGTCCTATCTCTAATGCTTCCTTTCTTCCCAGGATCTCCTAATCTTGGTCATCTGCCTAGGGCTCTTGACACCTGCCTACCTTCACATCTACCTATTACTCAGACTCTTTGTGATGGACTGTTGCCAGTGGCCAGTCTTAACCTAGCTTAGATTCTGTCCCCAGTCTTACTTTCTTTTATCTTTGCTCTCTCTAGCCTCTAGCCTCAACTCTTGGCAGTCTGCCGGGCTCTTGGCAGGGTCAGAACAAGGTACCCCTGGGCCCAAAGGGAGCCAGGTCATGATATGCCACACTTTTAAAAGTGTTGGAGGTTGGCGAGGACATTTATATGACAGCTCACAATGAGAACTAGTGTCTCAATGTCATCGATGTAGGACCATCTAGAGTCTAGCAATGCACCAAAAATGTCTGGACTATGAGTTTTAAGGCACATAGTGGTTCAAACTATTGTGAACACCCTGAAACAGGGAGGAGGAGAGAGAGGGTGGAGACAAGAAAATCAGTTCAATAAAATACTATTGACCAGCACAATACACTTCCCTTTCCTCCTTGTAAATATCAAATCAGAGGAGGCTCTACTAATATCCATCCACAGTCTTCATAAAGGGCTGTCTTCACCACTGCTTCTAAAATTCATTTTAGCCAAATTTTCTAAGTATTTATAGGCCTTTTCTGAGTACATACTATGTTCCACGCTCTGTGCTATCTATCACTTTATAAACATTAAATTAGTCTTCATGACAAACTCCGGCTTTACAGGTGGAGAACTGAAGGTTAAAAAGCAATTTGTCTCAGAATCCACTTAATAATTAGAGAAACAAGAATGTGAACTTGAGTGTCTGATTTCAGAGCCTTGTCTCTATTAGACCTATCACATATTTTAATTTCACCATACAAAAATTTATAAACTTTATTATCCCTTAAGAAAGAAATTAGGGTAATGTGTACAAATAAAGAAGAGAGATCTAGGAGACACTTATTTATGCTGTTATTTACATTATTCTCTTTCTTAAAAATAAAAACCTCTGGAAAACCTATAACCTATCAATATAGCATTTAATGCTTAAGTACCAGAACCTCCAGGAAAGAGAAAACCAGGTCATGATAGGTATTTTTATAATTCTATTTATAATATCCTGTCTATTGAGACATACTCATCTCTGGTTCTTTTACTTGGTCCTGGTGTGACTATATTTTCAGTGGACAAACCAGCATGAAAAAAAAAAAAATCAGAAGAAAAATTCTAAATAATTGAAGCTCGAAAATAGAACCTAACGATCGGACACATCCAATTCTCCAGTTATAGCATTCTGGTTACTTAACAAAGGAATGACATTTCTTCCTTTGCTTCTTTGAATCATAGGGCTCCCTTTTGGAGATCCCGATCCAGTAAAAAATCATCTGAAATCACAAAGAGTATTAAATGATCGCTGAAACTGGCAAAATCTTGATGTTCAAAAGGACAGAACACAAAGCAGCAATGCAGAGAACTCCGTTCAGCAAGTAGAGGGGCTATGACTCTTTGGTTCCTTATAAATCAGAGGCCAGTCAACTGTTTCAAATTAGAACAAGAACAATGATGGTCTCCACCGTATACCAGGTGAAAGGGAAAGGCTCTACTGCTCCCTGTGACAAGGTGCCCTTGAACCTGAGCACTCAGAGGACTTGGCCTTAGCGCTGCATCAGATCCCAATCAGAATTGAAATTGTTTCCAACAGTGACCCGATGCCCTGAGAGCAAACACCAGGACCAGCTTTGGGACTATAGCTAGCCGGCCATTGGATGTGTTAGAAAGTGTTCTGTCAGTCCCAAAGATGAAAGCACCCTGAAGAATTACAAAGTGAGGATGTGAAACATGCTTCATTAAATCTCAATCCTCTCTCTGCAACTATCATCACTCTTTAAAATACTAGAATAAAATATTTTAACAGATTAGAGCTAAAGGAGACTTAAAGGAACCAAGGGGTGACCCCATTTAAGAGATGAGAACACTGAGGCCCAGAAATGGGACAGAGGAGCTCCACATACCCAGTTGGCTAATGGCCACACTGGGATGAGAAAGAAGGACCTGTGTTCTGAGGTGAGCTTTTTACCCTTCTCTCCAGAATGTGACACTCTTGGTTGCTTCTCACATGTCACTCAAAGGGTAATGAAAATTGGGTATTCCAGAAAAGACGAATCTCAGGGAAACTTTTTATTCTATAAATATTTCATATGATACATTGGATTTTGCTTATTTAACAAATACTTGTAAAACCTAGTCTCGAGTCCCAAATCTACTTTAAAAAAGAAAAATTGCTATCACACAGCAAAGATTTTAAAAAAATAGTACAAAAGGGCTATATAGCACCTTGCTAGATGCTTGCGTATTTTTAAATGGCCTTTTCTGTCATGAAAAACAAGATAAAGGACAGTTTATTGTTCATACTTAAGATAGCAAGTATTTTTTTTTTCTGATACTTCTACCCAACAACTGTATATTCCATGTATAATGATTCCTAGCAGCGTCTCTCAAGCCTGTCTCAATAAGCAGAGATGTATCGAGAGAATTTTAATTTGGCTGGAGGCTGACTTTTTTTCACATGAACTAAAGAAGAGGACTCTGAGGAAGTGCTGTCTCAGCAATGTCAAAATTCTCAAAATTCTCATGAACACTGTCACACACATATATCCAAGTCCTGTTAAGTACCACGTGCTAGAGCAAAACTAAAACTGAAGCTTTGATTACATCCTCAAGGCATTTCTAATACAGACATCAGAAGGTATTAATTCACAGAACTGATTGAATTCCTTGTGATAATACATTTCAGGTTCAAATTAGTTTAACTAAATTATCTATAGTTTCTGATGATTAATTGCTCATTTTCTTTTGAAATTTGAAATTTCAAAGTAAGACAGATAATGAATTTAATTAAAATTTTATCTCCTGCCTTTTATTATGACAGGCAAGAATAAATGTATATATGTGATTATTATAATTTCACTTTAGCTCTCCAGAGAAGTTCACCGAGTGCCTGAGGTTATCTACAAAGAATATAATACGGCATAACTAAGTTTTCTCATTCATACTGCCTATTGCATACAGATGATGAATTTTAATCCTTTCGCTTCAAGCATTTTTCTTACACTTCAATATGTACATGATTACATATTCTACCTTAAAATATTTACTCAATAAAACTGCACCACAGTGTAAGTAAAAGCAAACAATATGTAATAAAAGAAAAGAAAATTTGATTGCTAAATTAGAAATGGATAGAGTATCTACAAAAAGAATAAGACTGAGCAGTGAAGTCCCATACCATTGTTCCACCTGCAAATGTACCTAGCATGTGTCTGGTGCCTCTCATGGGACTAAAGAAAATCATGGATTGATTTAACGAATCTCCTCTATATTGTGGGCTGATCTTCTGGGGTCACTGAGGCAGTATGGTATTCAAGGTCCGGTTTTAACTGAAAAGTACGTCATTAATTTATGTTTGAAGACTGAATAAAACATGTGTGGTCTTTCTTACTGTTCCATTTCCTAACTCTCAGGCTGAAACTCCCCAACTTTTAGAATTGCTTTGGTCCCACGTGTAAGGAGAAGTAAGAAAAGGAAGTCACATAATCTTTCATTCATGTGACATGTAACTGAGCAGGTACTATGTAGAATGTACTACTATATATGAGATAATTTCCTTTTCTATTCTGTCATGGCCAAAATCCTAGTTTTCCATCCTTAAATAACACAACCCACCTCAGCACCTTCTCTCCCTCCCGCCTCCACCCTGCCACCCCCTCTCCCACCACATTTTCCCACTTAACACTCTTGGATCTTTTCCCTTTAGGAAACTACTTCGAGAGTTTCTTCACCAGGTTTTATTTCCTTGTCTTGCAAGTTAATAAGCGTGCCTTTGTTTGACATTTCTTCTTTTCATTCCGGGCTCTTTCTTTCATAATTTCACTAGTACATACATCCGAGTCTCTCTCACATGTACTTATTATTGCAATAATTTAGCATGAGAGAAGCTGGTCAAAAGACCTATTATAAATCCAGACTGCCCAGACTCTACCACTTACTCTGATCCTTGGACAATTTACTTAACTCCACTATGCCTTAGTTTCCACATCGTAAATGGAGACAATCCCAATTCCTGTCTAATTACTTGTGGAGAGAAATAAATTAATATATGAAAAGTTTTTAGCCGTTCCATTTCTAGCAGAGATGGACCACAGCAACTAAACACTCTATCTCCCATTGATTAGAAGAGTAAACACACAAAAAAACAAGCTATTTGAGGATTCTGAAAAAAAAAAATAAAAGCATGAAAACTGGGAGAAGGAATTGACCCTTGGAGAAATTTTAAATCTCATAAGGGTAGGTTTTTCATTTCCCCTCTAATTTTCTTGTGATTTTGACCTGCAGGCACTCCTTTTGTTTTTTTTAAATGGGCCATAAAAATGTGACAAATTTAAAAGAATTAAAATCATATAAGTATGCTTTCAGAACATAATGGTGAATCTTAAGCACATTATGGTAAGTGAAAGAAGCCAAACTCAAAAGGGCTACATACTGTATGACTCAATTCTGGAAAAGGCAAATTATAGAAACAGAAAACAGACCAGTTGTTTCTCATGGCTGGAGGTAAGCAGGAGAGGTTGATCATAAAGGGGTAGAAGAGGGAAGATTTGGGGATTATGAATCTTGACTGTGGTAGTGAATGTGTAACTTTTATTTGTTAAAAATTCTGAAACTGTATATCAAAAAGTATGAATTTTACTGTGTGTAGAATTTTAAGTAATGACTATAAAACAAAAAAGATATTAGAAGATGTAGCAAGTTGTCAATAAATATTACTAGCATTATTAATTTGAATAATCTTTACTATCATTAGACATGGCTAGACAAGTGTAAAATGGCCTAAGAGAGATATGATTGGAATGCTTTGATAATAACTAATGTGAATGGGGTCAATCAAGAGGAATGTAGAAACATAAAAGGAAGCAAAAGGAAATCTATTTCATAAAGGAATAAGGATGAACTGGAAAAAAATATGTTAATTGGAAGAATAATAATTATAGGGGTTAAAAGTCCCAGTTACAAAGATTTAATTGATAAACTCAAGTTTGATCTGAAGGAGCATCAATAAATAAGCCTCCTTTGAATTTAGAGTTGGGGGCAGGGAAGCAGTGGAGTGGACTTCTGTGGAGGAGAAGTATCCAGCATCACATGTGAATCCACATCATAAATCAGGGACATACATCAGAGCCCTCGAGGCAGGTATTCTGGGAATCAGACTCCTGACTCCAAGGGATACAGCAGCCAAAACTAAGGATACACTCAAAAAGCCAACCTGGCTCAGACAGCTGATGCGACTGCAGCCTGCTGCTCGTGGACTAAATTCATGCCACAGCAACCCAGACGCCCGTGTGGAAGCAAGCAACAAACTGTCAGATGTTCACCCCCTTGGTGAGATTTTTGGTAAAAGGTAACAGGGTGGAGTACAGGATGGAAAGAAAGAGCCATTAACATATGTTCCTGGGCTTTCACTGGCTCTGTGTCAGGGTCACTTCCCACAGATGGCGAACAGGGACAGTACCTAAAAACAACAGCAACAACAAAATCAGAAGGGTTAAGATAATAATCTCAGGATATACCTGATACAGCTTCATGGAGGAGATGACATTTCATTGGACTTTAAGAGATTTGTACATCAAATTGTGAGGATAAATAAAAGGAAGGAAGGGTAGGGAAAGAAAGAAGGAAGAGTGAAAAGCAACAGGGAAAAAATATTGACAATAGAGGCAATGTAAGCAAAGACAACAAGCCACAATGCAGAATAGGCATAAATAACAGGAAATCAACTAATCTGATGGGAGCAGAGTACATGGAGAAGCAGCAGGAAGTGGGTACACTATCACTGAATGAAATCATTCACAGGAGGCATAACCGCTCCTGCTTTGGACGTTAGATAGAATGCTCGTACACCAGAGAATAGAAGAATTTGGGTTATCCAACTTCTGGGAGCTACCAGTTCACAGTTTTACTCAATTAAACAAGTATTAATTGAGCAACTCTCATCCCTAACAGCATATAAAGTACTGTAATTCAGAAATAATATGCCACTATGCCTATAAATGGGATTTATGATCTGGAGAGTAGAATCCAAAATATCTACAAGAAAAAAAAAGCTTTAGTAAAAGGATTAATGAATCTATCTTTCAGTTTTGGCCTCCAGGGTACAGAATCAATAAGCACTTTCTGAATGTTTAGTATTTGTAATATTCTGTGCTGGATATTATGATCTCTATTCTCAAATTTAATTTTGTTTCCTTGTTACTTTCTTCTCTTCTTTCCTTTCTTTCTAGAACTTAATATACCTAGATCTGCCATAACATACCAGTCACTGTATAAGTCAAGAGACAAATAAGAAAGAAACCACACTGCAAAATGGGATTTAGAAGTTCCATTTTAGAGGTGGGGAAACTGTGATTGAGAATAGTTAGAAAACTTGCCCAGAGTTATACAGGAAATAAGCTAAGGGGCTGGGATTTAACTCAGGCCTCAAAACCTTAAAACTATTGTTTTACACTGAGCAAACTATAATCCCCGAAAATTACAATGTATAGAGATGAAAAAACCTCATTTGGCTGAGAAAATTCCTCTTGAAAAAGAAAAAAGCAAAGTTCAATTTTATGCCAGATAATACATTCCCCAGAGGCCACCTCATTTTCAGATAAGTGATTATTCAATCTGGCTGGAATATTATCATTTCTATTTTTCTCCCTACTTCTATATTTTCATGTTGATCTTTCCTCTTCTTTTTCTTTTTCTTTAGCCATTTTCAATTAAGATTTCTAATTAGATTCCAAATTTGAGACACATTTCTAGTAGAAAGCAAATGGCAAGCGTAATAATTAAGAGACAGCTGTCTCTTGTCTTTCTGGGGATGAAACAGGCCTTTTGTTTCTAAGATGTTAAATCCTAGAAAATTTTTCTTGATTTATTTTTATTGTTTAATAATAGTTAAGTGAATCGAAAGATACAGAATTGATCTTAAAAAATCAATGCCCTCTCTTGAGAGATATTGAAAACCTCTCCTGAAATAAGCATATTAACTTTCACACTCTGAGTCCTTAAAACTTTTATTACTGCAAATATAAAATCTCCCAATTTTATATAAAATCAAATCATTCTTTAGGTGCAAAAGTAGGCACTGCCTCAAGTCATTTTTCTCACTTTAAAAGTTTTTTTTTTTAATTATGAGCATTTTACAAATTAAGGAGAATAAGCATTTTTAGTGGAAAAGAATAATTCAGAGCAGCTAAGATATAAACAGTATTTTTTTGTGGTTTTCCTTTGTTTGATTTAAGAGAAAAACATTACTAATATTGATATTGAAAATTACTTAGTAAGCTCTTACTCTAGTGCTCCTCGTTGGCTGTATACTTAAGGCTGTATTTTCACATTTAAGTTTAATCAGAATTTGAAACAATTAACCATATAATTCAGCTCAAGAAAAATCCTCTGCCTAAAAATTTTGAACTATTGAAACAAACATTGTTTTCTGGATTGCTATGTATTTAGAATCTAGAGATTCTAAAAAATTATCTATTATAATTTCGTGTGCAGGGCCATAAGTCAAGTTACTTAAAAACAGGCCAGCCTCATGAGGACAAGGAACCTGTTAAAGTGCATATTCCCATGAAAGAAACTTTTGAAATATCTCCTAGTGTTAACCTGGAAATAGCTGTGAGGAGATATCAAGTTAAATCATGGATCATATATACATACATATACACACATGTACACCTACACATATATGGATTTATCACAGAATTCCCCAAACCTATAATATGCTAATGTGCATTTTAGAGCTCATGAGAGTGTTACAGTATTCAGAAATTTGCCCACTTTCTTGTCTCCAAACTGTGTGATGCAGAAAATACCGTGGAACTGGCATTCACAGGAAGGAACACATTGAGAGCCTCCTTGCACGATCCTAAGGCGTTTTCTCTGTACCTTGGCAGAGGATGGAAGAGCATAGGGGTGACCGATACATTCAAAAGCATCTATATTCACGGTATCAGAAGAGAAGACCAAGTGACATTGCACAGAAATGCCAAGGGTAAAAAGTAGCCAGGCAAAGCTGTTCTGAAGACACTTCACCATAGCCAGAAAAGCTCTATGAAAAGCTCTATGAAAGCTCAGTTTTCATATCCATTTTCATCTATTTTCAACCCAACTTCACCTTATGTCTTCCTACTACTATGACTTTGCTACAATCACTCTTTCCTTTTATCAATCATTATCTTCATTCACTGCCGTTCCATCTGCTCAACCAGTTTATAGGAGATTCCTCCCTTGTCTCCCACAATTTTCTCCCACAGAACTCTACTACTTCTCTTCATAGCCTTTGCCACAGGTTTTATTCACATATTGATAGATGCTTATTTACTTCATGTCACCGACACTAGACTATAAACAGCGTGAGGACAAGTACAGGCTATGCCACTTCTGTTCAATTCTGTAAAATCCCCACATACCTCATAGCTGAGTGTTTTCCATATAACCGGTCTCTAATGAATATGTATTGATGTAATAATAAAAAATAATAATTACTTAGTTAATTCCTTCACATTTACGTGTAGGCCTGGCCTAACTGAAACCCTCAAAATCAATTTAATGTATACATAGAAATCAATGCCTCTTCAGGCTATGGTCGGCCATCTATAACACACAGTCACACATATTCTAAGACAGCAAACTGATATTTTTGTAAAATATTTTTTTAATGATAGGGGCTATAAATTTGAAGTAATCATCGATCCAAATCAATATTGTGTTAATTACTGAGAACCGCTCTTATACCTGTTTTCCTGTTGTATTCCTCAAACAGCTCTGCTCTTTGATTATTGCTTTGCTGACTTCAGAGCTCTGTAAAGAACAAAAGGACAAAATGTCAGGATTTGGTATTTCACTGGGAACTTCTCTTACTAAAACAGCCCTAGCTAACATGTTTAACATGCTTATAATGCTTATTGTTCCAAACTTGATGACATATCACCATCGCAAAATCTGTGGAATACAGCTATATCTTCTTTGTATTCCAAATTAATCTGCTTCAATCAGTTCACGGAGCTCCACCAGATGACCTCATTTATCTGCTTACATGAGCCAGGCACTATCTTAAACTACACGGATCAGCTCATAACCACTGGGCAGGCAAGGGTTTGCTCAGCAGGCCTGAGTTAGACAAACCCTACTCATTCGCAAAATAGGCCTGTGTTCAGGACGGGCCTTGGCCAGCTTCTAGAAGGCAGCCTCTGGAACAGTATGCCTGGTAGATTATACGCCTGAGGCCATGGCCTATGCTGTTCCACTCTGACCAGATACTTTTATGGCGAACACCTGCTTTTGCTCAGGGAAAACGGAATCTGAAGTCTGAATAGCCGAGGTCAATCGTCTGGTGCTGCATGCTTATGCGACTGACCCCTCCTAAAACCACACGACTGACCGACCCCCCAGTAAAATTCTAGAGGCCAAAGCTGGGCTGAGCTTCCCTGGCTGACCGCACGTCACACACACTATCAGAGATTGTTGCTGGAAGAACTAAGCACACCCCCGTGTGACTCCACGGGGAGGGGGCACCTGGAAGTTAGCAGCTGGACTTTGTTTCATGAGCTATTTCTCTTTGCTAGTTTTAACCTATATCTTTTCACTGTAATAAACCATGACTGTAAGTATAACAGTTTTTCTGAGTCTTGGGAGCCTAAGGGTTCTTGGAGACCCCTAACCCAGCCATCCTATGAGGGAAATACTATTATTACCCACATTTTATAGGCAGAGAAATTGGCAAAGGAAGTTGAGGTAGCTCAGTCAGAGTCCCCTGTCTAGTTTAAGAGTCAGTATTTAAATTTGAACCCAATGATCTAGTTCCAGAGTTTGGGCCTTTTACCACTACGCTACACAGTTTATCAAAATATATTATTATATGACTTTCAATAAGTATTAAAAAATGTCACCCGGTTCTTCATCCTATTTTATTATCAGGAATAATAATTTTCAAAATGTAGATTTACTATCAATTACCAAGATTCTATTTCACCTGTCAAAAAGAGAGCAGTAACTCTTATTGAGTTAAAGTTGATCTTTAAACACTTTCCTCCAGTGCACATGTGACATAAGATTTTCTTACACACATTCTCATCTATCTCTCCCAATTCTGTTTAATCGAAGAGGATGAAACCTATGTAATGTCAGCTTTAAATCACACCAGGTCTTATATAATTTGGGGAAAACAAAACACTGTACCATGATTTTTCTTAAGGTTTGTAATTTTTTGAGTCTGATAGATCCAGAGTTCCTTTTAAAATAAGTGTTAGAGACAATAGTTTCATAATAGAAGAAAGCATAAAACTAATCACTCAGGTGCTACTAAAGAAAATACAAACCATTGATTGATTTCTAAACACCAAAGAAAAAAATAATATATCAGTTACATATAAAAGCCATGTTTGTTATAACAAGCCTTTATTCAGGTAGACTTTACAAAAAATATTTCGGTCTAATTAGTCATTGTCATTAGGCGTTTGAGGTAGCAGCTTTATTCTAATACGTGAACAAAATTGTAATTCATTCTCTTATCTTTTTTTTTAATCCACCTCAACCTAAGGATTATACAGACAATGGGTTACAGTGTCTTGTTCTCATCACCCAAACAGACTGCACATTTCTTTGATATTTTGAAGTGCCATTATATCTGCAAAGGTAATAAAATCTACCTTTCAATGTGGCTGTATAGGGTCATTGTAGTCTCATATGGTCCATAGTGTTCAATCAAGTCCTTGAAATAATTTTCAAAATTACAAGTAAAGCATACAGAGAAGGGCAACACCTTATACAATGATGATGAAATGCATCAAATGTAAACTGGGTAACTGTGCAAGTCCACTGATGTTGCAGAAGGACCAGCTGTGTTAACATGAGCTTGAGCTTTTCACACTTGCTTTGTCTCCATTATGGTGTGATCACTTGTCAGCTCTCAACACATAGCAAGAACCAATATTGTCCCAAACTCACCAAAGTGTATGGTCACCTTATATAAATATTCCACAGAGTTAATGCAAACAAAAAGTCTTATTTAACACTTACCATAACCTTCACAATAATCGATCAACTGGAATATTTGTCTTAATTAGGACATCAATGTTTTCTTTAAGAAGAAAACACAAAATTCTATTTTAACCCACTTTGGAATATTAAACTTAATTGAACATTATTGATTAGGGTTAAAATATAGAATATTTTTAAAAATTGGAATACGCTCTGCTGGACTCCACCTTATACTGTAGAGGTTGGTGCCTTCTTCGGTTCCTATATCCATTCCCTTGTGGCCCCGAATGCGGCTTTCATCACCCACATTTAGTCTCTCCTTCTATCCCAGAGTCCTGGTCTGATGGGAATATCCCTCAAGTCAAATTGGCCATTTACCCTTTCCATGTCACCCATAAAAGAAAGCTGGGCTTGAGATTCCTTGTTGTTGGTCCCAGACAGCCTGGGTGATTCTGGATTAAGACGTCTCATCAGTGAAGGGTTTTGGTGTCATACTATGTCTAAGGCAGGAGCTGTGCTGTATGGAGATCCTTACAGGTTCTGAAAAACACGTGTCCCCTACAAGATTCAGCCTGCTTCACAGATGATATACATGTAGTTATTAGAATCTATTATAATTCACTCTATCTAAAACAAATGTGAAAGTTTTATCCTATCTCCAAAAGCAGCTTATTAAAATATTGCTTCATTTCCCAATTCCCATTCCTTATTGTAAAGGCAAAGTGGAATTTAGCTGACAGCGAGATTATTCTCAACATGATTTTCATGTCAATAAAAAACTACTAAAATTTCTGTTAGAATTAATAAAATAATTTGTGAAAAGTCTCAGGATGCAAGGCAAATTTGTAACAATACTTTTTCCATATAATAGAAATAAACAGAAAGTAAAATTTTCAAGACAAATGAATGTAACTCCCAATTAGCATCAATAATAACCAGAATGACTATGGATGTAACAACAAAATCAACCAACTACTTATGAATAACTGTATAGAAAATTATTAATAATTATAAGGAGAAATAAGAAAGTATAACACATACATGATTGAAAAAGTATATTGTAAATACTTTTTCAATCATGTATGTGTTACTTCTTCCCAAATTAATTTATATATTTGGAAGAATTCCAATCAAAATTCTAATGGGAGTAATTTTAAAGCCTGTTAAAACTTTCTAAAATTCATTTGAAGAAGTTGTAAATCATAAAGAAAATTCTGAACATGAATATTAACAAGAGATTTTGCTCGATCTGATGCTAAAATATATTGTGATGCAGCATTTAACACAGTGAAGAACTGGCTTAGGAACTGATGTACAGATCAGTGGGAAAATATAGGTATGTCGGAAACACCCTATTTTATGCATTCATTCATCAAATACCTCATGTTTATCATATGCCAAACACTATGCTAGTTATTAAAGAGACAACACAATTCCTGCCCTCAGAAGGTATGTTGGAAAAAAATTATAGCTATTTTCATTATGATAGAAATTGATGCAAATGGACATAAGACTATGTGGATGCATATTAAAAAAAAAACTAATTTTAGTGTATAGTAAAACAAGTGCCACAAATTAATTAGAAAGGAATTGTTTAATAAATAATGAGATAATTGCCAGCTTTTTGGGAAAAAAGTCAGATATGGCCCATTAGTTGTAGATAAAAATTCCAGAAAAATGTAAAGAAAGATGTAAATTATTATTTATATGTCTTTTTGGATAGATCAAGTATACTTCTGAAGTTTATAAGTTCTAAAAGAAATTTTTAAAAAATGTCGAGCAGATTGGACAATGTTAAAAAAAAATCCCTAAGTTAAAAAAAAAATTTAAAGTAAAGCAGATATAAAATTATTTGCAACAAATACAATGCACTGAAATCTATTTTACATAAATACTAAGTACTAAAATATCAAAAGATATTTTATAATGAAGAAACAACTCACAAACATATGGAAAAATGTTCAACCCCATTAGTAATCAAGGAAATAACCATTAAAACAATAATCAACAGTATTTCACAGAACAGACTGGCAAAGAAGAAAAAATGTTCATGCTTGATGCCATTTTAATAGTGCCTTCAAGTGTCACCTTCTGACAACCCCTGAGAGCTCTAAAAGTATTCCTAACCTGTCCCAGAAACCCCAGGAAGCATTCTCACCATATGTAATTTTACACAAGCTGTGCATTACAAACACACCATACTTTAACACCCACTAACCATAATACCCTTTAGGTAAATGACTGTCAAATATTCATCCTGGCATCACAGGTACCATACCTAGTACAGAGGAGGAAAGCAATAAATGTATCGAATGTATAGATGAATTAATAAGCTTACATCTTCATCATTGAAGTAAATAAAAGAAGTATGATCCTGGCTTCTCAAAAATATATTTTCATACCCTTTGATCTAGTAATGCCAATTCTGAGTTGCTATTCTAGAGAAGTAATGCTTAAAATAGAAAAAGTTCTATATACAAAGAATTACTACAATATAGAAAATGTAGAAACAGCCTAAATACAATAGAGAAATGTTTGAAAATATTGTTAAAATAATTTGATGGAATATTATGTCACCATTAAAAAAGAAAAGTTTAAAGTTCAAGTTTAAAAAGGCTTATCCCAAAGTGTTAAATGTAAAAAGCAGGATTTAAAGTTGTCTATCTCATACATAACAGGTATAGTGTAGCGGATTAGACTAAGCGTAAAATTCCATCTTCACTAATACTTAAATACACCTCCATAAACAAGTTACTTAGCCTCCTTAAGCTTCAGTTTCCTCATTTATAAAATGAAAACGCAGTAACAATATTACCTACCTCAAAATGCTATTTTTAAATAAAAATCAAATTAGATAATTCAAATAGTATTAACAGTACCTATCACATAATAGGTGTTCAGTAACTGCAACTGTAGTTTATATTTGAACTATTTAACAAAAACAAAACATTTGTGTACCAGATAGTCCAGTTGTTAATATATCAATGTCTGAGCAGTAGATTTGTGTGGTGGATTTTTAGCTATTCAGAACCTTTGAAACATTCCACTTGCAAATTTACACATCACCAAGATGGGAGCAAGAAATCTATTTCTCAATCTTCATCACATGTTAAGACTCTAAATTATCCCTACGTATGGTGAGAATACTAGGGTGCAAGCATGTGACTTAGGCTTTTCAGATAAGACACCATTATACAAGCCTCCAATTCAGAAGCCCATGCTTCGCAGAATCCATCTGACAGTCCATTCAGAAAGCTGACATCAGAAGCATTCAGGGCAGAGTCTCTACCGTCGTGCCCATGGCAAGCAGTGTGGGTGGTGGGGCTGTGCCAATGGCAGTAACTGCGAGTCTGTCCTGGAACTCATATGTATTTGGTTTATGTTGGAGCTCCTGAGCAGACAGCCTCCAAGCCTGAGCCTCTGTTCATTAAGACTTTAATGGATCCTATGCACTTTTCCCTTCATCACTGTTCCCTCCATTCTCCATAACACACACACACACACACACACACACACACACACACACACACACGCACACCCTTATATATTATATATGTATGTAATCATAGTTTGTGGCCACATCGGTGTAAAGGTAGGTATAATAATATTATATAATAATTATTTTCAACCCAATTCTTTTCTTCAGATTTTAAATGATATGAAAACATTTTCATGGGCCCCTCAAAGCTTTGTAGGTCATTGGCACTTTGTCTACTGTGCTTGATAGAAAACTTGGCACTATCTTATGTTTTGAGATAATTTCCTTTTCTCTTTAAACTAGCTAGAGTCTATTCTGTGTCTATTTAATTTTTTAGAAATTCTTGAATTCTTTGAGAAAGGCTGTCTTATTAAAGGGAAAATGAAACATTATGAAAAAGGAGAAGGAAATCTGACTGATTAATGTGTCATCAGCAGTTTACGGCATTAAATGAGAAACTTTACATGCCTATCTCAGAATCCCAAGCTACTTGAAGGGGACTACAAAGACTGTAGTGGAAAAAAATGTCACTGAGTCCAATTCCCCACCTGCCATTTGAATCGCCTACCTCATACCATGACCAAGCTGTCATGGTCAGTGATACTGAGCTCAGTAGGTCATTCCCTTAGGAAGAAAATCAGATATTCTACCTATCGATAGCTTTGAGTGCTAGAAAGCTCTTCTTAAACAGTAAATCAAAATATCTATTTCTAAAACATTCTTTTTTTCCCAGAATACATTTCCAACATCTGAGTATTCTTTATGCTTCCATTTTAGATACCCAGTATCAATGCCTTGGAATCATCACAGAGCAGCCCAACTCAAAAGACCTCTACATCAACTCCACACACTTGTCACTTTGATTCTGCATCAGTCTATCATTTCTCTGGGTCACCTGTTGCTCCAAAGCAGACATATGAATTGCTAAATCAGAGGCACTGTGTCTTATTTATCTTCAGATCACAAACTCACCTTTTCTTTGACTTTCAACTGAGGAAAACAAAATTGTACTGGGCCATCGCTTTAAAAGAAATTTGGAACCCAATACAAAGCGTAGATGTCAATGTTTTAGAAGGAAAACCCTTCTACTTTGTTTTTCTTGAAGCCAAAATGGAATGGTGAAAATTTTACATAATAGGGAACCTGGAAATACAGATTCTAAGTATTCTGAGTCCTTGTTCTACTACTGAATCCTATGCAGCCTATAAAATCCAGATCCCTCTATCCTGTTAGGGATAATGTAGACTCAATATTTGATGACTTGATTTCCAGTAAAGAAGTAGATACCCTAAGTCAACAGCTTTATGAAGAAGTAAATTAAAATAAAAGCATTGAGCTATGTCATTTCATTTGCATTTAAGTTTTTCCTTTAACCACGAACAAGAGAAGTAAAAAGTGGGATTGAAATCGAAAGCACACCGTCATGAGCTATCCTCCTGATTGCTACCAATCTGCATTTTTTTCTGCTCTTGGAAACCAGTGCATCTATGTGTTTCATGCTCATAGATGAGAGTTTCCCTCACCTAAAAATTACAAAGAGATTACACAGAACTAAATGAGGACAAAACCTATGTCTATATTCACTGAAAGTCCTTTCTCTTGATTCATTTGTTCAAAATATACTGGGGTTCTTATATAAGTTTTGGTAATACTAGGTTTTATAATAATTCACCATGAAATTTCAGTCACTTAAGTTAATAACTCACTGATCAATAACCCACTGATTTTGACTGAGGGGGCAAGGAAGGAGTTCTGTTTTATGGAGTTGTTCAGAAACCCACACTGAGAGAGACCCCACCATCTTGCAGCCAAGTGGTTAGTCACCCTGAATATAGATGTACAGCAATGGAATTAGGGGGTAGAGAGAATGAGGATTAAATAAGAGCCCTTTGTGGGATAGGCTTGGAAGTGTCACATGATCCACCTGGGTGCAAGTGGGCTTGAGCAGCCATAACTCTACACCTTGGAAGGTAGCCAGGACCTCTGATGGACAGCTGGCCATCTCCATACCAGTCTCCTATAGTTAAAGATTTCATGAGGCTCAATTAGTACAAGGCACTTTGCATACATTTATCTATACCAATGCTAGATACCTACAAAATGAAGTAGGTAAAATGAATGACTTGATAATAAGAACTTTGGTAAAACTTTCAACAGAAATAGATAAAGACAAAAGAATAATCAGAAGAACATGGTGATTATAAGCTGTAAGCACTTTGGGTAAGACAGACAACAAGAGTCCAGTAAAAATGTAGTTCTGGATGAGAAGTATCAGAAATAGCTTCAGGGCAAAAGTCATATCAGAAATGGGAGTTTACAGGGATGTTATTTTCATCATCATAACATACAAGATAAAAATACTCCTCAGACTGACATTCAGAACTTTTTAGGATCTGCCCCTTTCCAGTCTTCTTCTTTACTAGTTTTCTACATGGATTTATCCAGCCATTTCCAAAATGACTCTTATTCTGTGGCCTCCGCAAATTTCCTCTCCAGAGGCACCTACCATCAGGTTGCTACCTGCTGGAACACCACCAACCCTACAAAGCCTCCTCAAAGAATACTGGTCCCTCTTGGAATTCTCATATTATTTATGTATGGTGGCTTGTTATGTAGTTATTTACTGTATGTTGTTACAGGAATCTACTTTTTTGACTCTTTACACTATCATATCTCCTTTTATACAGTAAAAAATTACAATGTTATTGAATGATTATTGTTATTCAATAATTGTTATTGAATGAAACATATTTATACATTAAACTAGTAGTTTTTAAACATTTTGCATACTGAAATTCCTTGGGGACTCTAAGCTCCTAATGATTCGATTTCATTAGCTTTGGGAAAAATAAAAGACTAATTCCGCTGAATCTGAGATAAAACTGTTAAACCACATTTCAGACAAAAAATACAATGAGCTCTGTGG
Source organism: Eidolon dupreanum (assembly GCA_028627145.1). Classification (NCBI taxonomy): domain Eukaryota; kingdom Metazoa; phylum Chordata; class Mammalia; order Chiroptera; family Pteropodidae; genus Eidolon; species Eidolon dupreanum. Next base: position 11,390,759 of record CM053512.1, read on the forward strand.
TTTTAACTACCCGAACATAAACAGGTAGGCATATGATGTAGCGCTGGAAAGTTTAAAGAGAATTGGGAACTATTTCTTAGAACGAGTAGTTAAAACTGCTCAAGAAGGGAACATCTATTCTATTTTGTGATCTAGTGCATAGAAAGTAGTGAAAGATGACTGAAAGTTAGCCCCAAAGCCATAATCATCACAATAGCATTACCTTTAGTACCCTCATGAGAGTGAGGAAACAAAAGAAATAGTTAAATATTAGAGAAGAAGACATCTGGTAGCAGTATGTGGGTCTTAGTTGAGAAATCATTTTAAACTAAAATGGAGAAAGTCAATAGGCTATAAGAATTTTAGAGCTTGCTTATCAAATCCCTTACTATAAGCCCAGGAATAATGCATGATGTGGATCAAAACTATAGACACGGCTAATAAAGGGAAATTATATTATTGTAAGAGAAATGTAGATATTTTTACTTGTTTAAAGTTCAACCAGCTCTATCAATGTTGCAATAATATAGCTTTGAAATTTTCCTCTTTTAAGTGGTTTCATGCACAAGCAGTAAATAGTACCAGTCAAATGCCATAATCTGTCTGGTACTGTCTGGTAAGTAATCTGTTAAAATCTTCTTTCAAAACATGGAAAGACAGGCAGATTAAAGATGACAGGGAAACTTTCAGAAATAGCCTATAGATCAAGTGTTATCTAGGAATAAAATGTTTTCTCCAAAACAACTTGTAATATTACCTTTCAAGGAATGTCAAAGCAAATAAAAACACATTTTTCCCCAATATATCAGAGGAAAAGAGACAACTGGAGACTTGGTGAACTGATGATTATGGTCCTCCAAAGAGAACAGTTAGAATTTAGGGTTCTGAAAAAAAAAAAGACAGACTAAATCTGACAGGCTGCTTTCTTTGAAAGGAAAGATTTTAGGAGATATTAGATATTGTCCCCTAAAATGGTAAAAGTGCCAAATAAAATAATTATAAAAAAAAATCTAACCATAAAAGTTTGCATTTTTAAGGATTTATTATATTCAAGGCCTGTGCCTAAATATACTATCTCATTATAATCCTTCTTTAGTTATTTCCACATTGAAGAGGCTGATAGAGGCCCGAAACATTGAGGCCAAAAGCAGGTCAAGAGTTAAGAAAAGACTAGAATGACTTCAAAAGGAGATGGAATCTAGGAAGCTATCGAGATCCATGCTCTTGCAGAGTTTATATTGTGGGCAAAGGGGAAACTACACTTTGAAAATCTACATGGCTCTAGAAAGAGATTTCAGAAACTGGGGTTGTAGCTGGGCAACAAAGACACAAAGATCAAGGTCAAAAACTCAGAATGCTACTGGGTTAGTTTCAGTGTGGCTCCATAATAACAGATGACAGGAGGCTGGTGTCCCATTTCCCCAAGGCAGTTGATCCAGCCCCCGTGAGCCACTGCTCTCCCAAACTTGCATTTAGAGACATCCCATTAGTAGCATGAAATCAGCCGTGGTAGTAGAATTTATACCTGGGAAATGGGCAAATGCGAAAAAGCAGGACTTTATGTTTTGTTGTTTTCTAAAGAGCCAGTCTGCCAGCACGCCACTGCCCTCAGGGAACGTGTCACGTCATTGTGAACTATGAGCCCCAAAGAAGGAATAATCTAGAGGAGACATACAAAAGAAGGTCCAAGGAGGATCACGACAGAGCTCACCGGGGTTCGAGTGACATTTGTCTAATCAGATGACAAAACACCTCTGCGATAATGTTATCCCATTCAGGGAGGTGAAGGTACATAAAATCCCTATGACTATTAGTTGCTTCTGGTATATTCAGAAATAGATGATTTTATTTGTATCTCTCACTGTAGAAGTCCCTCTAATAAAAAATTCAGAAGAGTGTGCTGGAAAACCAAATGCCAGAACCAAACTCAAACAGAAAGATGCTCAGATGCTGCAAACCTACCTGTGCTACATGAAACAGAGAACAGAAGGGGCCCATTTTGGAAGCATTCACACCACTTACTCTCCATCTGGGCCTTCCTCCGAAGTGGGAGGGAACAGCAGGCAGAGTGGCCACACGAGGCAGATCATTCTCCTTTAGAAAACATAAGGAAGAAGGAAATACTTCTGCTGTCCCAGGAGAGGTAAAAGGTACTTACGGCCTGAAAAAATGTGAAGGAGGGGACCAGGAAAACATCGTCAGGCAGAACATACAGTCCTTGCTTGACAGACTATCACCAGCACTGAGGAACCCACCTCCGCCAAAGCTTCTGGGGGGACCCCACCCCCAGCTGAGACGAAACAGAATGAGAAACCGAGGGAAGGGAAATCTGGAAGTTCCATTTCTGTAGGTTTATCTTTATATATAACTTCCCCTTTGTTGGTGGTTGTATAACATTAAAAAAAAATATTTAAGTATTATCAGAGCATCTTTAAGTAGCCATATGTTATAACTGCATAACTTCTGATGAAACACATTGGACATGTGGCTAGGCATAATTTGAAAAATCAAAAACTGGCTGGATGATTTTTGGTTTGGGGTACAGCGAGGTTCATCCTAACCCAGTCCAATGCCCTCCAGAGTAGTGTTGCCTGATAGATAGATAGTCCTGTGGTGAGGCAAACGTGTTCTAATCTGTTCTATACTAGAGTGTGTGCACTAGATGCGGCTGGCTAGGAGCACTTGAAATGTGCCTAGTGTTATTGAAGAACTGAATTTTTATTTGATTTTAATTTGAACTTAAATAGCCCTATGTAGCTAATGGCTATGGCATTGATTGGTGAGCCTTAGAGTTTTTGTTAAAGCTGAATGTGTTAAGGGCACAAAAAGAACATGGTTGGGGTGGGAGGCTTCCATCTCTCAGCGCTCACTTCTAAGAGAATCCCACTAGAGTATCAGTCCTGTCTTCCCCCACCCTCCTCACACACTTGAGCGTCTCACTCTGTTTTAAATTGGAAGAAACTGTGCATCCTTTTCTGCATCCTACCTTGAGGTAAGCCTCTAACAGTGTGCTCTGTCTCATGCAGAAGCCTGCACTTGTCCAGCTTTATCCAACTGGGTGGCTGAGTTTAATGCCATAATGAAATACTGGAAACTCAGTCTGTCATTGAGTATGTCATGCCATCCATTCAAGATTTTATCAGTAATGAAGCTGTTATTTGGAGCTCCATGTGTCTGATTTCTGTGCTTACCAATCAGTTCCTTCCAAAACATGGAAGGAAAAGGAAAATAATTTATTGACCCCCCCGTCACTGCTTCCTCAGAACTTCAATACTCAATATTTCTGATTATTTAATGGCTTCGAGAGTCAAAGGTAGAATTTGTCTTTGGTGAACTCTGTTCTGAGACATGAATGATACTGTGAGGCATATCTACAAGCTATGTATGTATTAGTTTGTATGAGGCAGCTGTGAGCTAGAGGAGTCAATCGCATGGAAGTGCTTTGTACTGAGATCAAAGCCTTTCCTGACCTTTTTGAGTTGGTCTAATCCTGCACTATTTGCTTTCATAGCATCTATTACTTCTCCTTGTGATGTATCATATCTTAATTTGTGCTATTCATCGATAAATAGTGTACAATTCCCCCTATATTGGAAACTCAATAGCTTCATTAGGGAAGAGACTATAAGCACCTTTGATCATCATTCTATTTCCAGCACTGGGATAGTGACTAGCATATGGATGATACGCTCAACAAATAAATAATGCAATATTTTATTTAATTACATAAAAGATTATCTTTGGTATGAGCAGAGATTATGACATAAATTTAACTTTTGGCTTTTTTTTTATGCATTGGCTCCAGAAATAAGGGTCCTGTAAGAAAAGAACTATTATTTAGAGGAGTGTAATAGTCTCCAGGAATACAAAACTAATCATGGTCATAATGGTAGGAACCAATAACGCCTGAACTCATGCTATGCTTCTGCTTCCATCCACAGGTTAATATCAAGGGTCTCACAACAGTTAGCTGAGTAATACAAAGTACATAATCACAGTGCTCAGCCAGCAAAAACCAATTTTTGTTTGTTGAGCATCATTATGTCAGATACTGTGCCTCATGAGCATCCTAGAAAAAGTGACAGAGTCAGGATAGAAAGTTTTGTGGTCCACTTTTTCTTCACCCCTTTGCCAGAATACCTCCCTCTCATGACATTCTTTAGGTTCATGGAGCTAAGATCAATGAGAACTCTCAGGGAAGTGGATATTACTAATAGACTTAAGAAATGGTGGTATCTGATATTCACTTTTAGGGTTTCACTTTTGCATCATAGTTTTGCTGAGCTATTAGTCAAGTTTGCAAACTTGAAATTTTGTGCTTTATGGACTAATGTAGAGTGTGTATGTATATTTTGAATCAAACTGGAAAACAAGGAGCTAAGACAGGATTAATGCAGCTATATAATTGCAAGCAGCAGGAAAGACACCAGGTCTAGAGTGATGAGCAACATCCAGAATATTTCCCTGGAATTCAAGAACGCTCACTATAGAGTCTCAGAAATTCTTGGGGAGAGATCTAGATTTCTTGCCATTGTATAGAATGAGGACTCAAGATTATTGCTACCTGGTTTTAAAGGAAAATGAGATACTGAAAAGGTGACCTACCTAAAGAATCCAGGGCTCTAAATTAATTAGAAAGGGCTGGGATGAGGTCTGAAAATTAACTTTAGACTGCTGCTCAGGAACATGGATCTCAGTGAAGGAACAGTTGATAAGAACTAGAGGATGAGAGTGTTACTACGAATATACCAGAAAATGTTTCCTGTCCTAGAACATCATGCATAGTTCTTTTCACTGTAACTTAAGAAGAGTATTTAAAACTTGAGAAGATCCAGAAACCAGCACCATTATGAATGAAGCATAAAGGTTGCTATACACAGTCAGATTAACATGGAAAACTCCATGAACTTGGACATGAAAGCCGAGGAACAGAATCAATGTAAATACGAATGACTTCAAGATCGATATGACTTACACACGTAATATGGATTTGTTCAACAAGTTTCACAGTATGAAGGTAAAGGAACTGCTTTAAGGAAATAAGATTATCAGCATTAATGCTAAATAAAAAGACATTCTGGAAATACACATATGTCTGGCAAAATCATGTCAAATGTATTGAAAAGTGAGTCATAGACAGTTATTAAAGGGCACATTGGATATGGCCTGTCTTTAGGGTTGAAAGCCACAACCACCAATGACCATAACTTAAGACATCCAATTACAATCAAACATAAGAATTAGAAGGGTATGAGCATATCACCAATTAAATTCCAGAATATTTGGGGGGTGGGGGAGAAGCAGTTTAAACAATAGCTAATATCTAATTTTCTGAAAGAAAACATCTGTAAATTAAGGAATTCTTCAGGAAAAAAGGGTCTCTGTTTTCAGATATCATGAAAACAATTGCAATTAGGGGTCTTGCGTTTAAGTTTTGATTAATAATGCTCTCTATTTTTAAAACGTCTGCACAAGCAACGGGGAACTGAAGTTATCAAAATGCTAATTTGTCATTTGGAGTGCTAAAGCCGAGATATCTGACTATTCGTCAGAGCATCCTTACTCTGTATGGGATTTCTGGAGATTAGTCAGCTCCTTTCTGGGGAATGGAAATGGCTTTCAGAGGAGGCATGCACAGATACATTTTTTAACCTGACACTAAGGGAGATATAAAGTTACTTTGATAGAGGAGACTTTGATCTTAGGCCAAAAAGCTTACAGAAGAGAACAAAGAATAAGAATCTAGGCATAGCCTCAATCTTCATTTAAATGTTTTTATGAACACCTCACGGGAGTGGAAATTTTCTCCTTTAAAAAAAAAACAAAACCTTCTGTGTTTAAGTTTTAGATGGATAGTCTATCTCTGAACTACCTAAAAAAAAAAAAAAAGGTAAACGATACTCATTCAAAGACTCTTTTATGTTCTATGAAAACATCATATAGATCAATATTCCTTTGTCAGTTAAAAAAGAAAATAATTTATTTTTTATAACATAGTTCAGAGACAGTATTTCATTTCATCTTCAGGATAATAATAGAGTGTATAAGAGCAGGTATCATGGTTTCTATTTAACAAAAGTAAAAACGCAACCTCTAAGATCTAGTCAATGTATCAATAGCAGCCTATTTTAATGTCCACTGCATGAACTGGTTTCATTAGGAACTCAGCTAGGTTAAGAAATTGGGATTTGAATGAGTCCATTTAATTGTAAACCCATGCTCTTAACTCACTATATTTTAAATTTATTGTCCAAAGTAACAAGCTTTTATTACTAGAACTAACAATTAAACTCTCAAACTCGTGTTCTCCTCATTATACAAATCGCCTCCCGTATTTGTCCATGACTAAACAGCAGTGCAAATAAGGCTAGACATTCGCCAAACCCTTTGCCCCTTGCTCTGTGCACACACCTAGACACACAGGAATTCCAAGCTTTCCTTGTAATTAGGTGCAGCCGCATGAGTGACATGCAGATAGATGCGTTCTGCACTTATCCCAGACCCAGACTATAATATCCTCCTTTACTATCATCCGTGTCCTCCTTCCCTCCCCACTAGCTGAATGAGAAAGACACCGAGTACAGAGCTACTTGAGGGAGGATCCTGGCTCCCTATATGACCATATAGAAGGCCATTGCATACCCCCACCAGCAAAGTCTGAGAATTCCAGTTGCTTCACATTCTCACAAACATTTGGTCTTGTTAGTCTTATTCGTATAAGATATTTTGTTCAGGTGTAGTGACAATCGTGGCTTTAATTTGTCTTTTCCTGATGACTTATAATTTTAAGCATTTTCCATATGTTTATCACCTATTTGTTACATGTTCATCTGAGACTATCTGTTCCAGTCTTTTTCTCATTTTTAATTGGGAAGTTTATCATTTTCTTATTGTGCGATAGCAGTGTTTATATTACACTCTTTTGTCAAATATATTTTTGCTGAAACACATTTTATTGGAATAATTTCTCCTCTTCTGTGGCTTACCATTTTGTTTTCCTAATGGTATCTTTCAAAGAGAAGTTTTACATATTTATAAATTCCAGTTACCAATTTTTCTTTTAATGATTTGTGCTTTTTTTTATCATATATTAGATATCATTTCCTGCACAAGTTCATGATAACAGTCTATTTTGTTTGTTTTTAGATGGTTTATACTTTAGCTCTTTGGAATTCAGCACTTGCAAACTGGAATACAGTTCATCTAATGAGTAAGAGCTGCTGTTCATTTTATTACATGGATTTATTCAGTCCAAGAAACATTTATCGCGAAGAATTTCCTCAGTGATTGCTTTGGTGCCTAGATCAAAAATCAACTGACCATTATATGTAGGCCTATTTCTGAACACTATTTTTATCCATTGACCTGTTCATCTTTGCTTATGCCACTACTGCACTGTCTGCATAAGAATAGCATTACCGTAACTTCTGTGCATTTCCATATAATTTTAGTATTAGCTTCTCAATTTCCACACCCCCCCCCCTTACAAACAAAGTCTGCTGGGATTTTGATTGGGATTGCATTAAATTTATAGATCAGTTTTGGGAGAACAGACATCTTAATAAAATTGAGTTACTGAAGCCATACAGAAGGATGAAAGATCTTTAAATTCTCTAAGCAAAATTTTATCATTTTCATTGTTGAAGTCTTGCATATATTTTATTAAATTTCCTGGAGTATTTTCTATTTGGGGATGCTTTTATAAATAATATATGTAAAATGACTTTTCTAATTGTTTCTGCATGTATATAGAAATAGATTGTGTAAAATTAGCCTTGAGTCCTATGACCTTCCTATATTCACTTATTTTCTAGTAGTTGTTAGATTTGTCAAGATTTCCTACACACATATATCTTCCACGAATAAAAAGAGTTTCAATTGTTCCTTTGAACTGTTATGACTTTTTTTGTTTTTCTTGTCTTTTTTGGGTTGACTAGGACCTCCAAAATGATGTTGAATAGAAATCTGACACTGCTTGTTCCTGATCTTAGCTGGCAAGTATTCAGAATTACATCACTAAGAACGATGTTTGCAAATCAAAACCACAATGAGATACCATCTCATACCTTTTAGAATAACTATAATCAACAGAACAAGTAATAACAAATGTTGAAGAGGATGCAGAGAAAAAGGAACCCTCCTCATACACTGCTGGTAGGACTGCAAATTGGTACAGTCACTATGGAAAACAGTATGGAAGTTCCTCAAAAAATTAAGAATTGATCTGCCATATGATCCAGCAATCTCTCTACTGGGTATTTACCCCAAAGACTTGAAGACCCATATCCAAAAAGATATTTGCACACTGTTGTTCATAGCAGCATTATTCACAGTGGCTAGGACATGGAAGCAACCAGTGTCCTACAATAGAGGATTGGATAAAGAAGCTATGGTACATATATACAATGGAATATTACTCAGCCATAAGAAGAGATGAAATACTGTCATTTGTGACAACATGGATGGACCTCGAGATAATCATGCTAAGTGATATAAGCCAGACAGAATAAGTTGAAAATCACATGATATCATGTACACCTGAAAATTATATCATTGTATTAACCAATGTCATCCCAATAAACTTAATTTTTAAAAAGTTAAAAAAAAAAGAACAATGTTTGCTATAGAGTTTTTATCATGAATGAGTGTTAATTTTTTCAAATACTTATTCTCTAGCTGTTGAGTGGGTTACATAAATTCTCCTGCTAATGTGATACAATATATGATTAATTCTTTTATTTATGTATTTATTTTGAGATTTATCAAGTTTTCATTTTTTATTTTTATTCTTTTAAGTTTAATTTTTTTTAATTCTTTAATGTCACCATGTATCTGACCTCTTTTACCTCATCTATCTCCCTCCTAATTCTTGAATGTTAAATCAATCTTGTATTCCTGAGATAAACTCCAAATGTTCATAATATATTATTCTTTTTATATATAACAGAATTGTTTTGCCAGTATTTTGTTAAGGTCTCTCATCTCTGTCCATGAGGGATAATGGAATGTATTTTCTTCTGTCTTTAGTTTTGGAATCATGATGACTTTATTAAGTTGGTTGTGAAGTGCTCAGTCCTCTTGTATTTTATAAAGCTTGTATAAAAGTAAAATTTTTCTTCCCTAAATATATGCTTGTATTCATTAGTGAAGCCACATTGGCCTGGATTTTTATATATGGGAAGGTTTTGAATTACAAATGTAATTTACCAGATACAAGACTGCTCATATCCTTTATTTTTATGTCAGTTTTGATAAACTGTGATTTAAAGGAAATTCTCCATTTCATCTAAACTGTAAAATTTAGTAATCTAAAAATTGTTCATTTTTCATAATATTCATTTACATTTCTCTTAATAACTTTGGAATATATACTATTATCTTCACTTTCAAATCCAACATTGGTAATTTATACTTTTTCTTCATCAGCTATGCTAGAGATTATCACCTTAATTAATCTTTTGAAATAATTTCTAGCCTTTTACCTTTTTGTCTTTTTCTATTTCATTGCTTTTCTGTCTTGTGTTTATTATTTCCTTTCTTCAACTTTGGTTTTAATGTGCTCTTCCTTTTCTAGCTTCTTAATGCGAAAACTTAAGTCACTCATTTCAAGGGTTTCTTCTTTTCTAATAAGCATTTAAACATGTTTATATTTCCAAATACAGCTCTAGGTGAATCCCATAAATTTTATTATGTTGCGTTTTTATTCTGATTTAGATCAAAGCATTTTTAAATTTTCCCTGGGAATTCTTCTTTGATCCATGAGTTACTTAGACATGTTACTTATTCCCCAATATTTAGTGAGTTTCCAGGTATCCTTTTTTCCTAAACTTAATTCAGCTTTATATATTGTGGTCAGAGAAACTGCTTTGTCAAATGTCATTCTTTTGTAACCTGGTAAAACTTCCTTTAAGGCCCAGTATATTGGTCTATTTTGGTGAGTGTTACGTAAGTACTGGAGAAGTGTTCTGCAGATGTTGAAAATTGTATTCTACAAATATAGATTGATCAATTTGATAGATGGCATTTTCAAGTTTTTAATATACTTAGCTTTGTTTTTGGTTAGTTTGTTTGTTTGTTTTGACTGTCAGTTATTGAGAATAGTTGTTAAAAACACTATGATCGGGCATTTATGTGTTCTCCATTTAGTTCTGCTGATTTTTGTTTAGTGTATTTTAACCTCTGTTATTCAGGTGCATCCATGTGTAGAATAGTTACGTCCTTCAATATACCGGCCCTCTTATCATGATGAAATACTTCTCTTTTTCAAGTAATAATCCTAGTCTTGAAGTTTACTTTGTCTGATTTAATAAAGCTACATCGGCCTTCTATTTCTCCTTACTATTTGCATGTTATGTATTTTCCCATCCTTTTACTTCAAAATATGTCTTTATATTAAGAGTTTTATAGATAGCACATATTTTATTTCATTTCTTCTGTTGTCTTATTAATTTTATACATCTTTATATAATTTTTTAAGTGGTAGTTCTAAGTATCACAATTTACATCCTTATCTTATCATACTCTACTTCTAATTATTGTTGTATTACTTCAGGTAAAATGTAAGAATCTTAAAAAGATGGCATAATCCTATCTGCCTACCTTTCTTTGTGCTACTGTTGTCATATAATCTAAACCCACAGGTGATATTATTATTTCTGTTCTAAATAGTTAGTTTTTGAAAGTTAAAGAAAACAATAAACATATTAAATATAAGTTTTTATATTTACCAATATATTTATACGTAGGATTTTTAGTGCTCTTTATTCTTTTCTGGTGATACGAGTCTCTGTCTGGTATCACTTCTCTTCAGCTGGAGGAACTTACTTTAACTTTTCTTGTAGTACAGTTCTGCAAGAATTCTCTCAAATTGAAAAACGTTATTTCAACCTCAAGTGTTGTTGGATTTTAAAACCTTTAAGATATCATTCCACTGTTTTCTAGCTGCCATTGTTTCAGATTTAAAAAATCATCCGTAACTTGTACCATGGTTCTCCTATATGTAACGTGTACTTTTTCTATGGCCGTTCTCAATATTTTTTCTTTATCTTTGTTTTTCAGCAGTGTAACTATGATATGACTAGAAGTGATTTCTTTTGTATCCATGCCATTTGTGTTGTGTTATTTTCAGCAAATTTAGGAAGTTTTGGGCCATTATTTATTTGGACATTTTATTGTCCCGCCTCTTCCTCCCCTTTTCCTGAGACTCTATTTTTATATATTAGACCTTTTGACATTACTTCACATGTAATTGAGACTGTTTGTCTGAAACATTTTTGTGTTGTTGTTGTTGTTCAAATTGGGTAATTTCTGTTGATCTCATCGTGTTCATTCACCCTTTCTTCTGCAATTTCATCCTGTTCTTAATCCCACCCAATAATATATTTGAAGTTCAGATTTTGTACTTTTCAGTTCTAGAATTTCAGTGTGATTCTTTCAGTAGCTTCCGATTCTCTGTTGACAATCTATCTGTTCACTCGTTTCTTATAGGTGTTTTAAACTGTTGAACATATTTATGATAGCAATTTAAATAGTTATTATAAATAACCTGTTGTAAGAGCTGATTTTAGTATTTTATTATCAACATCATAGTCATCAATGTTTTTCTTTCTGTTCACTACTTTTTCTTTTGGTTTTGGAACACATTTCCTTCCTTCTTCACATGGCCAAAATTTTTTATTTTGTTTTGTTTTATGCTAGATATTATAGATCTTACACTGAAAGGAGCCTTGAGCATGGTGTTTTGCTTTAAATAATATTGAGCTGTTTTCACAGGCAAATAATAGAACACTCTCAATTCCATCGAGCTTTTTGTTTTTTTAAGTCTTTGTTAGGAAATATTTATTACGGTTTCCTTTAGACCTAGGGTGTAGCCTTTACTCTGTAGCTTAGTCCTTATTCCCAAAGCATGATCCTTCTGAGGTTTCAACTGATTGAAGTAACCAGCAGGGTTATTCCACTCTGGATAACTGAACAATCATGACCTCCAGCACTGCACAGTTTCTGGGATCCCTGTTCTACTCTGTCTCACATGAAACCTCACCCTATTCTTGCATCAATACTTCAGCCCCAAACTCAATCTTTCCCTCTCTTCTCAACGAGATCTCCACTCTCTATGCAGGATTACTTCCCCGCTCCAAGTTAAAACATGGAAGGAATGTGAAGCTCACCTCACATTTTTTTCCTTTTTAGAAAGATCAAATTTTTGCACTGTCTATTGCCCGGTGACAATAGATAGTCATTTACTATATTTTGTTCAGTTTGCTCATTGCTTTACAGTGGGAGGATAAGTTGAAACCAAGTTATTCTGTCATGGTGAAAAAAAGAATTCTTATATCATAGGCATCTTAATGACTAATATTCTACAAAGTTCCAATATGGTACATGAATTAAAATTTTGTATTAACTAATATGTTATTAAAAAAATAGATATTTTCATCTATTATAAAGTTATAAATATATTTCTTAAAAACTTGAGTAATGTTTCCATGTGATTGAGTCCCAGAAATTGATCAAAGGGTAGGAAAATATTTCCGGTTCTTGATAATACTGAAAAAGTAATCTCAAATTTGTTTTGAGAACAAAAAGAGGATAAAATTATATTCACATATATATGTTATCTATAATGCATGATATATGTCATATATAGCATATATTGTATTTGTATGTAATATATATATACCTAATGTATATATAATTATTTCCATAACAATTGTATCAGTGTATAGTGCCATTAGTAATGCAATAGAATACCAGTTTCTCTACATACTCGTACACACTAAGTATTTTATTTTGTTACATAATGAAGAAAATTAGGGATACCATGAATTTAGAATTAATCTTTGAAAAGGCAGAGTAACAAATCAATAAATGGCAAAAAAATAAATAAATAAAAGCAAAATTTTCCTCCAGTTTCTCTGTCCTCCAGCAGCTGTGCTCCACCTGTGGCTAGTCTGGATTCTCTAAGTGCCCATAGAAAAAACATGCTTGTAGCCCCTCATTGTCAATTCTCCATTATCATTTTTCCACTAGAGTTTTCTATTCTTTTCAATTAAAATTTTGAGGTGGGGGCAATTTCACTGTAATTTCAGAGACTTTTGGTCTAGCACTTTAGTTTCTTGCAAAATCTCAAAATGTGCTGCATAATAAACCAGGTGTGTGTGTGTGTGTGTGTGTGTGTGTGTGTGTGAAGTCCCTGATTTCTCTCACTTTGCTACTTCAGTGCTGAGTGAGCACTAAGACTGTAGAGTGTTGCAAACCCCTGAGCCTCAGCCTCCCCATCAGACAGGAAGATGCCTCAGGGGACGGATGCTGTCCTCAGCTCACTTCAGAAATGTTTTCCCCTCTCTGGTCTGTCAGTGTGTTTAGTAGTCATCGATTCCACAGCATTCGAGTTATCTTTGAAAATCTGATTTTTGCATCTGTGGCCTGCCACCCTGAACAAGCCCAATCCTGCCTGATCTCAGAAGATAAGCAGGGTCGGGCCTGGTTAGTACTTGGATTGGGAGACCACCTAGGAAGACCAGGTGCTGTAGGTGTAAAAAAATGAAAAACAAGAGATTGTAAACTGACAAGGTCCTTGCAGTCTGTGAGGTCAACCAAGGGTCGCCTTGCCAAAAAAGAAAGAAAGAAAGAAAGAAAGAAAGAAAGAAAGAAAGAAAGAAAGAAAGAAAGAAAGAAAGAAAGAAAGAAAGAAAGAAAAGAAAATCTGATTTTTGAAATTTGTGCAGTTTCAAGTTCTGTCAGAAGTTTTACTGGCCTCACATAACTTACTACACTATACTTCAAAGCAGAAGTCCAGTTTTGCCTGTTTTGAACTTTATACAAATAAAATTATATTCTATATATTCTTCATTTTTCTCTGGCTAATTTTGTGCAATATTATTCTTTATAGATATTCATCCACTTCCTTGTATGTTTATTCTCATTGCTGTAGAGTATTCCATTGAATGATTATACCAAAATTTATTTATGCAGTCTATGGTTAATGGGTATTTGAAGAATATCTATTTTCTGGCTATAATGAATAGTGCTGCTTTGAAAATTATTTTGTCTTTTTATAAATATAGAAACATGTTTGTTAGATGTGTGTAGTAGTAGAATTGCTGGGTCATGGGGTACACAATGTGCTCATCTTTAGTTTCTACGTCAGACTTCCAAAGTAGTCATTCCTGTTTACATTTCCACCATTAGTGCATATGAGTCTCCATTTTAAAATTTTTCAAATATTTTAATATAAAATTTTATACATTTTTAATATAAAGATTAAAAGTATATTATAAAAAGTATATTTTTAATTAGCTGTATTTTTGCTAACAACTTTTGGCCTACCTTTACTAGAATATCATTTTTCTATTGATTAGATAAATCCTTTATGTAATAAAGATATTAACTGTAATATTTGCAGCAAATATATTCCCAAACATAATGTTTAAGTGACTTTGGATTGATCATACTTTGAATTATTCACATGTCTGCTTCAGTCCATTAGAGTAAATAATTAAGCCTTAACTTTATTACAATAATGAATTCCTTAACAATAGATTTATCTGACAATATTCAATATAATCTGAAACATAACTTTAAGACTGATATTTATAACATAAGTTGGAACAATGTAGATTCGCTGTTACATTTTGGGGAGACAGAAGTACAAACTAGTATATAGCAAACACAAAACAAAACAAAACAAATCAACCCAAACCAAAAAGAAAAAAAAGAAAAAGAACAAGGGATGTCTGTATTTAAAATATGTTTATAGATTTATAATCAGAGTAAAATGAATCATAAGGTGATATCTTTTATTTATTTTAGTTTTAGTTTTTTTGTTTTGTTTTTTGCCTTACTTTGCAAATACTATATATGAATATTTGTGGTCACTATGTTTCTCTAGCATGCCCATCTAAAGCAGGCCTTTTTAACTGATATTTTATTAGCCATGTCACATCCATTCATTACTCCAGTTGTGGCTAATACCAGGTGATAAACAATTTTGAGCCCTAGCTCTCCTAGCCTAACTATATAACTGTTTGACTCATATAGCCGAACCAACAAGCAATGCAATATGCCCAAGTTATATTTATCTTGATGTTTAGTAAAACCAATTTCCAGTCTAATATGTTTTTGTAACATTGTCTCTTGGAGAATTTACATTATAAAAAAAAAAAAGTACAGAGAGGCAAGGCGACATCTGTTAATGATGAAAAACCTCAAATTTATATAGAAGAGATTAATAAACTCCAAGACTTCCAAACAGGCTTTTAAATCTACAAAATGTGTCATAGTGTTTAATCGCTGCCTCACCTAAAGTATATTTCAAGGAAATGCTTTATCGGCTAAGCACAGGATAAACAAACCAAAGATCAAAGTTGTAAATAATTATATCCACAAAGAGCACGACACTTACAGAAGCAAAACCATATAAATTCTTGGTTTGCTTTCAATGTCATTAACTTTTTCAACATTATCCTGAAATAACAATATTTTCCAAAAGTAGACTCCATCTTCTCCTTCCAGTATGTTACCACTGGCTTCGGTCATTGTACTGAAAACCTATAGCATTAATGGCACGTTGCCAAATAGAAGGATGAAAAGACTTATCTCTAATATGTGCCCACCTACCAACACCTGAGACATGTAGAGAAAATTAAAAAACACTTAAAAATAAGCTTAAGTCGATGACTATTTGAAGTTATCCGAGTAACTTATTTGGCACAGAAAATGAGAAAAGTATTTACAAATGAAAAGACTAAATTGCAGTCAAAAAATAAAATTTAGTTGTTTTTATGAGCCTTTGAAAATACTTGAAATCATAACATAACCAGCTTATTTCTATCTAGCAACTTTTTCATATTTTTATATTGCCCTTTTTTGGGTGATTTCATCTGAGGAATAAGTCGGTGGCCCAAAAATGCCAAACCAAACTACGTATAACCACAACTCAGATCTACCAGCCTTTACTAATCACATCATTTTTCTAATGGGTAAAAATCACTTCCCACAAGCAAAGTGATACAGAAATAAACTAAGAGAATTAGCCCTACCTTAAAAGTTGAAGAGGACTGTAGTTTTGTGAGGAAGCCAACCGTCATTACAAAGCATCTACGCAAAGTCTTATTTGAAAAGGAGTTAATTTGAAATGCTCTGATTTAGAAGAGATCTTTATGATGTATTATTTCAATACTAGAAGACAAAAGTATGAGCTGGAATTGTCAAATATAAAAGGAGTGACCTAAAGGCAAACTTATGTTCCTTTGTAAATATCTAGTCTCAGATTTTAAGAGGAGGAAGCAAATTTCCAAAATGTACAAAGCATTTTGAAAAGTGATTTGGAAAGGTTTTTCTCCCTGTATTGATTGGTTATCAGCATCTTTGTAGTTGGATAATGCAGAAGCTGTTCCTTTATTCCTATGATCTGCCTTAGATCTTCAAGGATAAAGAATAATATTTGTTCCATAAAAATGATTCGACCTATGTCAGGAGCTGCAACTGAGATTAAATGCCACTCAGAAAAGCTCTGGTGTTTACTTATCAAGAAACAAACAATTCAGCATTATGAGAGAGAAAAAAATATTTAATAGAGATCACAACCATACAAAAATCACAAGAACCAAATACTTAACAGCAAAGAGTTATTTTTAGAATGTACCATTTGATCAAAAGGAGGTTTAATCAGGAAATACGGTGACTTAAAGTAATGCAAAATAAAATTTATAAGACGGTTTGTGTTATCTAAATATATAAATAACATATAGTCTGCTATGTTAGATAGATTCACCGAAGCCAACTAAGATTTCATTATGTTACTCAGGTTATGAGATAATTTTGCTTTTTTTAGTGATTTTATGTAAAGGCTTTCTTTTGCTTATGACATACTGCATAGGAAGAGGAATTATTTTTTACCAGGAAACTTAATATGTGACTGTTCAGGCATCTCATGGAATTACTTATCCTGATAATGTTGTTATCCATCGCCCCACAGGGGTCACTGTTACTGAAAAAAAAAACACAATTACCAATTCAAGAATCCTCCAAGTATTATTTCCTATAACCAATAAAAAAGATCACACCTGTAGGCTGCTAAGAAAGCATTTAAATCTTACTATATCTTGAATGAGTAATCTATGTACTCTCTTCCTTCTTTTTTCCCCAACTCAGTCTTACAATCTGAACAAAACCCTATCACTCCATAACATGGCTTTCATGGAGGTCACTAAAGAGAACCTGAAGGCCAAATCACCTACATAGTCCCAGGCTTCCCAAACACGCTTCTCTGTAGCCTTAGAAAATGTTATTCTCTTTGAGAAGCAGACTGGATTCTGGAAATATAGCAAAATAAACTTAGGGGCAACCTTTACCTCCTCAACAAGCTCTAAGATTTCTGTCATTTCGGAGTCAAACCAACAGCTGGCATTCTAGAAGCTAGAGAGGCCAAGCACAGGAGAACATGCATGAGTGTAGGGCTTGGCAAGACTGTGAGGAACCTTACTGAAGGCCAATGGCAAAACACAATAAACTGCAGACCAATTTGGCACTCGAAAACCTATGTACTTCTGACAAGGCTGATTTAATGACCTCTGGTTTATCCTGGACACTACCGGATAGAGAAAGTATACTAGGGGTGTTAAGTCTCCCTTCTCATGAGGTCAGGGAATTACAGAAAGACTTGAGAATTGAGTGGGTTTTCAAGAAGCAATTATAATTATATATTTTTGCAGTTCTAAGTTCATTTTCTACTTTTTAAATAAATAAATCTTCTCCCAGTCTCTGGCCACTTTTACAATCCAAGAATATCTTCCTCAAGGACCTGGAAGCCATCCCTTTGAAATATAATTATTAAGAAAGAGAACACCTCTATCTTCCAGTCTCTGTGAAAAGGTAGGAGCCTAACTTCCAAAAGCATCAATTAGCAAACACAGATTGTCTGAACACATCGCACATGGATCACCATTCCCACTAGTGCTCTCCAGGACTTCTCCACTAGCTCAGCACATTACCTAAAAACTCTTCTGCCTTTTGTTTCAGTTGAATTGGGTTCAGTCTCTCTCCCCATTACAATAGTGTTGAATATAGTCTGCCTTGCCTGTTTAACTTTGCCTAGTGCAATTTCTCTATGAAAACCACTATATAGCACGTCAACCATAAAACAGCGGTGGCAATCGTTATGATTAGTAAAATATTCAATAAAATTTCTTGACCCCATAAACCAGAGGTTCTCAACCAAGAACAATTTTGCACCACAGGGGACATTTGATAAAGTCTAGAGACATTTTTGGTTGTCACAATTAGGAGCAGGGAAGAAGGGAGGTTTGCTCTTGGCATCTGGCGGGTAGGATGCTGCTCAACATTTACAATGCACAGAGAAGCCCCTCAAAACAAAGAATAATGTACAAATGTTAATGGTACAAATGTTAATAATCCATGGTTGAGAAACCCTGCTATAAACAATTAGGATCCTAAGAGCCTTCTTCCCTAAGTCTCAGCCTGGCCAGGGAAATTAGGTCGTGTCAAAAAGCCTGTGCCAGGATAAGTTAGATTACAGTTCAAAACAACAAGAGCAGGCAATTTAAAAATAATTATAAATAGCTCTCAAAGAGCATATCATTGGGAAAAATGAATAGAACCAATGTTTATAGAATATTGATTTGTCACTTTAACACCAAATGAGTTTGTATTTTGCTATAGAACATGGTTCACTTGTTGATCATGTACAGGTTCTACCAATTCCTAAGTGTGGCAGCTCAATTTTCTCATGGGTGTAGGAGTGGAATAATGGTCCCTGCCTCTTGGTGCCATTGTAAAGATTCACCAATATGATGCATGTTCACTGCTTAGCCTGGTGTCTGACTTAATAGTAAGCTCTCAGGGTATGATGATTTTAAAACTTCAATAACAAAGGAAAATAGGGATCCTAGAATTTACTACTTAATTAATATATGTAGAAATAAATGACATCTAATTAAGCCCTAAATTTATCATTTAATATTTTGAGACCAAGCTAACTCTTCAAATACTATGATTTTCATGAGAATTTAAGATCCAGAAAATCCAATTTGTGGGCTTACTGAGTCACTTTAGACTCATAATCACATAACGGTATTTCCTAGTAAGAATCTAATTAGATGTTTAATTAGTCTGTATAGGCTAATGAACTGCCACTCTGCCATTATCTCCTTTAGAGGTTCATCTCCGTCAATTTATGTACACAATAATAGCTATGATTAATGCAGTATAGATTGTCACTGCCTATCACTATCTCACTAAAAAGATGACTCTTCAGTCAGCCCGTAGCCACCTTAGAAGAATCACTAAGTTTGCAAATACTCTCTTAGTAGCTAACAAGTTAACTTAAACAGGTTACTGGATTTCCTTTTCATTTATTCAAGAAGCAGTTATTGTAGCAATAATAAAGAACAAGCATATATTTAATTCATTTGTGACACACTGATGTCATTTTATTTGGCAAGTGTACAATAAAAAATAAATAAACACCTTCCCTCCCACCCTTTTGCACAGAGCTAGAAAACCTACATCAAGACAAACTGACTTAAAATGGTTCTAGGTAGTTCAGGTAAATGAATTTGGCTTGTTTAGTAATGTCAGGCTCTAGCGCATTCTCAACTACACCCTGAGTAATAGACCTTAGATGTTATGTCTTATTTTTTTTTTTGACCCACATTTAGAGGTTCTATTATTTATATTTGTCTTGCCTTCTTGACAATATGCTAAATATCATGTGAGTTTATTCAAAGCTATATTTTAAATTTAAAACTGCATTAGTATATGAAAAGTAAAAAGCATAAAATCCCTTAAGTCTCCACTTAATAATTCACTACTAAGTCAATATATAAAGAATGTTTTTAAACCACCAAACTAAAGGAAACAAAGTTCAAAAACAATGGATATCTTTCCCCCAAATTTTCTAAACTAATTTTTCCTTCAGACAGACCTGTCAGCTCCAAATTGAACATGACTTGGATGTCTGAATCCTGGGAAATGAAGACTATCTTGCTTCATTTTCTATTCTACATAAAGCAGAGTCATATTAAAATTTTCAAATTTCTTCCCTCTTTATGAGTTCCAGAGGGTATATTTTGGTGAGTTCAATATGCTTTTCCTACTTTAACTTTCTCATAAGTTCATTTTTCAATTTCATCCTAAAATTCTGAGTCAAAGAATAAAGTCTTCAAAGTGCTAGTCCTCTTCGACGCACTTCTGAAAAGGGAAACATCAAGTGCAGCCTCAGTGAGGTACAGATCAGAACATAATGCTAAGAAGAATTTTAAAGAAGAATGAAGGAGAGTGGCAAAGCTACAGAATTACCCTTCACAGTAACCCAAACATAAAGGCAAATGATCGGCTTGACATTCAGTCTAAAAGGGAAAATTTTTCATCATCTAGAAATCTTGTACAGATGTTAGGAAGTATCTTTTCTGTAAATCAGTCAGTGCCAATTATAGATCCTGAACTCACAAGAGTCAACATGTTAGTTTGTTTGGAAAACAAAAGCATGGTATAAGTAGATAAGTGTGTTAACAGTTTAATCAGTGGCTCTCAACCTGTTTAGCATTAGAATCACCTCTGGAGCTTTTAAACACCAGGATGCTCAGACTGTCCCCAGATCAATTAAATCAGAATATCTAGGCTGGAAAAGCAGGCATCAGTATTTTTTAATGCTCCCCCAGGTGATTTCAATAGGTGGCCCAAGTTGAGAATCAATGCTTTAAACAAATTTAAAGTTTTATAACAATTGGTACTGTAGCATAGAGTTAAAAGGAATATTTAGATATATTTTCATAATCTAAAATAAAATTGGTTAGAGTAGAAGAAATACCTTTCCGCCATCCCGTATAACATTTAGAAGGAGGTTTAAAGCTCCACTACCGAAAATGGTTTTTAAACTTTCGTACTTTTTCTTTTTATACTCCAGCAAAACATTGAGATCATTTCTGTATGTGTAAATATAAGTCGATGTAATTTCAATTGGACATAGACATTTATAAGACTCTAAAATATGAAGGTAAATATTGTCAACCCATTCGAATGACTCTAGGTGAAATAGAAGATTCAGTCTCTTGGTTAAATAACTTTTCTTTCTCAAAAGAAAAATGATATGAAACTTAGCATGAGAGTATCATAAAATAACACTTGGCTCCATATATTAAATCTTATTGAAAAATAGCATGACTAGTATATTAACATTAAAAAATAGTCAAGCACCTTTTAGGTACATGGCACCCCGCTAGACCCTGGGGTACAAGGTATCTGAAAAGACAGTTCCTGACTACAGCCCAGCTGCCTGACATGTAAGTCAGGCCAAAGACTTTGATCCCTTTTATACACCTATCATAAACCCAAGATATTTTTAAACATTAGATTACATCAAGTCCCAAACGGATTTCCATTTGTCTATATAACACAAAGTTTTCAGATCATCTTGGTGGATATTCCAAGTCTTTCTCTATACCTCATCTGCTAAAAGAACAAGAAAAACCGGTAATCTAAACATTACTAATTGAGCTTGTACAAGTTTATGCTAAATAAACAAACAAACAAACAAATTTTCCTATCTCCACTTCCTCCAAGTTTTCTGTTCCTTTCTTGCTTTCTTACTGTCTCTCATTTTCATCATCGTCACCATCATCATCATTGTTGTGACAACTATCTAGGCAGAGTCTCTAATATTCTAATATGTAATTTAAAAATATATCAGAGAACAAAAACTATGGCATTGAAAAATTATTATTGACCTATTTAGTTTTTTCAGTTCTTGGTTATTTTATATTTTCCTTATAAAAGTAATTTGTGCTCATTATACTGTTATACAAGTAAAAGAGAAAATTACTCCTAATCTACCACCACAGGAAGCATATTTAATATTGACATCTTTATGAGCTTTTCTCTATCAAGCTTTTATAGTTAAAGCTATACTGAATTTAAAATTCTGTATGCAGCTTTTAAATTTTCTTCATGTTATATTTTAAGAATTTTTAAATCTTTTAAGAACTCTTTATAAATCTCATTTGAAATGGTATATGGCTGAAATTCTTAATATTACAGTGTGCTTCAAGAGCTTTAGAATATTAATTTAATGAGCAAATATCTACACACTGTCTTCTAGATTTGAGGACACAGAAAGGAACAAAGACAAAAGAGTCCTTCTCTTTAGAGTTTATATTCTAGTGAGGAGAAAAAGACAATGAAAAATAAATCAAAAAGAGAATTTCAGATAGTGGTTCTTGTTAGAATCATCCATTGGACTCTAACTCTAGGGAGGAAGATGGTTAGAGACACGAGGTGCTCAAGGAGACATCCAAGATATCTCCAAATAAACAACGTTTAATCTGAGATTCGAACAATACGCAGAAACCAGTCATGAGAAACTATTAAGGCATATGCAAATGTAAGAAGAGTAGAATAATGCTACCTTCCTGGAAATTCTTAATTACCTGGAATAGATCTTCATGAAGTGTACAGGCAAAGAACAAGCAAGCCTTAAAAATGTCCCTTTTTTCGCCATCCTCATATGATTTCTTTTGAGTCAGATCTTAATCTTCATTCATCCTTTCCTCAGAAGCCAGAGGCCAATTCCTTTGTTACATCACTCACCAATCACAAGAGAACAGATATGACCAAATTCCTCCCTAAACTTCTAACCAAAGAGGTAGTCAGAATTTATACTACAACCTGATTAAAATGTATGCCATTCTTTATTTTTACCATAAATTTACCATGATTCACGACATTTCAAATCCGTGTGGAGATTATTGTTCTTGTCAATTTGGGGGAATTAAATGTTTCAAGCTTCTACAAATGATTTAGTACTGCAGTTAAGAGCACGGGCTATGG
>CM053512.1:11414082-11501721 GCA_028627145.1 Eidolon dupreanum
CTAACCCACACTATTTCCACTTCACAACAGGCCCAGGAAATAAATTCTACAGCTGTCCAAAAAAAGAGCGCCATTACTCCTACTATCAGCCTATATTAAAACGATTTTTCATTTTTTTAAGTTTTTGTAAGAAGACAGGAATTGGGGTCTACCCAACAGAGCAACATTTCATTCTAATAATAGTCATGGGGTCTATTAAAAAATCCTGAGCGCCATGCAAGCAGGGCACTAACAGACCGATCCATGTTGGGTGTTGGTCTCTTTGTGGTGAATGACCTTACTGAAGCCTTAACTCAGATATCATAAATCATACACTTAGCCTAGTTAAATACAAAAATATCTGATGCTATGCAGCTGATAATACCAGACAGTTGGCTTCCTGGAGCCAGGTAGCACAATATATCCAGGAAATGTGATCCCATGATGTAGAAAGACACCAGGTGCATCCTTATTTTCCCTTCAGTCGAATGAGCCATTCATCAGAAACAATGCATTCTTATAAATATGTTTAGCCTGATACAAAGACAGTGAGCATCTGAACTGACCTTGACATCTCTTCTTCAAAACCTCTCAAGCTGATCTTGGCACTTACTTTAGCCGACCACCCTGTGGTGAGAATGAAGTTTGTTTCCTTTGAAAGGGATGTAAGGCCACACCCTGAGCCATAAAAAAAAAAAGAAAAGAAAAGAAAAAAAAAAAACAATTACCCACCCATTCCTCTCCTCTAATCCACCTTAATAGGGCATGATTAGAAGGATGCATTTCCTGTTACCCTGACTTGACATTTACAAAGTTAAATGTGCATGGAGGTAAATTACTCATTGTCTTTACTTACAAACCTTATTGTATCATCATCAGAATGTGTGACAAAAGTCTTAAAACTTATGAGCGTGTGAGAGGTATGTGTTATGTACAGAGTCAGCTCTGACTCCTGGTGAGCCTATGAATGAGCGCTGTCCACAATGCCCTGTCCTCAACAGCTGTGCTCAGTTCCTGTAGACTCATGCCTATGTCTTCTTTTAGGGAGTCCATCCATTTCATCCTTGGTCTCCCTCTTTTCCCACTACCTTCTATTTTCCCCAGCATTATTGTCTTTTCCAAAGAACTCTACCATCTCACAATGTGCCCAAAGTAGGACAGGCAATGTTTCCAGGCTTAATTTTCTCTAAGACCCACTTGCTCATCTTTCTAGTGGTCTAGGACCAGTGGGATAGATATAACAAACTGATATCTCTCTGAATTAGTTTCATAGAATAACGGCCAGTGATGGATGTATAATATAGTAACCTATTATAGCAATAATTACTTGGGGATTCTCTTGGGGTACTTCTGGATAGAAAGAAGCAATGACCATGACCAAAGGTTAAAAGACAGGAATCCTGGATCTTATTTCTCGAATACTAGCTTTGCTGCCATGTTGATGTGTGATAACTGAGCTTCCACACTACAAAAATGACAGCTGTCTGTATGATCTGGTTTGCAGTCACTGGCATGAACAAAAATGATTTATATGTATAAACAGTAACATCTAAAAACCTTGCAGAAATCAGTCAGAAATTAATTTAAGTGATTGAGATCCTCACTGAACTGAAACAAAGTCAAGATACCGTGTTTCTTTCAAAATACACATGCTATTTCTCTTGACACCACCCCCACCACTACCACCACCGCCACTGCTTATAGCAGCCAGCCTCTCATGGTCTCCTCCAACAACCATCACCTTCTGGTATTCATGCACTCACAGAGTTCTCTCCCACATTGATCAGGGTGTACCTGTTTATCCAAAAATATGATGCATAAATGGCAGCGCGTGTCTTCCAACATTAGTTCATAAAAGTCATTTGACTTCTGCCTTGTTCCTGTATCGCTCATTCTGGGAGAAACCAGTTGCAATATGAAGTGGAAATTCAAGAACATCAGTGGAATAGCTCACATGATAAGGAACTGAGGTCTCCTACCGAAAGCCAGCATCAGCTGCTCGTCATGTGAGTAAGTCATCTTAGAAGCACATCTTCACATCCCAGTCAAGCCTTCAGATGAATGGGCCTCCGACTGACACCTTCCTTGACTGTAACCTCATGAGAGACCCCAAGCCACAATCACTGTTATACTACTCCTAAATTATGGACCCACAGAAAATATATGAGATAATAAATTTTTGCTGGTATAATCTACAAATATTTGGAGGAATAATCTGCTACACAGCAATAAAAAACTAAAATACTCTTCATTCTGATTTTCTATTCTATATAATCTCCTTTCCCCAACCCTGACACACATACTTATACCCCAAGCAAGCCCTCCATACAGGAGTGAGTATAGCATAATGTCTAGGAGCAACAGGAGGGCATACACACTTTGATAATAACACAGTACTAAAAAATTAATATTCTAATATATATAAGTCCATAATTGCAGAGTTCAAAATACAGATGATGTAGGTCTATCTGAAAAATGTCCTCATCCAAGAAATTATTTACAAAAATAAATACCACATTTTGATTTTTATGATGTATGTAACTCTTATTTGCAACACAGATTATTCCCTTGTTTTATGGCAGTATAAGTGGAGTACTGGTGATATCACTTTATTACCCAGACAGTTATAAGTAATAAGCTAATGCCTGCCATTACCTCCTGCTAAATGCCGGAAATGTCATATTAACTCAGCTGATACTGAAACGAGATAGACGGTTAAGAAGGATATCTGGCTGAAATACTGCAGAGACCTAGCAATACATTTAAACCAAATATAAATTTCTTCAGCTGCGGCAAAATTTCAAACAATTACTCAATGTAACTTTACTATGAGTCATGATGACTTTATACAAACAGTGTTAAAATTCTAACAATGTCAGAAGCACGCAAAGTAGATAAATATACCATTCTTCTCCATCTGTATTCTATTCTACATAAAATCAATTTATCATTAACATTTCAGATCAATATTAAAACATAATAAAATTAGAGAAGAAATGCATTTACTGTTTATATTCTATATTTTAAGACTAAAATAACAAAACATAAAATATCACATCTCTAAAATCTTGGATACCTGTAGAACTTTTTAGTACAACCACTTAAAAACTATTTTCAGTATGAGATTCCAGCATGACAGTAGTCCTGTAAACACAGATTACTTTCTTAGTATTCATGTGAATTTCTCTTTAAAAAAAATCAGGATTCACAATTAACCTGAATAATATTAAAGATATTGTATTGTACTTCAAATGAGATTTTATTCTGTACAAATTTATCTTCTGCAAAGGGCAGGAATTTTCTTTTATATAAGTCCACAAAACAATTTCTTTAAAGCTATAAAAATTAGAGCAAAATAAATGAGAATGAGCTTCAAATGTGTTATCTTTATACAAATATCAGCAAAATTTTACCAAATATAAAATAGCATAAAGGGTAATGGTTATGGAATGAGAATCACAAAGTGCTTTTCTGAAACATTTAAATGATCAAGAGTTAACTTGTTAACTCTTGGTACTAGATATTACATAACTAATTTTAAAATTTTATTTTATGTTTTCACTTAATATCTGTACTGAATACATTTATAAATTATCAGAAGGGTGGAATGGGGGACTTTTGCTTCTGTTATTAAGTTGGTTGAGAGGGCCTTAGATGTGGGGAAATAAAAAATAAAGTATAAATCAACAAATCTTTGCTTAATAGATTTTATTTATTGTTGTATCAAAACTATACCCTTGTGAACCAAGGAATTTAAGATATATCTAGTATTTATAAATCTTTAAGTGAATTAATTCTTTAAAATTCTGAATGGATTTATGCTTAATATAATTTCAAAAGGCTTGAGTTAGTTTACTCTGAGAAATCACTGATAACAATTCTGAGAAATTTTATGTATTGAATTATATCTACTTCTGCTATATTATAAAGCTATTATTTCTCCTCTGGTATCTTATAATGTCTGTCGAATGAGATATATGAATAAATGAAGAAAAGACGTTTTCAGCAACTAGTTTTTGCAATGTTTTAGCATCAATACACTCCATTTCTTTGGAAACTCCCATTATCCTTATCTTGAATTTTGTGTTCTTGATGTTTGTTTTTTACTTACTTATTAAAGTGTGTGCAAATTCCACTTATACTACTTCCACTCCCTCAAAACTACATTGAGTATAATGCTCTGCACAATAATTTCTAAGAAATATCCAAGTGTTACTTGTATGTCTATTATATGCCTAGCTAAACAGAATAAGACTTAGGTCCTGATGTCAAGGAGATGGAAAATATAACCAGAGAAGTCAAGTTAAATTATATGAAACGATTAGGGAAAATTAAGTGCCATAATGTGTAACAGCATTTCCCAAAAGATCTGTGAGACGTTAATAGGTGTTTTATTAAAAAAAAAAAAAAAAAAAAAGCTTTTCAGCAAAAAAAATGGTCTGGTCATACTCTAACTCAGAATAGTCAAAATTTCTTTAAACAAAAAACCTTAGTTAAAATGTTCTATTTTTTAATATGAACATTTCATAAATGAAGAGAAAAAATTACATAAATATTTGCCACATTATTTTAACAAGCATTAGCATTTTGCCATATTTGATTCAGATTTTTTAATCTAAATAATAATAAAAGATTACTTAGAAAATTAAGATTGCTCCTATCCTTTTTTCCTCCTTCCTTCCCCAAAGGTTATTATCATCTTAAAATTAGTATATAGTCTTCTTGTTCATATATTTACTTTGACCTATGTGTTTATATCCACAGATAACATATACAATTTGCATGTTTTAAATTTACAAAAATAATATAATTTTTGTATACATTGTAATTTATTAATTTTGTTCAACATCATGTTCATGAGATAGAGCCATGATAATGCATAAGGATTTAGTTCATCTGTTTTAACTGAATAATTTTATTATTTGTATAAATAGATCACAAAAATTAATTACACAATAACCTATTAAAGATAGGTGGCTTATTCCCAATGTTTTCCTATTACGACAACGTTGCAGTGAACCTCCTCATATATATATATGGCTGTTGGAGAGATTCTAAAGGAGATAACTAGAAGTCATAGGTACCTACATTATTAACTTTAATATATATATATATATATATATATATATATATATATATATATATATATATCTCAAATTTTCTCTCCAAAATAATTGAACTAAGTTACACACCAACCATCACACTACAGGAATTCTTAGGTACTCACATCTCTGCAGACACTCAGACACTGCTTTATGCTAATCTGATATGCATGAATTTATATTGTTTTGATGTACAATCTTAACTTCCCTTATTATTTTTGAAACCTGAACATATTTTCATAAATATATGGGCCATCTGGTTTTCCTCTTTTGTGAATTGTGAAGATTTGACATAGTTGATTATATATTTTCCTAAACTAATCCTTCATTGTTCAAAATCACTGCAAATAATTCCCTTGGTTTATAGTTTAACTTTCATTTTGTTTATTATTTCTTTTGCTGGATTTTGATAAGTTTTTATGTTCATAAATTTTACAGTTTATACTTTGGTGTCTTTAATTTTCAAAGTATATATTTTATATTGAGGATTTGAATCTATCTGCTATTTATTGGGTCATATGGGCATTTATTTATCCCAGTGACATTTCTTGATTAATCTAGCCCTTCCATGCTGATTTCCAATGCCACCTCATTATCTATTAAGTCTCTATAATATAGAGGAAGTCATTAGTAGTTGAGAGAAGGGAGATGGTTCACTCTTGCACTGATGTAATTACACATAAAGGACTGCATGAAAGAGGTGGCCTTCAGATAGGGTCTGAATACTGGATGGACATAAGAACATAGGTTCTGGTTTTAGACAGAACTTCATCTATATTCCTTCTGTGATACTCACTGCAAATGAACTAATCTTGCTGCAAATGAATTTCTTCACTCATTAATTAATACTATTAATTAATAGTATTAATTAATGAGATAATATGTTGACTTGCATATAGGGAATGTTCAAAGAAATTTCTAGTAATTAATTGTAGTTCTTGTTGAAGAGATATTCTAAAGCATATATGCCCAGTAATGGCAGTAGGAGCAGTAGTAGTATCTGAGTAGGTTAGTAGCAATAAATTTGAAAAGAGAAAACAAATCCGAAAGATTTTCCTAGGAAAAGGTCGAACTGGGTGGGGTATTGTCTGAGTATGAAGGAGAAGGTTAGAGATGACTCCAAGCTGGAGTTTGGAAAACAAGGTATAAGAATTGAAGCTATTGTTTTAGGACAAAGATTCTCAAAGTTTGGTTCCAGCAGCAGCAATACCTGAAAACATGTCAGATATGCAAAATCGGGACCCCAGCCCTTCTGATTACGACACTATGACTGGCCTGTGGCCCAGTGACCTATGTTTTAACATGCCCCCCACCCAACCCGGGTTATTGTGATACACACTCAGATTTCAGACCCACTGGTTTGGAACATGATGAGTAAGAGGTGATGCTGAGAAACCAGGTAAACAAGGCGTAGGAGGAAAATGAGGAAATGCCAGAGCTGAATGTGTGATTTCTCACTTCATGGGCTGAAATCCTCCTTTTCTGATACCTTTACCTGCTTCCAGTTACTGGTTTTACTTTACTGAATGGCTTCCCAATCTCAGAATCATTTCTCAGCTTGCAAGGTCTCCCTGCAGCCCGCCTACTTGGTAAAGCACTGCCATGTTGGCAACCCTTAATCACTCTCCGCTCTTTCCACAACCTCCCTCCTGCACTGTTCTCCTCCTGCTTTCAGCTCAGAGGCTCATCAGGGAAGGCAATTTGTCTGGCACAATTTCATCTAACATTAAATGCCATGTACATTTACAGAGCTTTATAAATAATAAATGAGGGCAGTAATGGCCTAGAACCCAGCTTTTAATAGTAGGAATCACTGGCCATTAAATATAAAACAGTTAGCAATAGTATATGTACATCTAGTGACCTTTCTCAGGTTCCCAAAAGACGGGAGTCTGCAAAGAACATGCTGTTATCTGTACTACTTAAGAGCACTTTTTACTTCAAAAACCAATTTCATCTCAAATCCAAAATGTATAAGTATCAAAAGAGAGAGAGAGAGAGAGAGAGAGAGAGAGAGAGAGATGAGCAGTAACCAGCCACAGAAAACATTCACCTATTGTCTGTCACATTTCTCCATTGTGTTTTGGGGGTCGGGGCGGGGAGTTTTACTGATTCTTTGGTAGCAATAGAGGTGGAAAAATAATGAGAAATCTCATTATAATAGCCTACCAGAGACCTAAGCAGTGTATTCATTTTGACCATAATGTGTCAATTCCAGCTGCAAAGGTTCAGCTCCTCCACAGCGACAAGGATCAATTGTACAGGCCTCTGAGATAAGTCAACCTACCATGGCATGCACTAGAGCAGGATGCATCTGGGAGGATTACCTGCATTTTAAACTGGTGCCGACAGCCTAGTAACACCTGGGAATCTACGTTTAATATAACAAAATCGATTTTCAGGAACTTGAAACATGGCACTCTCATTATTCATAAATATGAGATAATTCTGATGTATTTCTTACTGTGTTTTTCCTTTTGCTTTATAATTCATATATCCCATGTATGCATACATGTTAACTTAAAATCTATAAAATATAAAGGATAGCATGTAAAAAGGCCAATAAAAGGTATCTTTTTTCATCACTTTAGCAGGGGAAGGAGGAAACAAGCCACGAGGAAGAAGTCTCTACTTACCTTTTCAGTTAAAAGATTTCTGCATCAGAATGAACAGGTTTTCCTGGGAAATTAATTCTGTGATTTAGGAAAGTCCTTGGATGTCAGTCAGAAGACTGATGAATCATAAAAGCAAAACATGCTTATCTAGCATCAAAAACTTGAAAAGTAGCTAGGCAAATCTGCCACAAGTAGCTGCTTGTGCACATTTGTGTAGTCTATGACAAGTAGTTTTTATGAGTCCAAGTTGATGATGTAGCTTTCGACATTATTACATGATTTACTATTATCTAATCCACACCTGAGTAAAATGGCACTGTCCTTCTGAGAAGAGAATAAAATTTCTCTTGAGTAGATCCTTTAACAAACCTGTATAAAGGTCACATCTGCTGTCAATTCCACCATCTCAGGCTTAGGGCAAAACCATACCAAATAAACCAAGACACGAGGCAGAGGTGGGCTGTTTTTACACAAAGGAGCTAGAATCTGCTAGTGTCGTCTACAAAGGCCAGTTCTCAGTGGCTTTTCAAAATATTGATATTAAATCATCAATTCAGCTGAAAAGAACTAATAAGCTAGACATTATTCATCCACTTTTTAATGCATGAGAACTTTTTAAATAAACACTATTTCTGTTTTAATTTACTTTTGTTTCAATAGCCAGACATTAAATCCTGGGTCGAGCTGCACCCTAGAATAGACAGAAAATTTTGTTACAGATATCTAATTTCTATTTTCAATTTATAGCTGTTAACTTTATTTTCTGATTATTATCCAGATATATCCACTTGTCCCCACTGCCACCATCGCTATTCTGATCCAAGCTAGAGTTATCTGTAGCCAGGAGTCACAATATCCTCTCACCTGATCTCTTCATCATTCTTGCTTAGTTCTGACCTTTCTCTGAGGACCAGTCAGAATGATCCTCTTTAACACTCAAATTGCACAACATTTTTCCTTGGCTTAAGAACTTTCAAAAGTTTTCAGTGGTTCACAGGATAATGAAAAACACTGAGGCCTTGTACATGACTGCGATTGGTCTCTCCATACTCCTCAGCAGTAGGTCCTCCTGCTTGTAATGCTCTTGGTTCTGTCTTTTCCAAGACTAGCTCTGTACTCCCTGCCAGGACACTCTTCATTCCCATCCTCTCTTAGTTCATCTTTATCCATCAGGTCTCTAGCCATTCCGCTTTACTTTTTCAAAGAACATTTCCCTGACCCCACGCTGCCCCAACAAAGTCAGATCTCCCTGTTACATGATTTAATCATCCCATGTTCCTCTAACTCATAGCATTTACAAAGGTAGCAACTTTGAACTAATCCGTGCAATTATTTGATTAATGTCTGTCTTCCTCATCAGATGGCAACCTTCAAGAGGGAGGGACCCATGTCAGTTCAAGCTCCCTAGACTGCCAGAGTAAGATAGCCAATAACTACTCAGTGAAAACCAAATGTATATATAAATTTTTTACAAGACAAAATAAAAGAAACATTTAATAAAAGTTAGAAGGATAAGTGAAAATGGACAATACCAAAATATTTGAGTAAGATATACTTAGACATCTAGAAATTTAAATAATCTAATGACGAAATGGGTAATTGGAGGAAAAGAGGCTTGGTACATTCAGGTCTTTTGATTTTAGTCAAAGGCCATTCATCTATTGACTCATTGCCTCATGGACTTTCAGAACACTTTACAATTCTGTTTTGCTGTATGTTGGCAGTTGTAAATCATAATAATAAGTGCTAGCGGTTTTTTTATATTAGTGCTAAAGAAGAGATTCAGATGCTACTAATTAATGCACTTAGAAGGTAAATGGAAAATATGTCAAAAACAGAAGCTCAAGATATAAGTGAATCAGAAATTCAATTCAGTGCTATGGTGCCTAAATTACATATCTAAAAAGTGACTGAGCCATTTACCCTTCTACCTTTGGAGGTCAATGTTCAAAACATATTGTAAATATATCATTGATCTCATAAATTGAATGAGCTCAGTTGCATGAACATATACACAAGACAAATGTTTTCGCTGCCTCATAGCGAGGCTCTGCTTTCAAAACAGTAGAGGATAAATATGTGCTTCATACTAGGAGGACTGTACAGTAACTCCTCGTCCGATCTTTATGTTTTAAAGATTTGAAACAATAAGCTCTCAACCATTTGTCTTGATTTTTAACAAATAGAAACCAGTGTTGCCCTGGATTCTAAAATGTACAAAACACTTCTGAAAAAATCAAATAGTAAAAATAATGCTGAGCTTTCTAGTCCAAGTTGACCTAACAACTCCCAATGAACATAGTAAGAATTGTTTTGACATTATTAAGAAAGAGTAAATAAATCCATTTTGAATCATCCACCCCATTCCCACATTACTCTTTTAAAAAGACAAGGCCTAGAAAAAGTTTGACTTTCAGGAACAAAGTGAAGTAAAGCAGGGCAAAAAGGGAATAAAAATTTCAGTTTCTGAAACTTACTGGATTTTGTTAACCAATATCACCATATAAATAAATAAATAAATAAAAGCAGTTTGCCAAAGGAAAAAAAATTCAGCTTGATCCCATGAGAAAAATGCTTGAACAAATGAAACAATTCATTCATAAGAAGTGGCAGGAACATGGCACACTTTTAAAAGTTGTGAAGACAAATCGAGAAATGGAAGGCAAATCCCCCACTGGCCTCTTTGAACACACAGTTAGAAGCAGGCTAGTATGGTGGCTAGTGTGGTAGTCACAATGCCAGTCACCATATACTTCCTTTTTGTTTCCCTTTCTCTGCACACAGTGGGACTGCATTCCATTAGGATGGCATAACCATGAACTTGCTTTGGCCAATGAAATGTCAGAAGTTAATGGGTGTCACTTGAGGTGGGAGCTTTACTAGATAGTGCATAATTCACAAGGCTCCTTCCCATCACTAACACGCTGGCATTGCTGCAGATGGCAGAAACACCTTCATCCTGGGCCTCTAATTGTATTGATTTGGATTAGAGCCCCAGCCAAGCCACTGTGGACATGCATCTTGAGTGAGAAATATGTCTTTGCTCCTTTCAGCTTTGAGAAGTTGAAGTTGTTCATTTCTCTAACATAACCTAGCCCATCCTAAATGATATATATTTGTACACTCGAGTTATCAAAAATAATTTAAAATTTTATACTATGATGCATTTTATCTATTTATTTACTTACTTATTTACTTACTTATATTGATATATGGGCATCACAGAATAAAAGAGACCCAAGGATGCAAGGATTAGAGAATATCATCAGATTTGAACTCATTAAAATTCCCTACTCTACAACTCTCTTAAATTTCCTTTTTAACTTTTTAATCTAAGGAGAGAAAAACTATGTATTTCTATGATTATCTAAGAGTAAGCAGAGTATTTGTTGTTGTCTTTTGCACAGGTACAGCACAATTTACTTGTTACTGAAAACAATACCATGTGTTCTTAAAATGCATTCATCGGATTAAAAAAAAGTTTTATTTTCTAGTGTTTTCCAACCTAATGCTCATATTAAAATGTCTAAAAGAACATCAGTTTACATATATTATCAAAAGGAATACATATCACCTTGAGAGATTGTACAAATGACTATATTATATTTACCCACAATTTGTTTAGTGATGTCAAACGATGGGAACATCATGAATCAGTTGAAGATTCAACAAAAGTCCCTGAGCACCTAGAAATGTGTATTTTGTCTGCTGTCTGATAACATCCCTTGAGTGAAGTAAGAACTCAAAAGTTGAAAATAAGCCGAGGGAGAGTTTAGTTCTGATAACATCCCTTGAGTGAAGTAAGAACTCAAAGGTTGAAAAAAAGCTGAGGGAGAGTTTAGTTCATCCGTAAGAGTAGCACACTATAAACATTCAGTTTCTGTTTTTCTTGCTTTCAGAAAAATGTCAAGAATTTTCATGTCATTTCAACAAAAACAAAATTCTGAGCAGGGATTTCAGGCACTTTGGGCAGTCTACTCCCTATTTCTGTGCCCATGGCAGATCTCTAGACTTTCCTTAGGAGGACCTATATGTAAATGAGAACAAGCTACATGGCAGCACAGCAAAAGTGAGCAGTTTGCTCTGCCATGGCTGCTATTCTTGATTTATTAAGAAGAAATAAAAGAAAAGTAATTGATCTATAGCAGACTTCTCATCTGTACTATAAGACCACTTACTTCAAGAGATTGTAAGGATAACATGAGATAATCCATACAACTTGCCTGGCACATAGTAGTGGCTCCATAAGTTGTAATTGTTATTATGGTAATAAAATAATAATTTGCAAAGTGGTTATTATTATTACCTAAATCAATAGATTATGTGTGCGTCTCTTTCCAAAGTTCAGTTCTCAATCATCTTCTTTTTTCTATTTTATGCCCTTTTTTTATGGAAATCTCATTCAATCTGTGTTTTCTATCATCAGCACTAAAACCAGATTCCTAATTTTACATACTCATCCCTGATTTCCAAGCTTGATGTTTCCTCTAAAACATTTTTTAACTGGAGTCTCATTGTTTTCTCAAACTCCTTACATCTACATCATGCATCATATCTCCCAGTACTGACCTTACATTTGGGTGAGAATGGGCCTTGTGCTAGGGACTGATTTTGAGATGTTTTCTCTAGACTTTTTCTGACTGTACCCCTCCCCACAGAGCAAGGATTCTGCAGAATCAAAAGGTCTCACTATATAATTATATCATAATTGCCCTATTTTTTTCAAGGGCAAGTAAAATTACGGACGGATTAAATTATATAAAACTAAATTTCCCAGCTATCTGTTTAAGAATTAAAATAAACATTCAATACTTGATCCACGAAATCTAACAAAGTCTTAGATTTAATATTTCTGTAAACAATGCTGGCTGATTTGCTAAATCTCTTTTCTGTGTATGCCTTGATAATTAGCTGCCCTCCTTCTCTCTATTTTCCACTTCAGAATGCATTTCTGATTTAACTTCTAAAAATTGGAACTGAACTATTTCTAAGTAGGGAAAAGATAAACGATCATTAATTCAACTGATAATTAACCACCTGAAAATCAACAAAAGGCTATGTCATCATCATTTTCTGTCTTTCTACAACTGAGGATTTTATTTCCCTCAAAGTGGAAAAATTATTTTCTCAAATCAAAAGAAGTGGCAGCTGCACATGGAGCCGTGTGCTCTGGCATTTCTGGAGCTGAAGTTGCCTCTTTCTGCACTTTCCCAAACAGCCCCAATCAGACCTTACCGAATCTAGGCAACACCAAGTATGATGGGAAGGGGCTGCGTCAGCACCCGAAAGACTAGGAACTTCCCTTCCATCATCAATGGACTTGACTTTAAGCAGGCAAAATAACCGAGGTTGTGGAGTTGGCATTAATTTTCGGGGGGGCCTCTGGCAAGGATCTGCCAGGTCAATGGGGCAGGTAGTTTGAACTTTTTAGACTTCACTTTCCTCATTTCTTCAAATGCTTAGACCTCTCATCTCTAAAACTGCACCCATATAAGTGAGTTCACACTTTGTAGGAACTTTAAATAGGCTATGCAAATTGCATTTTTAGAAATGAGTGTTCAATATGCTTCTCTTCATTTGCATGCATGTTATGATTCATGAGATCACCTGATTTTGGAAACATGATAAAGACAAAAACAAAAATGGCGGCTCATCAAGTAAAATCATTTGCGTGATGAAATGAAACCTGTGGCACCACTGATCACCGATCATAAGGTCTGATCAAGGAAGTCGGTCACATGGCATACCAGGCCTTGGTCTCTCCAAGTACTGTCTGCAAAAGTCTACATTTCAGCTTATAAGCGAGCACTTTCCAGGATGCTTCATGCTTTTTCTCATCTATAATTTTCCAGATATTCTCTTTCTTTCTTCAGAGCTGCCTCATTTGTCTAGAAAAATCCCTGTACCTATTTAAAGATGCAGTTCACCTCCTTCTAAAAGCTCACCCTTACCACTCCCAGGAAAAGTTAAGTATGGACATATAATTTTGGTAACTGTTTATATTCTTGACTATCCTGCTAGATTATAAGAATTTCTGTATTTCCAGACCTAACACAGTGTTGGGCATAGGCACAGAACTTAATACAAATAGGTAACATTTAATTACTCTTAATGAAAATATTTTAAACCCTCTGTTTTGTTTTTTTTTTCCTGGTAGTTTGAGATTTTGTTGCAATTCCATGAAGTTTCTAAAGGTTAACTTTTTATCCCACTTGCACTTTGTCTGTCATTATGATCTTAAAACTGCATTTGTTTCCATGAAAAGAAAATGGCCAAGCATTACTTCTACTTAACGTATGTGAAATGAGCTGTAGTTTAACCTAATGTGTTTTCTGCATCAGCCCAAGTATCAGCATGAGGTCTTAAATGCACTTGATGTTTTACACAAAACTTGCATCTTTCCTTGAATATTCTGTTGATGTTAAAAACCAAATTATGGTATACAAATGTAACTCTAGAATTGAAATCAATGTTTATAGTGTGTACTCTTGTGGATCGTCGTAGTCTATAATTAACATCTATAAGAAATTTTTACAGATAAAGTTGGAAGCACTTGAAAAAATTCACAATGTAGATAATATAATAGTTTTTTTTTTTTTTAGTGATTCATTTTGGAAGCTTGATGAATTCTACCATATTGTAAATGTTAACAACCATCATCAGCGACCTAAAGATTCCTTATTATTATAACCAAACACATAGCTTCAGTGTAAGATTTAAGGTAGAGGCCATTAGCCCTTCCTCAACACTGAAATAAATCTTTAAAAATACTACATTGGAATTCCTCTGTTGCTCCTTGAACTTGGTGATGCTGAACAACAGAGAAAGGAGAGAAAGGGAATGAAATAGCCTCTGTTTCGCACACATGCTGCAGTCGCCTTGGACTTCGGCTCCCAGGACACCTCCATCTGAGTTCTGAATGGGGCTGACCTGGGATGAGGGTGCCTAGAGAAATTTGTCCCTCTCTTAATGTGACTTTCCACTTCTGCTTCCTACTCCCTATCTGAAGCTACTCCAAACAGTACCAAATAATTTTCCAGTTTACTAAGCATAAGTTCCAGGAAATAGGGAATGGTTATGGTAACTGTGCTTAATTAACAGAACAACAAATGTGATTCACGATAGTAAGGGAAAACTTTTAAACTAAGCACAGTGGTGTATATTCAAACTTAAAGCTGCGGATCCTGGTGATCGGTAGGTATAGATTTCTAGAATGAAAATGAGGAAAGAAATAGGACCTACACAGGGTGTGATAGCGAGCACACAGGGTTCTCAAAGGGAAATTAAGGAATAAATCTTAGATGGAAGCTAACTATATATATCTAAGATCTTGTCTAAATGAATAAAACAGAAGAACAACCAGTCTCAGAGAGCAGAGGTTACACACGCGCGCGCACACACACACATACGCACATAGAGACAGAGATAGAGAAGTAAGATGAAAAGTATCTTACCACATGAACCCTAGAAATATGTAGCAATTATTCCAAAATCCACCCAAATTTCTCAAATCTTAATTTCAAAGGGGATACAATGGAAATTTTTTTCAAGAAAATTTATTATTTCCCATCCTTTCTTGAAAATTTTTATACCTTTAAAAACAACCAGAAAATCCTCGCCCAATCCTGAAGATTCTGAGAAATGATTAACACAAATAACCTTTATAGAAGAGGTACCAAAAAGTACAAGTTGGTTTTAATTGCCATTCATCCACCTAAATCCTTATGTAAGCGGCTTCCCATATTCTTTCTGTGTAAGTATTATTTTTCAAACACGAACATATTCAACACTGATTGCTAAATTGGTTAGCTCCACATGACAAGAAGGGCAGCCAACAATCTGGTGTGTGTTAAAATGGTAATACATTAAAAATAATTTCTTGCAAACTCTGTGACAGGGCAGAAATTTACAAAAATAATGTTGCCATTCTGGTTATCATCTATTAGACTCATTAAGATTATATGTATGTGAGCATATACACACATTAAAAACAGATGCAATAACAGGAATTTACATAACCATGAAGCTAAATACTTGGGCTATAATATTTTATTTTGCCAAAATATCTTTAACACTGGGTATCATAATTCTTTGTGCTATCATAAAAGGATACTTTGAATGAATATGCCAGTTGAAAATATGACTCATGTTAAGTATAACCTTAAAGAATTTGAGGGTTCTCTTATTATAGTGAGAAGCATATAAATTGCACCTTGGTGAACAAGACTCTTTGAAAATATAACTATTTCCAAGATGAGTGTCTATTTATATGTCCATATTACACGCAAGGGAGATGAAGGTTAAAGAAGGTAAAAATAGTACTTTCCCCAGAATCATTTTAGCAAAATAATTTCCCTTTTGAAACAAGACTTCTTTCTACTTAGATATTACGGAAAGAACTTTATATTTATGAATCACACATTCTTTTACCAATAAACACAAAAAGAGAATTGGTTTTAAAAAGGGGGGTGGGAGTTTGAGACAATGCTGAGGTTCAAAATTGTATGAACTTGATCCTGGCCGTGTTCAGGCCTCTTTTTGCATAAATGATAAAACAAACTACAACTCCCCCAACACATGCACACATATCACCTTAAGGAGACATTCATTTATTAATCATGGCTCTAAGATAGCATATGTGGACCAGAACTATTCCTTCATTCTCAAACCAGAAGTCTGGGTGACCTCCAGGTTGAGAAGACAAGACCTACTTCAGGCTGCTCACGCCACCTGCTAGACGTTTGCTACACTTGTCACCCAGATACCTGAGTGTCTGGGGAAGTTATAAAACAGCCAGATGACATTTATTTTTGCATATCTACATGACAATGTAACACAGACAAAAAACTTACTCTACTGAAGCAGAACATGTTTGAAAGCATATTTGAATGAAGAATTTTACCAGGCAGAATGATTCTGCTTTTAAAGATTAATTTGTATTAAGTTAACCAATTCATCAATGAGGTTAATTCTAATAGCTGATCAACTCAATGGAAGGCATAGTAGTTGAGCTCAACTGCATTGATTAATTGATTCGACCAGTCAGTTCAACCAAAATATTTGATCAGTGGCCTATTAAAGAATGCGATTTAAGTTACTGCTGCCTCCTTCCCCTTTAGTTTCTCATTTCTCACACCGCGTCTTGCCAATGTGAGAGCAAAATTTATATTATTTTATATAAACTGGTTAGTCTCAGAGTTTCTTTGCTGGATATTCCTACAAGGTTGCCTGTGAGAGCCTGAAGAAATTGAATAAACTCCCACATCGTACCCAAGTTCCAGTGTAAAAATTTCCCTTTTGAATCTGTTTTATATTCTGTACTTCTGTTTAGGATATTTGATTAAAGAATTCTTTGGGAAAAAGGAAACTGACAGGAAGAGGTAAGCAATATATTTATGACAAAATGAATTAGTACTTTTTAGATGACTTTTAGAAATAGTAACATAACATGTAGTAGGAAAAAAGTTACTAAGCTCTTTTTGAAATGACCAGTTTCAGAAAAAAAAAAAAGCATTGACTACAAAAACAAACCGTCTATGGTAGATATCGGATCCACTTCCGTCCCCCTTCCTCCCTTCTGCTCTTTGTCAGAATTGCTGAACATGGAGGGCAAAAATCTAACCCAGCTCCCTGCGGCGGTGCTCTGGATGCAGTTCAGTCTGTGCCAAGGAGATGCATCACCATGAGATCTAGAAAATGCAAGGGAGGTGGTGGCACCGAGAGGGGCAGATGAGCTCCGGCAGACGTGGGTGTTGGCAGCAGCCGGACTCCATGGTTCCCACCTGCTCGCCGTTCACGGCCTTTGGCAGCAGCAGAACCTCACCTCTGAGCTGGTGTGAAGGCTTTGATGCCAGCCACGGGGTGGCCTCCTGATTTCCACTCCTCCAACCTCTTGAAGACTTTGCAAGCACTTAATCCTTGTATTAAATCCATTTTTGTCTAACGTACCTAAAGGTGTTTCTGTTTCTAGCACTGAACCCTAACTGAAAAAAAGTGCCATTATATAGGAAGTAGTGTGTACTCTGTGAGCATTTTTGATAATATTGAAATGTTTACAGAGTGAAACCCTGATGTTATGCCTTTATTCTCTTGCATTTGTCCTTTATCATCTCTATTTTTATCTTGTGCCAAACACAGATCTAACAGTCTAATAGTTCCAAATCCTTAAAAAGATCTCTCTCTCTCTCTCTCTCTCTCTCTCTCTCTCTCTCTCTCTCTCTCCTTCTTTCCCTTCCTCTCCCCTCCCCACACACTCTCCACCAGCCCACTCTTTGGGTATTCCTCCTTGATGTTTCTAATTTCAGGGCTTCCTGTGTGCCATCGCCTGGTGCTTTTCCTCTTGTTCTACCTTCAGTCTTCGCCAGGCCTCCTCAAGATCTACATTTCAGTTTTCTCTCTTCTCTATCACTCAAAGTAATTTGGCTGTCCCAGCTTCCACTCGCAATTGAATAAGAAAATTCATCTCACTAATCAGCAACACAAAGGACATCCTTAGAACTTTGAAGGTGTTTTTGTTTGTTTTTGTTTATTAGTATGTGCCTGACATCCTACTCTTTGCCTCAAATAGCTTTTCCACATTTTTCTTTTAAGTGTAATTCTCTTCCTAGCCATTGTTCTGCTACAAAAACAAAAACAAAAGCAAAACAAAACAAAAACAAAACAAACAAAAACAAAAACAAGCAAATGAAAAAAACTCTTCTTCATCAGAGTAGGAATGACTATAGATTTGTTCTTCCCTTTCATAGCATGGAGTCCGCGATGGGAAATAGTGCCCAGGCAGAGCTGACAGCTCCTGGTCGTCTTTTATTTAGGTCAGCTTTATAACAAGTTTTGGCCATTGGGATGTAAGATGTAGTGATCTGTGAGCTAAGGGGGGTGTATGCTAGCAGTGTAACTGTCTTCTACCCACTAGATGCCAATGACACCCCCTTCGAATTGTGACGATCCAAAACATCTCTGGACTTTGCTAAATGTCCCCTGAGCAGGGAGAGAGGGGGAAGGATTGTGCAGAATCAACTACAGTTGAGAACCACTGTTACAGACGAAGGTTAGCATTACTTTAAAACAAACAACAAAAAAGTTATCGTTCTCCTCACTTTACTATCTTTCTTGATAATAGTTCTTGATAACACAGCTTATTCTAAATAGTTAGATTGAATTAATGTCTCAGTTGACCATACTGGGTTCTGTTTATAACCTGACTTTTACAATATCTGGCCTAGCCTTGTTTAGGTTTTTCCTCAATGATCTTAATCCAAACATAGACAATAAGTTTCTTAGATTTACAGAAAATACCAAGTTATGTGAAATGGAAAATGTATTAAATGACTGAGTCACATTTTCCAAAGATTTTAAAAGATATTATGGTGGGCAACTAAACAATTAATATTCTGATCCATGCTTTGGTTCTAATATTCAGTAGCATATGTATAAGTGGAGAAGCAATTTATAAGGAAAAATGTTCAGGTGTTAGTTCTCCAAAATTTTAATGAGCCAACATTTGAGGCTGCTGCTGACATTAATGAGTATTAGGCTAGTGTAATGAACATGTACTCTTCAAATCATAGCTGTTAGTTTCATTTGATTCTCCCCAACTCTATCTGAAGTTTTCGGTTTGCTTAGGTGAAGCAGATTGTAGAGAAATGTTGGAAAATTAGAATTTGTAATCAAAGAGCATGACTAAGAGTGACAGAGATACAGGAACTATAATATATTTAATAGGTTGGTTTAGAGACTTATCTTGTGTCAGGGAGGAACTGCATGACAAAACCAAAGCAAAAGCCCTAAAATGCTTGAATTTATATTTAAAAAAAAAAAATCACTGACCCAAGGATTAAAACACAAATTGGGAAAATAAGTAAGAGAATATTTTTGTTTTTGTTTTTGTTTAAAAAAAAAAAAAAGCTTTTGATCCTGCTCAATCTCTTACTCCAGATGTGTTTGGGGAAACTGAAAATAGAGGAGATCTGTGCCCAGCATCTTATCTGGAATCCTTGGGGGTAACAGGTGCATGGAGACATCCACGTTATACTGGCATGGGCATTGTAGGATGGAGGAGATTCTGAGAAATAGGTCGCCTCAACCCAAGAGCTTCCTGCAGCAGAGAATGGTGTGGGAGAACAGCCACGTATTTCTGTGCACCACGAATTATGTGTATCTTAAGGAGAAGTGAGGGAAAGAGGGAGTATTAAGGAGAGAATGAGGAAGAGAAGAGGCAAGAGAGAGAAAGAGAACACAGTAATAAACCTAAAAGAAGGCTCTGGACCGTGACAACTAATGCTGCAGCAGAAAGTGACATTGGCCATGCGGTCCTCATCTGGAGGAAAAATAACCAGCAGATGAGATAAATAAGCTTAGGACCTAGAGCCAGAGACATGCTCGGGTCAAAGGCTAAAGGAAAAAGGAGTCCCCATGTCCCCCCTCTTTAATCCAGAATGTGACATAAGCCCTCCAAGACTTAAGTGTCACCGAGGGTGGAAAAGAAGGGGACGACTGAACTGATCAAGTTCAAACTAAAGCAGAGTTTATGTGGAACTGAGAGTGATAATGTTTATTTCCATAAGGCAGAACAGGGCCTTGAAATAGATTAGCATAGAAAGATAACGTTGCATTTTTGCACCCCTAAATTCTGTGACCTGTAAAATTTAGACCCTCCACTTTAAAGCAAGGAAAGTTCTGCCCTTTACTTTCAAATAGTCTCTCCCTCTTATATCCATTTACTAGCTGAGAACAGAATTCTGGATAGGCCTGGGATCAAAGCACATATAGTTGGCTTTCAACCTTTTCCAGAATATACCTAGGTATTTTCTTTAATATTAAAGTAGACTATAACCTGGCACATGTAATATAATATTGTAATCATTGATAGAATTGTTAACATTTTAATCACATTTTTCTTTCAACATTTCAACTTCGGGTTCCCTGTTCTCTGTCTATCTTAATTCCAAATCACTTTTTTAGAAAGAAATACTGTTTCACAGAGTTCCCCTGTCTATTAATATTACCAGAAAAGCTTCAGTTATTATTTTAATATAAGTGGGATCAAATGAAAAGAACTCCATGACCATTTTATCAGTTCAGGATCAAAAAAAAAAAAAAAAAAAAAAATCACTACGTGATCACATCGCCTCTTGTTTCAGGCAGAAATCAGAGTGGAGACTCTGAAATGAAAAGCAGACAAAAAAAGAGCTTTCCCTTTCTTTTACCAAGCTCAGCCTCTTTAATTTCCAAAGAGTGGGGTCCAATGTGTGGGAAAAGGAATAACACGCTTTGTTGCCCGGACTCAGGGAAGTTTCCACGGGGAGACTCGAGGGGGGTGACAACAAGACGAACAATGTCTCTCAGTGGCTACAGCA
This sequence comes from Eidolon dupreanum, assembly GCA_028627145.1. Taxonomy (NCBI): domain Eukaryota; kingdom Metazoa; phylum Chordata; class Mammalia; order Chiroptera; family Pteropodidae; genus Eidolon; species Eidolon dupreanum. The sequence continues at coordinate 11,435,134 of CM053512.1, forward strand.
TCTCAGGTGGGAAGATACTGTACTTGGGTTGAAAACCCAGAAATCCTGCTTCTAGACTTTCTATTTTTCGAAGTAGAGTCCCTGCCCCTCTGTCCACTTTTCCCAATGGCCCCTAGAGTTCAACAACAACCAGGACATAGAAAAGCCCTCCGCCACCCGGGTGAGTGCCTCGGCGGCCGGCCTGGCTGTTGGAAGCGTTAACTCTATGATAAATGTAACTAAAATATGTTGAAAATCAACGTTTGGCTATGAATAATGTTTAGTGCTTTATGTATATCATCTTATTTAATGCACTATAAGGTTTATGTGTGTGTATGTACACACACACAAAGTCCATGTTCTTCCTTTATATACATAATGTATAATTTATTTATATATTATATGTTATCTATACACCTATAGCTGTATGTATATACACATATATATGTAAATTCACTTTGTGGAGGAGAAAATTGAGCTGAAGTAATTGGACAATTCTTCAATAATTGAAGAAGCCCAATGTGGAAGATGAGTTCTGGCCACAAAGCAATAATTTTCCATTACATTTTTCCACTTCTCTAATATTTCATTTAAATAAGAAGGATGATTTCCCAGTAGACTGGATGATAAAACATGGTAGTCATAGTTTTGTGATGCTAACCACCCACATCCTACAGGACTCTTGGGAGAGACTTCTTAAAGCCAGCATCTGTTCAGGCTGAGAGCAACAACAACAATAACTAATATCAATAACTAATACTTGTATTAATATAATAGCTAATATTTACAGAGCATGTGGTAAATGCCATGGTGATAAATACTTAACTTGAATTAATTAGCTCATGCAATCCTCAGAACAGCAAAAACAATGAGATGGGTGCCAGTGTTACTGCCATTTATAAATAAGGAAACTGAGGCACAGAGGAATCATCACATAACTGTGTAAGTCAGATTTAAGTCCAGAAGTTGATAAGAAAGAGCAAAAAAATCATCTCCCTTAAAGTGGGTGTTAAGCGTCCCGAATATCTGCAGGGTTTCTGGTTGGCTAACACTCCTGGTGAACCCCCAAACTTACTTTAAATCGAATACGAATTTTATGGCAGGAACCCAGATAAGACAAGGAGGGACCAGGGCGACAGGTCTGCCCCAAGGCACACACCCCCAGAGGCCAGCAGAGCCAGTCTAATTCAGAGCCATAAGACCACTGGTAGCTGGGCCAACTGCCAGTGTACTGCCTCAGAGTTCCAAATCTGCCCTTCAGTGCCTGCTCTGGGAAAATGGAGGTGAGCTCTTGAAAATGTTTTTTCCTTCACTAGAAGGGAAGAAGCTGAGCTTTGTGAATAGAGGGCACTGCTGAGATGCCACAGGAGTAAAGGTTTCCTCCTGGTTCCTGCGTGCTTGCTCAGCTGGTTCCTGAAGCGTGAATGGCGTGTCAGTCAATAGCTGTGTCCCCAGCCTTCAGCATCTGCGATCTATGTGGCCTCCCCAGTGCCCAATTCTTGCAGGACAGGTGGCTTCTGCAGTGACCATGAACTGCATAAGTGGCTGCTTTTGTAGTGTCCAGTGCCTGAAGGTCACAATGGCCACAACCACTCACCACCTAGCAGCTTCTCCTCTCAGGTGCTTTGGGGACAGAGCGCTTCTGAGGATAATCACTCTGTAAACACAAGGCGGATTTCCACAAGCTTCCGAGGGCCCATTTCCAGAGAGTTCCGCCATCGTGGCACCATGGCAACTTCTCTGCCACCCTGTGACCATGGCTTTGCCTGTTCCAACAAGATCTGGATTTCAGGCTTGGAGACCAGAGGGAAGAAACCCTCTTTGAATGTTGTATCTCAGTCCTAGAAGAAATGATTGCTCTTTATAGCTACTATTTTTATATTAGTTACTCCAACCCTCTGCTATAGTTGATACTTCCTTATATTAAACTTTCTGTTAAACTGTCCAAATTAAAGTGTGGTTTCCATCTCTTGATTGGACCTTGACTAAAAAGAATAATCAAAATATTTCTTCCCTATTATAGGAAAATATAGTATTCTTTACCACAAAGTGAATAAATCATCTCATTTTTCAGTGTATGAAAACTGTCTAACAAGAAGAACTAGCAGATGCTTTGAATGTCATCTCTGACACAATATTTAAATTTCTGCTACTCTTTAAACAATCTTTCTTGCCTTTACTTAACACACATGAAACAATTGCTTAGGATGGTATCTGAAACTCAGTTTAGGACTATGGAGTCAAACATTAAATGATTAAATTTTATAAAATGCTTTTCCCTTTTTGGGTTACAAATTAATCCCAGCTTCCTGGGCCGCAGCTCTTTGATACTTGTTTTTTAAGCCACCAATTTCATATGAAACTCATTTCCTTCTCAAATTAGGAATACTGCAAAGCAATAAAGTCATTTTCCCAGATCGATAATAACTAGATTGCTTTCTTCTAATACACATGATTCCAATGAAATGAAATGCTATGTATACCAATGAAAACTCGCTGAATGAATTCATCTTTTACCCAGTGTAAGCACTGTAAATCTTCCTCTTTCGAAATGAGCATCAATTGGTTTGATTGTGTAATAAAAAAAAAAAAGGTAGCAGATGTTCAGAGAAAAGAAAAAATGCATATTTACATGCTCAAAACAGTATCTTTCTCATTATCATGGATGAAAAACACCCTCTGGAAATACCGTAATTCTTGGGTCTAAAAATCACACTAATAGAAACCGGAAGCCCATTTCTCAAAGTATTGGTGTACAGGAGGAATTCAAAGTGCATCTTGTTTACACTTACAAATTAAGGTATAATATTCTTACATTTAAATGTATTAATTCCAACAGAAAAACCTTACTTTTCTGTTGTTCACATTTTCAGCCTTTCTATTTCAATCATTATATTATATAAATGCTGTTTTCAATTATGTTTAGTGGCACTTTTTTCTATGGTTTAACTCCACTGTTCCCATACCAGTTCCTAGCTAACTGCAAATCTGTACATACGAGTGATTCTATTTTCAAGTAAATGAATTTCATGCAAACTCATTTCCACTGTCACACAATTAATTCCCCTTCAGCATTATAATCTGTTATATTTGTGGATGATAGGCAGAAAATGAAATGGAACTTTTCTTTCTGATGGAGCTAAATCCATTAGTGAAACTTGAAACAAGATAGCTGAAAGGTCATTTTACTTCATTGGAATGTAAGTGTTCTTTTTGCTCTTAATTAGAATTCAATTGTAGAGTCAGCATTAAAAAAAAAAAAAAATAGGACCGCTCGCTATTCTTCATCACATAGCATGTTTTCCTCTCTAAATCTTCAACTATTCTACAAAGTCTAAATTGCATGAGCATTTAGGTGGCCCTAGTTATTTTTAACTTGGAATCTGGACATATGTTGTATAAAATTATCAAAACATTTCTGAAATATCTTTAAACTATATGAAAAAGTGCTATGTGCTCCATAAAAGTGGACTTTAAATCTGATATTGCAAATGAGATGCTAAGATGCTAAAGATAATAGGCATGAAGTAAAGTGCAGGAGTGCCCACCAGGAAGAACCTCGGAGGAGACCCCAAGAGCCAGCAGCACGACAACTGTGGCCTCTCTTCCATGTGAAGATCTGAAACGAAGAAGAAGTGGAATGTTGTGAAGAAAAGTCTACACGGAAGTTTTCTTCAAGAAAGTTGTAACCCACAACTGATTCATCTGAGGGGCTCATCAAGGAGCCTACTCAGAAAGTGTGTGTATGACTACTGCAGGGTGAGAGAGAGAGACAGAGACAGAGAGAGAGAGAAAGAGAGAGAGAGAGAGCGAGCACATAATGGACTGAGGGCTGACTTCTTCCTGTAAAGTCTACAGAGCGAGAGAGGGGTTGACCAACTGCCCTGGCGGCCTAGCCAGAGCATTACTAACGTGTGAAACCAGCCTAGCTCTCAAAGTCCATCAGAACTTGTGTTTTCTGCAGATCAGATGTGGGAGCCCAAGGAAGAGCAAGCTGGCCAAGAGGTGCTTTGACTTCTTCTCGAGGGAAAAAAGAAGGGGGAAAGAGAATGGGATGAGGCCACATGGAGGAGCCTGCCACAAAACCACGGGCGAAGTGGGTTGCCACAGCTGGGTAGAACAGCTTGGAAGAATTTTCCCAAGTCACAGAAACTGCCATCAGAGGGGACTTTCCAAAGAACCTACGGAAGCATCCATGGGACAGAAAACCTTTTAAACACACCTGCTGGGCTGAGAAAGAGCAAAGCAGATGTGATACTATTGCTCAAGAAAGAACGATCTGATTTTTGGGCAGTAGATTCAGTATGAAGACAGAGAGGGAGGATCAAACGTGATTCCTGCAGGTAAGCGGCCCACTGAAACTGTGCCTTGGCTGGAGGAGGGCACTAAATGAAGATTGAGTGTTGGCTAATATATTGAACTAGACAGCCTATTTTCTGAATCGAGACTGTATTTTGTGTATCAAGCGACCTTAGGACTTTCCATTACCCAAGAGTAATGAACTTGTTGAAGTTTTCATTCAGTAATGGAGGAAAAACTTCTCCTACTACATAGATTTTACATGGACATCAAAAAGCAAAATCAGATGGATCTTATGGTTACATTCCAGGATTTGTACTTTTCCGTTACATTTATTATTTATACAAATCTATATTTTGAATCTCAGGGACCCAGATTATAGATGTGTAGTTAAAAAAAAAAAAACACAGAAATTATTGGTTTATATAAATGTATCTGTATTAACGCCCAAAGCATTATGGGTAGGCTATCTTAGAAGCCCATATATCAAAGAAACAGCACCCAAGATACAGTAAGGTATTCTATTCACTATAGTTGTAGTGCAGTAGTTTTATACTTAATGATAATAATAATAATGATAATAGCTAATATGTGCTAAGCACTTACTTTGTGCTAAACACAACCCTCAGCACTTAATCGTGAGAATTTGCATAATTTTCTCATCAGTCCTAGGAGGTAGGTAATTCTATTCTCCCCACTGTAAAGAAAAGGAAACTAGGGCATAAAGAAAGTAACTGAGTAACTCACTGGACGTCACTGAATAAATACTAAGGGATAGCGAAGGATCCAGAGATGAAACTCTTAACCAATTTCTATGATAACCAAAGAGAAACAGAGGCAGAGGAGACATTGCTGTAAGCTTACTGTAGAACCCTGGCTCTGACAGAAAGGTAAGCTCATATGCAGACAACTATTTATCCATCCTTTAAGTCTCAGGAAGCCTCCTTGACCCTCAAATGCATTCATTTTCACATATTATTTTATCTTGCCTGTGCAAAGAACAAGAGATGTCAGATTTAATACAGATACACAAAATGATCTGTAATTCAAATAATTTGAGATGCAAATTTCAGAAAAAATGACTGAGATATTCATCTTTCAGAATCGGTTTTATTCGTTATATCTAATATTTATTCGATAAAGTAAAATATCACCAATGGAGTCTTTTAAACCAGAACATATGTTCCAAACTGAGAAACTTAGTTGTCTGAGGTGACACAGTAATAGATATCTGACAATATGCCACTCGTGAGTTAAAGGGATTGTAATGTCGTGTTGCCACAGAGATGTTCAAAGAATCAAACTGAATAGTGAAAATGGAAGTGCTTAAAATCTGATCAGTAATATATTTGCAAGATACTATTATTAACTAAAAATACTGGAATTCTAAAACAATGATTTAAAGTTTTTATACCCTTTCCTAATTAAAAAAAAAAAAAAAGCCACACCATTCAACAGTAATGAACCTTGGACAACATATACTTTTGAGAACATGAAAGAAGCCATCCAAGGGGATGCTGAATTCCCAATACATTTAATTTTCCAGTTTATACCAGTAATACAGACTTTGTGAATATTACAATAGAAAATATAATAATAAATATAGAAATCACCTATAATTTTACCATCTGAATGCAAACACTGTTAATATTGTATGCTCTTTTCCAAAATTAAGATCATATTATAAATTGCTTGTCTAGATGACTTTGGTTAACTTAACGTTTTGAGCATGTTTGTTTCATTCAGGCTTCTTCACAATCATAATTTTGATGCTCACTATATTTCCAATTATCTAGCAATATACATGTTCTTTATTCCCCTCTTCCTGATTCCGTTGTTTGTTTGTTTGTTTTGTCTTTTTTTTGTGTGTGTACTTTTTTTTAGCAACCAGGACAGTGAACAAGTGCAAAAATCTGAGCAGTTACTTCCTGCAAATTCAAGAGCTTACCACCAAATCAATACTGTGCAAATAAGATTTGTGTTGCCTCAGAAGTCTGAGAAGGTTAGCTAGACCCTCTTTAATAAAAACCATCTGACTAAATAGTGAGTTTGCTCAAATCCTCCCCCCCAAGCTCTGGGGATCTCTCAGATGTATGAAGGACCCTTTTCTGAGCCCCCACATCCTTGCAAGATTGCTGGGGCAATAGTTAAACATTAACTACTTACAAGCAGCTCCAACACTCTGCATTAACTTTCTGCAACCCACTTAGCAACACTTGGCAAAAGAAAAGTGCCCTTCATCTTGTGGATCACTAGCAAATCAGGAAAACTGAAGACCATGAAGGTTAGTTAACTTGGCTGAAGTGACACAGTATGCTGAGGGAGGCTCAAATCCTGGCTGGCAGAAAAAGGCTGCTTTTCCTTTTCTGAAAGGAAAATACCATCTCTAATTATTTACATCGAAATAATGACTCTTCCTCACTTTCTATTGTATCATATTTCCATATTTGTGAAGAACAAATTTAGGGATCAATTTAGAATGTGATATATCATATTTGGTCTTTTCTTGAGACTAAAATATTATGGAAAACCATGAGAAAACATCGGTTCTGCAATATTCAGATAACAACAGCCCAATGTCATGTGTTTATTACCACTACGTTTGAGAGCCTGAATGTTTCAAGATGGAGAAGAAAACTAAAATCCTCCAATGTTCTCGGAGACAGATAGAAGCTAAGGACTGTCATTAACACAGGTCACTTTGAGGGGAGAAATAGGCTCTGACTCTGGTCAACGGTAAACTTGGAGAGACTTCCAAAGGAACAGCTTTGGAAAGAAATGTTCTCTCTCAAACACCTCTCCAGGAGCTGTGATGGTGTCTCCTTGCAATGCTGAAATAGCAGAAGAGCCTCGTCGCCAAGTACCTGCCACCACAGAGCGACGTTTCCAGCACGGATGAACACGGAGAAAGCCTTGATGGCAAATGAGTGGAAACTGTAAGCAGTGATCTGAGCATTTTAAGCTTTTCTGACAGTAATGGAACAATAGACAAAACTTTTCAGAGAACATAAACATCCAAAGAGAACCAAAAAAAAGTCCTCAAAGAAATAATCTACTTCCTGAAATGTGATTGATAAGATTAATATATAAATTAGTAAAAGAGGCTAACTCAGTGGGTCCTGTCTTATAGAGGGGAAATATGACACAAGACATACATGCTAAAATTTAAAATGCATATTAATGCGGAAACAAACCTAATTGCCTCTAGAACAATCCATCTAAATTGTTTAATTTGGAAAATTTTTCTGGTATTGGCATATGTTTTTGAATGAAACCCTTATTTTGATCAAATGCTTTATAGGCACACGAAAGCTTCACTCTATAGAACCCCTGAAGTTCAGTCATTCTACATTGCATATACTCAGCATAACAGAGGGGTTACCTTTCTAAGTACAAAATACAGTATATGCTTCTTTCACTTAACATTGTGACAAAAAGTCATTCCAAAATGTATTAAACTTCATGAGGCCTCTCTTTAAAGTACATTGGGCATAATGTAATTTTTCGTAGTGACCCATCATCATAAATATTAATTATTATATTGTGTCATAAAAAAGCCCTCAGAAACATATACTCTCTGTTGCCCTTAGAACTACAGAACGTCAGAATTAAACAGGATGTAAGGGCTTGTCCAGCTTTCTCCTTAGAGACGAGGACACTAATGTCAAGAGAGGAGTGACTTGATTTAATTAAGAGGACATGAACAATGACCTACCCCAGGTCCCCCATCTTCTTATTCAGAGCCCTTTCAATTACCTCACATTGCACATCGCAATCGATGCTTTTCTCTGTTATTTTTGTTTTGTTTTGTTTTGTTTTGTTTTTTGTTTTAATTCTCTCTCCTCATTATAGTCTTTGCTCACCCTCCTCCCTGTGGCTGGTGATTCAATCTCCCCTCCCCCACAGCTGTGCATCCGATGATGAGAGGGGCAGCTCTGGCATGGGGAGAGGGCACGGGAGCCCCATTTCACCAGAGGGTGGTGCCCAGGTCCTGGGGAGTGTCAGGTAAAATGTAGGAGAGTAATCTAAGATTTAGAGAATAAACTAACTTGGACCTCGGTCAACAGGTCTAACTAAATGACAGAGTCGAAGATGCAGAGCCAAGTGGGGAGGGCATGCTGGAAGCAAAAAGCTGAGCAGGGGCCCAGGAAGGACCAAGCCACGGAGGCAGTCCCCGTGAAGTCCAATGGCAAAGATGCCTTCTTTTATTCCCATTCCAGGGAGATTATATTTTGAAAATACATACCATGGAAGCGAGGGAGGGAAGGCGTCTGCTTCCTTTTATAGCCCTGCAACCCATCCTAACTTGAACATGGCTTAGAAGAGAACTCTTCCCCTGCATGGTTAGGCATGGGTGTTTGATGGATGTGTGTGGGTGACCTGGTTCTAAGGCCTGGGGCCTGGGCTGGTTCAGAAATCCTATCTGCTTACTTTCTGGTAACAGCTTTTCCTGGCTTTGTCCCAGAGCCTCTGAGGTTTCAGAACCATTAAATTCCAGGTAGATGCGGTGTTACCATTGATTTCCACATCAACAGACAGATAAAGCAACAGCCCAGTGCAGTAGGAGGGGAAAGAGCTGCATCTGCGCCTGTCCTGGGAGGACGGTGAATTCTCCTTTTTTGTCTAAAATAAGATAGTGGAGGCTCCCAAGGGGTAATTGACTTGTCCAGGGCGCTACAACAGCAAGGCCATTGCCTCTGATTAAAAGTCTCCCGTCACAGCGCCTGCGATCCAAGTGCTGGTCATAGGTCAGGCTCTTGCCACCTCCGAGAGGAAACTGCTCCCCCACCCCGACCACCAAGGTGGGCGGAGGAGAATCTGCTGTGCTTTCTTCCTCACTCCTTTCTGCAGTGGCGGAAGAAAGGTTCGCTTTGCTGCATTGTCTGGAAGACAAATTGGTATTCTCTGCAAGAGCAGACAGAATGATTCATGCTGTGTGGCACGTAATTAAGGTCTGCGAACTTAAAATGAGCAAACCAGGAAGTTAGTAATCTTGGTAGAGGTGTGGCTCGAGAGGGCAGCCATCCCTCATTCCTTATTTTAATGCCTTTGAGGTAGGAGAGTTAAAATTCTCTGAGAGAACTTACCCCTGAACAGAAGTTCTTTTCAAGTTTTTTCTCTCCTACCTTCTGATCTCTCATTGCTATCGTGAAAAAAATATACACATATCCATATATATATGAATCTTTTACTTCTTTGCCAAGAAGCTAGGTTTTCCTCTCATCCCTTGTGCTTTGAAGTGTTCATTCGATGCAAACAGTTATCAGGGCCCCACGACACAGCAGAGAACCCAGCAGCAAAGCCACGCACCGAGACAATACAGCCCTCGCTTTCAAAAAAGCTACAGTCGAGTTGGAGAGACGGAGATGTCAATAAATTACACAGTTACTTATCTGGCTCTGTCACTAAGGCAAAAACACTTAAATTCCATAATCCGGTCTCTTCAAGTGTAAAGTGACAATAATACTTATCTTGTCCATGGTGTTGAGCATGAAAGTTGCCAACATGTAGAAATCACTGAGTAGTGTGCTTGGCACATATTCGGCACTTCATTCAAATTTGTAAGTGACAACAGAAACTAGTAAGTGTTCTAACCAAGGAATGATAAAGAATAGGAAACACAAAGGGAAGAGGAGGCTACTCTTCCCACCAATGGACATTTGTTGCTTTATGGCTGTCCAGCCAATTTCCTCAGATAAATCCTCATCCCCACGCCCAGCTGTGTGTTTCTGAGTGCATTTATGCCATTTTTGGTTGTGTGGCTGGGCAAGTAGCCTTTTTAAAACTTCAGGAGAGGCTGAGCTACAAAGGAAGCCTAAATACTAAGTTACAGTGCCTGACAAAATGGAAAGAATTAGTGGGGCTTTTTCCTGTTGTGTTTTGCTTACTGGGATTGCACAGAAATGAGAGAGAGGAAACCTGGGAGGATGAAAAGACAAAGCGGGAAGCTGGATCCCCGGCTGTAAAAATGTCCGAGGGGCATTTTATAGCACAGATTGGCCAACGGTCTACCATCAGATTGTCTGCTTTTAAGTGATGTAAGTCCTCAATGTCTTCTCAAACGTGTTATAATTTGCCCTACACACAAAGGTCTGGTGTGAGAGCTTCTGTTTGTTTTTCTGTAAAGTGTTGACACAGAGTGGAAATGTAACATGCAAGGATTGTCACGCTGATCCTCAAACTAAACCAGCTTGGTTGAAGCATAAGCTCAGAGTGACATGTGGCCAAGAGAAGGTCAGTTACACGCAGCAAACTTCAATAAAGTCGATGGCAAGAGAACACAGGACTTTCCTAGTGTAGGGAATAGTGATTAGAGCCAATTTTATCTATTGTAAGCCCTGTTCAGGTTCATTTGAATTCTGGTGTCATAGACAGGTTGAGTCCCTTATCCAAACCCAGGTGTCATCACCTGCTTCTGAACCAGGAGCAGGTGATGACACCCTTCGGGGCACCTATTTCAGAGGAGTAGCCAGTGACTCAGCATCAACCAATGAGGTTATGGGACTTCTACGACAAAGTCAAAGGGAAGTCGTGGAAAGCACTCTGAAATCACCTTTACAGAATTTGGGTAAGGAAGCTATTTGGGGCTGAACGTTTGTGGCCCAAAAAAAAAAAAAGCAAAAAAAAAAAAAGCATACACAATGCGCTCTCAAGAGCATGCTGCTTAAGTTTTGACGTGCAAGCGAACCATCCAGAAATTCTGTTGAAATGCAGATTTTGATTAGTAGGGTCTGGGGTAGAACCCATACTGCTAATAAGCTCCCATATGATGCTGGGGCTGCTGGCTTGGAGTCCATACTAGGAGCCTCAGGACTAAATTCCCTTATGAAATAACGAACGATAGAGGAGCCTGGCATTTATCAAATAAGTTAATCATGTCATATATAGACGCCTTGATACTCAGAGTCTTTGGGGGAGAAAAAAGAAAGTAGTTGCTGGAATCTTGCACCGACTATCGGAGCACAATGTCACACACAGTGTCAGAGAAACGAGATTCCTAAGAAGACTGGTGGTTAGACCGGCATTTGAGCCTTTGGTAGGCTCATGTGTTACCAAAAACTAGGGATCTTCTTGCAAAGTGTAGTGTCAAAGTCTGGAGAGGACCTAGAGAAGAAGACACATTGACTCTCAGAGAAAGAAACAAAGTAGAAAGAATAGAACTAACAATTGCTCCTGTTTGTTTAATGTTCACCACCCGTCAGGCACTGTTTTAAGTATTTTATTACTGAATTCTTAACATTTTGGTATCTCTGTGAGGTAGGAACAATTGTCATCCCCATTTTGGATATGAAGAAACTAAGATTCAGAGAAGGAAAGTCACTTGTCCAAGGTCACACAGCTGCTGAATAGCAGGACAGGGCTTTGAACATGGGCAGTCCTGCTTTATGATCCACGCTTGCAACCCCTGCATCTCCCATGTTCTATCTCATAGCTCCACCAAAGTAGGTTTCACTGTGGAGACCAATCATATCCATGATGCAGGATGAGCATTGTCTTCCCCTGGTTTTCAGGGCATACACTCTCCTGGTTTCTGTTCTATTTTTCTAGAATTCCTGTTTTCTTTTCAGTATTGTTCTTCCTGATCTGGCCATTAAATGCTGGGATTCCTCAGGGCAGAGACCAAGTCTCAAATGTTTTCCCACTTTGTAGTTTCCAATAGACAATATCAACCACTTCTTTGCATATCACCCCTACTCAGATGACTCCAGGTCTCTACTCTCTTCTGAAGGCCGGGCTCAAATGTCCAACTGGAGGTCCCTATTTGTAGTTAGGTCAAGTGCCATAGATCTACAGGTATGTTCAAGAGTGCTGCCTCCATCTTCCTCCCCACACAGCGTCTGTAGCAGAGGCTGTTGTCCATGACCCACCCAGATCCCCTTGGCTTTATTATTTCAATTCACACTCCCAAGTTCCAGCTTCCAGCACCTGCATTTCTTGTCTGAAGGTTTTCCCTGGCCACTGCAGTCCGTCCACTCTGCCCACCCCACATGGCAAGCAAGAAGCACTGGCAATTGATGCCCACTAGTCAACCAATGACTGACAGGAGAACATAAATACCTTGAGGTGGGATAACACTGAGGCTCACGTTGCATCCCGGCCTCCCCAGCAGGCACAAGCTCCTGAACTCTGCAGTAGTCAAACCCTCAAAAACACGTCCATTGTGACCTGCCTTCCCTTCTCCGTCTCGCTTCCTCACTTCCCCATCAGTGTGCGCTGGCATCAACTCCTAAATAAACCACCTGCCTTTAAACCTGCCTTGGGGTCTGCTTCTGGAGAACACCACGCTACGATATACTGTCCACCAGATTTTATTTGAGTCTTCCCTTCTCAGTAGCCTAATTCCATTGGCCTAATTCTACTGGTTGCCACCCAGAGTCATCCTCGACCTCTTCTGCTTCCTCACGCTCTAGTTCCACCATCAGTAAGTCCTGCGAATTCTCTCCATTCAGTCACTTCGAAGTGTCCACTCCCCACTTCCTCTACCACCTCCTAGTCCATCGACACCATTTCTCACTTGAAATAGTAAAACAAACCAACGAACAAACAAAACCACCTCTGACTGCTCTCCCACACCCGCTCTTGACTCTCGCAAATCGGTTTGTAGCAAGAACATTATGCAAACTTGTTCATATCACACCCCTCGAGTGTCCCCTGTTTAAACCATTTGGGGGTTTCCCATGGCTTTTAGGCTAAAGAAAACCAATCTTAACCAGCAGACAAAGCACTGCGGGATTCGTTTTGCTTTTCTTTCTTTTAGCTTCGTTTTGCATCACCCCTCACACTCTGGGTTCCACCTAGTCTGGACCTTAAACCAGCGTTTTTGTACTTTCAACCTCACTAATGGATTTCAGCGAAGTGTGAAAACAATTTAGTTGATCGAGATCAGTGTTTTATTTTACTGAAATGGGAGGAGAGAAACACATCAGAGTCTTGTCGAAACTTTTTGTTTTCAATTATATGTGTAGGGCATCATAATGAAAACCTATCTGTAACCAAATTTCACAGTCAAAAGTTTGCAAAATGATGCCTTAAACACACCATGTTCTCTCCTGTCACTGAGCCTCAACAGCTGCCCGGAAGCTCCGCCCACCTTGCCCAGGGGCTCCCACGACCTCCTGCTATCAACTACATCCATGCCGGGGTCCCACGGAGCTGGTGGGGGTGTCGGGGTCTGAAAGACTGTCCCCAGGCAGCACCATATGTAGCTGAGGAGAATTCCACACCCATGAGTGGAAAAGATTAAAATCGAAAGCCAAGAAGAATCCAAATACTAATCTGCAGGGCAGCTACCAACGATGCCAAGCCAGACGATGCTTGTTGGGAGAGACGGTGGGAAGCGGAGCCCGCTGAAGTTCCTAAAGCCTTCAGAGTGTAGCCATCGGCACTTTTTCAGGATGTCCTGGCATATTGTGAAGGACAAATCGGAGGCTGATGAAATGTGGCCAAGTTGCCATATTTAGAAAGCTAGTTCAGCAGCCCAGGTGAGAGCCGGTAAGCATATTCATAAAGATAGCAGCTGTCGAGTGGGGTGGAGAAGAGGAGCAAATCTGAACAATAAGGAGACAGAACCTATGTGACTTGGTTACAATGCAGTCTATTTCATGTAGTTATGGGACACTGAATAACTGTAAATGAGCGTTTTACAGTTGGTTTATATAGTCTCCAGAGTCAACTTTAATAGGATGAGGACCTGAAGCCAGTTAAAAAAAAAAAAAAAAAAAAGTTAAAGCACACAGATGAAACTTATTGGATTTCATTAACCAGTCACTATGAAAAATAAATAAATAAATTACATTAAAAAAAAAAAAAAAAAAGCATTCCTGTGCCTGCCTACTAGCAGGAAGTGAAACAGGCTCAGAGTTTCACTGTCTTCCAGGCTAAGTGCCACAGCTGCAGTCAGAACCCGGGACCTCAGCAGCCACAGGAAGGCTTCGACCCTGATACCACGCGTGGTCCACGTGCAGTTCCTGAACAGGACCCACACGAGTCTCCTTGTTTCACACCAGCAAGAGCGAGAAACTTCTCTGACCCAAGAAGGCTCCGATTCCCTGCCAGCAACTGAGGGGCGGCATATACGCCACCCTTGCGTCACAAAGGCAGGCCATTGCTGGGGTCCCTGACTCCAGGCAGGAGTTCAGTATGTACGTAAGTGGAGAAACAGCTACTGCTTTCTAAAGGAGGATATGGATTAGGACTATGGTAACTGAAATCAAACAAAAGGGCAAATAGTAGAGACGATTTGGGAAAAAGGTGAAGAAACTCAATGTCTGACTAGGCGTTCGGGATAAAGAGGAAAGAAGTACTAAGGAAGAGGCTAAGACTTAGAGACTGGGAAGAAAGCTGGTACCACTGCCCCAAACGGGTCACTCAATCAGGCCACAGGGACAAAGACCAAGAGCTCGAGCTGGGGTAAGTTAACTTTGACCAGGGGACAGGATCTGCATGTGGAGATTTCCCGCCGCTACGTTTTAATTTGGAAAAATGTTTCTTGTCACCTGAGACAGTTTTATTTCCACTTTGAGTCAGAAAGGTGAACTTAGTAGTTAAAGCAAGAAGGATAAGCGCCCAAAGAGGTCCCCAGCTTGCCCAAGGGAGGAGAATGGCAGTTCCGATCATCTAAGCAGACCCCTGGAAAACTGTGCCGTCGCCCCATGCATTCACAAGGGACAGGGACGAAGGAGGGCCGTAAGGAGCTGCTGCTTCTTTTTTTTCTGATGCCAGCACAAAGCTGTTCTTCAGAACTACCCTGCTGTGACCCACCGGGGCCAGCAGCCAGCCTGCAATATCACACCCCCAGTGAGGTTTTCACACAGCTGCTCAGCCTGAGAGTCACTTTCAAAGAGGCTGCGTGGAGAGGCCTGCTGGTGCAGGAGCATCTGCATGAACACTCGCGGGGGCAGACAGGGCTGGAGGAAGGCTGGCCATCTGCCAGGGAGAGGCCGCTGGGCAGGAAGTGGGGGGAGAGCTGTAGAGAGGAGAAAATAAAGGATGGATACGAGTTGGAGCTGAAGTTAAGTTCAGACGTTAAGACATTAAGGTAAGAGGTGAAGAGGAGTGTGTACAAAGCTCCTTTAGTTCCCAGAAATGGAACTTCTGTGAAAGTCAGATTCACCGCAAAGAATGACTTCAGAGAACTGAAGAGACACAGAGGCCTTGAAGTTCACTGAGTCCACCACCCCCCGCCTCCCACGAACATGCAGACACATGGCCTCCACCCAGGAAGAAACTGAGCCAGGGAGGTCACATGACCTGCTGGTGGTCACACAGGCGGCTGTCAGCGGCAGAACCTGGATCTAGACTCAGGATTGCAGACACACGCTCCAGGAGTCCTTCGCACCATTCACCCCGCCCTGGATCACAAGCCCTGTTGAAGATGTGTTCGTGGCAAACAAAACCCTCCAAATCATGAGGAGTCATTATAGGTATCTGATACATAGTAGAATAAATTATAGAGGTAGTAATGGGGGATATCTGTGATAAAAATATAAGGTGGAATTGAGATCATTTATATTCTCTGTAAAATATAAAATGGAATTGAGATCCCAGACAGAGGTCCATCAGAAATGGTTGGGATGCCCATGACAATGACCTCCAACGTCTGACCTTGTAGAGCTTCTGTTGCATCTGTGAGCTCAGCGCCTTACTTCCCCTTCTAGGTTCTGGTCCTGCCTCCGGAGCCACGAGAAACTCCAAAGAGTTTAGTAACGAAGTCATCCCTGCTTTTAACCTCTGTGTTAGAAGCATGGTGGCCCAGGGCTACATCTGACCTCACCATCCACTTTCTCTAAACCGAGGCTCTTCTCCCTAGGCAGGCTGTCGCCTAACATCCCTGGTATCCCCCGAGACAACCATACTTGCCATTTTCAAGCCTAAAGCTCTAGTCCTGGTCTTTCATTCCCAATTTATTACCCCAGCTGTCATCTCACACCTCTGGAAAAGCCCGAGGTTCTAATCAAGGCATCATTGTTCTGTCTGAGGCTTCTTCACAACCTTGACCTCAATTCCAAGCCCAGCCTGTGTACTCAGGTCACTTGTTGCCCGTTTCGTCTGCTGTGGCTTGATATCCAGACTGATTCTGCTCTGCCCTCTGGGTTCCTAGCATTTATTTGTCCTGCATCTCCTCTACACCCTCACTCTCTTCCAAATGTCAGCGTCCTGGCCCAGATAAAACACTGACCGCAATTTGATTCTGGCAGCAGAAAAGAAGAAAAGAAGAAAGACGAAAGCTAAAAGTTAAGGAGGAAATAGGGCTTCTTTGAGAAAAAGTTATTAATAATACACAGAAGTATGAAGTCTAAAAGTCGACTAGGTTATGCTGCTGTTAACAAATCTACTTGTTAACAAATCTAAGTGAATTAAAATGAAAAAGGATTATTTCTCCATCTTGGTATATATTCGGTGGGTGGTGGGAGGTGGGTGTTGGGAAGTGAGGGGGGTGGGAACTAGGCTAAAGGAGTCTCAACATCTTGAAGCTTCTTCATCAAGAGCAAGACTCTTTCTTGATTTCCCAGCAGGTGAAGAGAGACGGGATGATACAAGGAGTAGCCTCGGCCTGGAACTAACACAGATCACTTCCTGTCACAGTCCATTAGCTAGAGGTGGGTGTAGGGTGCCTCCCATCGCAAGGAGGCTGGGAAGCCCAACTTCTCCCTGTGGCTCCAAAGAGAGCATGGGAGGCTGGGAGTGCTAGCGACATCCGTGCACAGTGATGCCCATCGACTGGCTCTAAAATCCTTGCAATCGTTGCCTTAGCTCAAGGGCGAAGGCACTGCCAGTTGCTCCTTATTTTTAGTTAACAAGAACCAAAGCAGCTTGCGATAAGTTTGATAAAAAGGAAATGATAGCACATGTCTTAAAAGCTGAGAAAAACTAAGATACCAGAGAGCGATTGTGTTGCTACAGTTTTATTTGACTGTTCTACTTTTGTTTGTTTTACTTTTGTGGCACGAGGAGAAATTTTTTTAATGTTAGTTTTTAATGTATACCTTGTATTTAATGAATGAAGATTAAAAATGGAGCATTTACTTCTCATTTTTATGCGTAATCACATATATAGTCAAAAGCATAAAATAGTAAGGATATCTTGTTAAAAGCAACTTTTAGTGTTTCAATTCGACAGCTGGCTTGCTAATCACATGCATCAGATTTATCAATATTGTGATTTAATTCTAGAGTGTCACCTGCATTTCTACATATGTTTCAACTTATGATCACTGCCTTTTACAGATAAACCCATAATGGCCCAATACATATATTAATTATGGCACTAGTTTACCTAGACCGGCCATGAAAATACTTTATATACTCAGCGTATAAACTGAACATTTTGCCAAGAGTAGGCTAAAAATAATGAGGAAAGAAAGCTGTCGAACTACCCTCTATTATTGCTTCTCTCCTTCCTTATATGTTGAAAAGTTTTGAGTTATTTAATTGTATGTAACTCATGGACATGGCTTTTATACACTTTGAAGCCTACAATTGGATTAGGGTGGCGGCAGTTCTGTCCCTCTGATGTGCCTGGAGCCCTCTGAGTGGTGGGCAAGGAGGGGACGCTGGAGCCTCATCACAGCTCAGGATATCGCATCACATAAGCAGCAGGAAATACAAATAAACAAATAGCACACCTCTCATTTCACAGAATGGGGTTTATCAAGCACCCTTTCCTCTATTAAGACCACCACGAAAGTGAAGTGTTTTAGCAAGATCTAGCGCCCAACACCAGGAGCCGATAGTTTGTAAGACATCTTCCAAAGCATCCTTCACCACAGCCAAGGGCATCTTTGTCACACGCGTAGGCCCCTAGAAAAATGGCAAATTTGACCTGGTCCCCTCTCTCTACAGCTATGAGTGTGCACAGGCACAAAGCAACCAGCTCCATCCGTGGAATTTAAGATACTTGAATCCTGAAAGCTCATAAGTGTTAGTATCAATTTTTAAAAAATCAATCTCACGCAGGTTGATAAAACCTTCACTATCATTTGAAGTGACCCTTTTAATACTGCCTGTTTTTCTGCAGAAAATAGTTGCCAAACCAGCACTATAAATTCCTGAGAAAAATATTTAATAAGATTATGCTTCGATTTAACAGAATGTATATTTTAGAGCTAAACTCACTAATGACATAACTCCCAAATTTGCAAGAGATGACAACTAAAATATTTTTTATCAAATCTGCTAGAACAAAAAATTAAAATTAAAAAATTCTCTACTCACTGAATATTTTAGATATATTTCCTGGTGGCTAAGAGCAAAATGTACTACGACTTAAAGAAGAGACCTGAGATGAAAATATACTTTCAAAACAGAAATCAATCCACAAAATTATTTTACTTGAATAGACACACATTTTGTAAATGGAAAAACTGAAAAAGAAAAATTATGTGACTTGCTCAAATTTCTAAAGGTGCTTTACAAATGGAGCAGGAAATAGAATGTTTTTCTCCTAACTTTAATTCAAATATCTGGTTTGAGATTTTTTTGTATTTCTTCTAAGGATTTGAGAAGATCAAAATGTTTATTTATACACATTTGTAAGAAAGATACTAACCAAAGTTTAAAAACATCTTTTTTTCCAAAAGTTTCTATGTATATTTCAAGTCTCCAGCTCATGTCTAGATTTTTTTTTATCTCTTCTCTTTTTTATTCTTCTGATTCTCACAGAAGAAAAAAAAGAAAATGAGATCTTTATCAGATGACAGTTCTGACCTTGAAATAGGAAAAGACCTTTAACATAGAGAAAAACTGAAACATATTTAAAGAGTAGGGTAGGGAGATGTTACTACATTATTTTGCTTTAAATAGATGTAAAGAAAAAGTTACCAAGTTTTTTGTTGCTTGAATAAGGACAGGGATTTTCTTATGAGGCTCTAAAGGGCTTTATAGTTGAAAAGTAATGTGAAAAACAATCACTTCTGCCACTGAATGACTGTTATAAGGCTCAGCACCTTCAATAAAAAGATGCTTCTGTTCAATTTCCAGTCACACCAAATTCTCATTACAGGCAGCTAAATCTCATCTCTCTATGAGCCAGACTGTATCAAAAATAGCAGCTTTATGCATTAAGTTTTGTAAAACACACTTACGTCCCATATATCCCAGGTCACAAACCAAATCCTCAGACTTTTTTCCCCTCAGTAAATGACAGGCTGGGATGCTAAATGTCAATGGGACCAGAAAGCAAAGACGCACTCGTGACCAAGATGCCCTCGAAAATAAGAAAGAAATTCTGTTGCTGTTCATAAACCAAAGTGTCCAGTTCCCAAGTGTTTGCATAAAATCCAGTTTCTTATTGGAGAAGAAGAAGAAGAAGAAGAAGAAGAAGAAGAAGAAGAAGAAGAAGAAGAAGAAGAAGAAGAAGAAGAAGAAGAAATAAAGATTGCTGAGAGTTTCATTGAGAATCCATGAGGAAGAACATCGGAGAGGCAATTAATCCCCCTGCCCCCCAAAAACAAAAGTTGTAGGGTAGAAAACTCAAAAGCTTACTTAGTAATTTCCCTGCCATTCTCTCTTCTCATGTTATTTGCAAACATTAGATATTGCTAGGTTTCCTTCTAAGGTCTGGTGAGAAAATAAAATTAAATGCCAATGAGGTTAAAATTCCCAGACTAACCATGGAAGTCGGGAGAGGAAGGTGCAGGCTCCAATAATGAATGCAAGGGTTGAGAGCATGAGCCCCGAGTCAAAGCGTAACTCACCTCACCAGTAAGGAGGCCAAGGAACTTGACCTTCGACAGCTTTGCTCTTTAAAGAGAGCTCTTTTTCAGCAGTGAAGAGCTGCTCAGATAGGCAGAAAAATGAATATCGCTTTCAAAATGGAAAATAGGTCAACTGATACGACAGAATGAAGGCTGGATACTGTCCATTATTTTTAAGGCAGTAAAGCAGAAAATGAAAGGTAAAATTTAAGGATACAAAAATGGCACACTTTCCCATTGGCGGCACGTCCATTCTCATGCTGAGAGTCTGTAACTGGCTGTGTCTGGGAACGCTGACTTCATTTTAAGACTTAACCAAACCCAAGTAATTAACTAAATGGTACGTGCTTATTTATACTGCTCATGAATAGATGCAAAGGGCATACCAGAATAGGCTAATTGAAGAGGAGTTGGGTGACAGAGCTGGGAACAAAACAAGCAGCACCTTGGTAATGAATGGATTGAAGATAAATTGAAATAATGGTATTCATAAGGCAAGAGCAGTGACGGTGATACAAAATTAGAATCCTGTTTATAGTTACATTATAAATGCCAGTTATGAATCCATATATATTAGACCCATGGAATAGATTGCAAAAATGGCCATAATGCTTCATAGTGCCTTTGACCAAAAGTGGCATATGTTTGCTCATCCTCGAATTGGTGCTAGCGCTATACTTGCTTCGGCTAATAGAAAGTGGCAGAAATGACGCTGTGCCAATTCTGAGAATAAGCCTCAAAAGAACTTACAGTTTTTCCTCCCACCCCCTTCTCTCTCCTTCTCTCTCTATCAGAATCTCCCACCTCCACCTGAACAGGCCCCGAGCCCGGTGGGTCTAGTCTTATACACATAGAGGGAGTCAATACATAGCTGTCGCTCTTGCTCCAGCCAACCCTCAGCCAGCCACCCAGCCAACCAGCAGCTGACCACAGACCCATGAGTAACCCTGGTTTTATCAGCAGAAGAAGTGGCTGACTGATCCCAAACTGAACTGCCAACTCACAGAATTATGAGCTGAATACGAAGTTGCTATTTTAAGCCACAAAGTTTTATGGTGATTTGTTATACAATGGAAGATAATAAATAGAACGCATATATTCTAAAAAGCTTCATATGTCTATTATTAACTCAATTTGTCAAACCTTTATTGACTGGTTACTATGTGCCAGGCATGCTGACAAAGCTCAGTAATAGTATGTTGGAGAGACAGAGCCCCCTGGGGCACGGCCCATCCTGGGGATGCCACAACAGCTTGCAGATGAGAATACCTGAGTGACGACTTGAAATATATTTATGAGCGGGCCAAGTAAAGTAAGAGGGGGAGAGGTATTTCAGTCACAGGAAATGATAAAGGTAAACAGAAGTTAAACAGCAAGATATAAGCAGGAAGTTACAAGAATTTACATTAATGGAATGTAAAATTTTGTAAGAAATGGCAAGAAATGAGATGAGAGAAGTTAGTAAGAATCAGACCATGGAAGGTCTTGGATGCTCTCATAAATACCTTGGAACAAAGTACACACACTGATAGAGACCCAGGCCCATAGTTCTGAAACATTATGGCACATACAAACAATCTGGTGGTGGAAAAAATAGAAATCTCTAGGGCTCTATCCATAAATTCTGTTGCGGTAACTCTGTGACGGAGGCCAGACTTTGGACTTCGAGTGTTTGTTTTTTTTTTCTTCTAATTTTGCATTTTTAATATGCAATCCAGGAGGGTCTGGTGCAGATTGTTTGTGGACCACACTTTGAAAAATATCACTAAGCAATGTGAGGTTTCCTGAAGTGATTTTAAAAAGAGAGTGACTAGGGCATTCTCTGTATTGTTTTCGGGTTGGCATTTAAGGTTGATTTTCCTGGCTGTGGTCTGGTAGGTAAATTTAAGGCACTCAGCAAAAGAGGCAAGAACGAGATAAACTAAATTAGGACAGTGGCAGTAAGAATGGGAACCAATATACGAAATATTTTGGCAGTTAAATTGCCAGGGGTTCGTGATGACTGGGGGGTGGAAGGGGAGGGAAGGGGACATAGTGAGGGTGGCACTCAGATGACAGGAGGTTTTGGATATCTTAAAAATGTCCGGAATGTACTGGTTTGGAAGTTAGAGGTACAGATTTAGGAGTCGTCAGTATATTGGTGTAAACTAAACCACGGGAGTTGAGGAGAGTTCCTGGGAGAGGGAATAGAGCGAGAAGGGACAAGGCGATGACAAAACCCAGAGTTACGGCAACACTTAAGAGACATCTAAAAGACGAACAGCAGCTCGGGAGGCTAAGACTGCCACAGAGTTAAGAAAAAAACAGCTACATTGATGCTGTCATCCCAGGAGCCATAAACTAGCACTATTCCAGGCAAACCACAACATACAGTCACCCCATTTAAAGATTAAAACGTGTCTCTCAAAGTCTTCTGTAGTCATTGCCAGTTTTCACTAGAGTTTTGGGTGCAGAAGACTGAAAAGAGTGGTTTGAGTTGTGACCTGGAGGTAAAAATGTGAAAAATTAATTTGTACAACCTTTTATGAAAATGTAAGGTATGCAGAAAATTATAAACGTGAATGTTAATAAAAAATGGGATTACTTAAGCACTTTGGTGAACAACTTTGCAGAGTTACTCTGTCCATATATCACTTTAAATAAATAGAATCTTTGATTTAAATTTTATATATGTCCACATATATTATTGTGTCTATAATAAAATGTATCTCACTCAGCAATATTGTCATCCTGCATGTTAATAATCTATATCGGGGCTGAAAAACTTTTTCTGTAAAGGGCCAGGTAGTAAATATTTTAGGCTCTGTGAGCCACATGGTCCCTGTTGCAGCTACTCAGCTCTGTGTCAGCTCTGTGGCATGCAAGCATCCTTAGACAGTATGTCACTGAATGGGCACAGATGAACTGGCCTGTAGGCTGTAGTTTGCCAAATGCTGATCTGTTTCATCATTTTTTAATGACTTCATAGTACTTATGGCTGTACCATAAATTATTTAACCAACTTCACTTCAAGAAACATATCCCAAAGAAATTTTCCAATGTTTGAAAATGTATGTACAAGTATGCTGAATACAGTCTTATATATCATCCCAGAAAAATAGAAACGAGGTAAATAATCATCAGAAGAAGATTAATTAGGTGATTTTTGGTATACATAATAATTTAGTTCAAAGTTCCTAAATGGTAAAGTTAGACAAGTACATGTTTATTTCTTTTCTGAATTATCTGACCTCTAACTCAGATCAGTGTCTTCAGTTGCAGAAATCTGAAAATGTTTTTTAAAATCAATTATAATGTGGATGGTCATGTTATTTTGACTTGACCATGACAGGAAGATAAATATGTACAAAATTATAATACCCACATATAATACTACTTAACCCACAGAACTTGCTCAAATTTCTCCAATTATCTCACTAATTTTTTTTTGGGGGGGGGGGAGTCCAGGATTCATTCCAAAATCACACTCTGCATTTAGTCGTCATGCTTCCTCAGTTTCCTTTAATGTGGAGCAGGTCTTCAGTCCTTCTTTGGTTTTCACGACCTTGACAATTTTCGAGTTGGGTATTATGATATCCCAGGACCCAGTACCCTACCTAAGTGCTCGCATCTTAGTTTCTAAATACCATGCTCCAATACAAGAGAACTAGGCATCCTTGGAGAAACAGACGGTTGCAGGACTGGGGCAGAAAAAGTATAAGATGAGCCTGAAATATCTTGTGGTTCCAGAAAATATGAAAGTGCTTAAAAAGAGGAGTACACATTGCAAAAAGATACAGAAGCCAACTTGAAGGGGAGTCCCAAAGGCCAAATCTGGGGAAATTGAACAGCAGAATAAATAATGATCCTGATAGATTATAACCCTTGGAACAAAATAAGAATTCATCTGTCCATAGGCATATAAACAGTGAATGAACAAATGAATGGATGAATAAATAAATAGAGTAAATTTTCCTTTACTATAAATTTCCAACCAGAATCTGTGCATTAACAAATGATTGAAATAAAAATCACCATTTGGGTCTACGGCCATGCTACCCTGAACATGCTCGATCCCGTCTAATCTCGGAAGCTAAGCAGGATCGGGCCTGGTTAGTACTTGGATGGGAGACCACCCAGAAAGACCAGGTGCTGTAGGTTGTAACTAAAATAAAAAAATAAAATAAAATAAAAAATCACCATAGACATCTAATGTCTACCTATATGATGTATTGAGAAGGTTACAACCTCACTTTCTGGTATCTTTGCCAAAAATGCAAAACCTGAATTTAAATATGAGGGAATATCAGAGAAAATGTATTGCTCATCAGAGCCTAGCCAACCCCGTATTAGATGTGCTAGAGGATGTCACGTGCTAGAACTGTATTCAGTTCACAGAGAGATCCATTTAAAGATTTTTAAGAAGAAAAATTACAGGATGAGAGCCGTGCCTCAAGAAGATTAAACTGGCAGCAGGGATAAGATACTGAATGAAGGGGGTAAAAATGAAAGCTCGAGAAGGCATCCATGCCTATCAGGATCTATACATTCTTTCGGGCACATTGTAATAATAATCTCAACTAGACTGACAACCATAGAAATGGAGAAGAGTAAGCTAAGAAATAATATGAAGAGGAATCAAAATGATTTTTGCTCTCATCTAAGGCAAAGGAGCTGAAGGAGGGAAAAGACAGTCCTTATGCATGAGACTGAGCAGCCAGCAGGAGAAGTCAGTCTGCAGTGTGAGAAAGAGATGTAACTTGTAGGAACGATAGCATTTTCCATTAAGAAACTGACTTTGAAGAGAACATGTAACTTGTGCAGCGTTGCAATGTCAGTAAGGGACAGAACCAGTACTTAAACCCAAATCTTTTAAATTCAGAAGTTTCTATGGTCTCCATGAAGTTCTGTGTATGTTGAAGCTCTCCAGGGGATTAACAAGAACTGTACACTTCTGCAACTGTCAGTTTATAAGGGCACAGACAATCAGCCTTATGTAAAACTCATTATAAGCAACTCATAAAAAAATGTAAAAGCATAAGTGAAGTTCCCTTTTGCGATGAGTTCCACTAGGCTTTATACAGAAGTGATGACCATGTCCACAGCCTCGTAGGGCTTTCGATAGCCACCCGACTGTCAGAGCCTAGTTACCCTCAGAGATCACTTATTCCAGAGCCATCATTTTACAGATCAGGTGCCTGCTCCTGCACTTTCCAATATTTATATATAGGTTAGATGGAAGGATACTGATGTAAGTCATTTAATCCGCATTAGTTCCCTCCGCGTATTTTAAGAGCAGACAGGAGCTGGAATTTTAGTTTTCAATTCCCTATGTAAATTGGCAAAAGCGTTGCAACCTGAATAACTGCGCTGAAGAAAAGTATCATGCTCTGAATATGTCTGAAATCACAAATAGCAACCTGACCAAGGTCAGCTCAGAAGGTGGGCAGAAGACCCATCACTCAACCCACTGGGTTCAAGGGCAGAACTTAGCCTCGATAAGAAATGAAGGCTGGGCACTGATACCCACCACTAACTCTAGCTCGTCATCCTTCCAGCAGTTCACTCGTGGTGGGTGGTGTTGGAGAGACCAGAGTGCCTCTCTCCAGCCCACCGCTAGAGGGCGATGATGAGGCTAAAAGCAGAGCACTCATTCTCCCTGCAGAAAGCGTGGAATGAATGAGGAAAAAGTCTTCATTTTAGCTAATATATTAAAAGGCTGAATGAATATATGCTAAAACAAGTACGTTTATTCTCATTAAATATTTTTTTCTCATTTCCAATACCTGTAATTAACAGTGAAATAAATAGACACACTCTGGGAAGAGTACACATGTGAAAGCGCATCTCCTAGGGAAACGCAGTGCTTGTCTTAAATCACCACGGCCAGAGCAACCTCATTTTTAAATCCTTCTCTAACCACAGTTCATTACGTACTCTAAGGAAGGTTTTCCATTGTGGCCCTTTATCTGTTTCTGCTCCTGAAAAGGAATAAAAAACATTTCTAACTCGGGTACTCTCAAATCGTACTCTACCCACTTGCAATTAAAACATAAATTTACTTAAGACACTGTTTGCCGCAAACAACCATGGTTTGAAAGCAGGCGCTCCATGAACTTTGTTAGTAACAGATGAATGCTTAGGAGCAGAGCAAAGCTTCAATGAAAAGATTAAAGTTCTGGAGATAAAATGGGGGAAACTCTCAGCTCAGGGCCCAGTCTCTCTCCTCTGCATTCACTGCCTCTGATTTTAGTTTGGTTTTAGTTATTCATTTTCCCTTTCCTTTTCTCTTTCTATATACTGTTGGATAGAATTATAAATCTTAGTGAGAAAGAGCAGTCTGATCTTACCAAGGAAGTTGTTTTTCTCAGGTTCTTTTTTTTTTTTTTTCATTTTCAAGTTGGGTCCCAGCTCCAGACCTTACTGGATCTGAACCTTCCCTCTTCTGGTGACTCGCCAGGGACCAAAGTCCATGACAGCACCTGACGGCTTCCACCATCCAGGAATTGGCTTGCTTATGGGAATTCTTCTCTTTCTCCCCCTCACATAAAAACGGGATTCAACAATGTTGACATGATAACTAGGTGAAGAAATAAAGAACTTGGACATGATTTCTTTTCTCATCCTCATTTCCTTTCTCTCTCACCTTAAGATCATGTAAATTTCTAAGTATTCCAAAGAAGGTAATGGAAACTGGGCACTTAATGTATTTTTCCAAAATACTCAAAAGTGACAATTCAAAAAACAATGGCTTCTTTTCCATCATTGGTATGTTAAGAGTAGAAGGAATGCATTAATAATCTTATTAGATAATCACAGGATACAGTTCACAGCTACTGAAGATGGTAATATTTTATAGCACGCACTGCAATATACAATCAGCACTGCTCAGGATCGAGGTAGAATTGCTTCTCGGTTGGAAAAAAAAAATCAAACGGATATTTTTGAACTTCTCAGTAGGTGATAATCCAGTAACTCTGAGAAACATTTCATAGGCATATGGAACAAATTACTTTGGTAATTGCAAAAGGATTATTAATACTTATAGGTCAGTAGTCTTGACCTTTTCAAATGTAACTGTTTTTGCTGAGACTGGAACTTAAAAATAAACTAAACTGTTGTGATATTTACCTTAAAAATGTTAAGTGAATGACACAGCAAATTAATGAATTATTTAAATATACCACCCACATTTTTAGTCTGTATTTGGGCATGAATAAGAAAAGATATTTATTTTTTGCATTGCAAGGGACTGCATACACATACAAATGCTGTCCCTCTGCCTTATAAATTCTAAATGGTGACTGGATGGCAAGAAGGAAAAAGAAAACGACAAAGCCTTCCTTGATTTATCTCAATGTTGACCTTACATTTGGAAAGGTGAAGAATAATTCTGGCCAGTGTTTCTTCAATTCTATAGCCTTCCAAAATGGGCAATATCAATTTCATAGCAATGCCTCGGCCATTTATTCCTATCACAGAAGAGCATCTTGCCTGATGAAAACATAATTGGAAAAAAGTCCTTCTCATGTGGCATTGTAAACCATCTGCCATATTCAGGTTGTATAATACGTAGCAAACTCAAAAAGAAAAAAAAAAATAGAAAGAGAAGTTTCTGAGACAAAATCAGCATCTAAGAACTATGAAAAAAATCATATTATTAGGGAAAGATACACAAAAATTAACAGCATATGAACATGAAAAAATACCTAGCACTATAAATAAGCCTGAATTTTTATTGCTATAATACACATTCCTCTGTATACTTTAATATATTCCCAACTCATCAAGGAGTGATTTATTATTTTTGTTCATTAAAAATCACATTGTGTTGTGTGCTAATCTGTTCTAAGTGCTTTATCAATATTAAATCACTCAACCTGTGTAACATCTGACCTTATAAGGCGAGCATCTTTATTGTGCTTGTCTTCCAGAAGGGACAAATTGAGCAAAGAAGCCAGGATGGAAACTCAGGCAGTCTGTAACTGAATTCTCACTCTTACCACTACACTGCTGCTGAATGCTTCCTTTCTCTGCTACACAGTTATAAAAATTTATCTAAAATATAGTTAAACATTTAAAAAATGAGAATTATATTCTAGGTTTAATTCTCAATTTGGCACTAACATCCAAATTCATGTTCTAGTTTATGGAATATGTGCTTTCTTTCCTGAAAAACTTTCCTATATATAACACGTAGGTCAACATAAAAGATGAAAGATGCTTTCGTCTAATCACCAATGAATATAGTGATTTGATCCACTAAAAAAATATATGTGTATATATATGAAATATATATATACACCAAACGTTACCTATCATACATAAAATTTCTATATATATGAAATACATAGGTAGGAAAATAAAATCAACATTATTTTTCTTCCTTTCCCCTCCAAAATGATTTACTGCTACTAAAATGAAAGAGCAAGAAAAAGTAGGGAATAAATAAAACTCAGAAAAAATTAGTTTGTATCTTCCATAGAGAACTATGATATGTACTAAAGAAATCACATTGTTTTTCAATGTCTGTTAAAAAACAGAAAGAAACCAAAACTGTTTCTTTATGTGTTTTGCTACATACCAAATAATGAACTGATTTTCAATAACATTAACATGTCTCCTTGTTAGACAACCATGTTCCGGATCCCTGCGCCTCTCATTCTTTTTTTAAAAAATTCCTGAATACTCATTTGAAAATTAAGTTAAAGCCCTCATTACACTTGCTTCTTTATCCACTGAAAATTTTGAACACATTATGAAAATTAAGTAATATTTTACTGCAAGTTTTTTTATTACAAAATGATAGCACTAACATTTATTAAAGTGTCATAATTTGGGGGGAGGGATAAAATACAAATTGAAAGTTTGGTAAAAATGATTTTGAGCTAATTTGAGTAGGGGCAAGACTCAGTACCCTACAATTGACCGTAAGCTTCATGAAGGCTAGATCTCCATTGATTTTGAACTTGGTAGGAAACCTCACACCCAGAAGAGGATCTATGATTAAGCCATTTGAAACTCTATTTTAAAGAGAAAGAAATATATTAGTAATTGTTAAACAGTATGTCATTCCAACATTTCTGCATACAAATGAAAGCTTTTACAGATCTCAGGCAAATTGCAACACACAGATCTGACCACCTACAGCACACGCGACCTGATCGTTTATGAACTGTATTTCCTTCTCCTTCTGTTTCAGGCCTCAATTTTCTACATCTCGTCATACACACTCCACTTCTGAAGAAAGATATATCCTCCTCCAACCTAAAGCAATGCCAAGGTCCTCATCAGATCTTCTGTCTTATTATAAAATTGTACCTTATAATTAATTACCTGCTGTTTTTCTACTTGGCTCCCATTAAAATATTTCTGCTCACTCGTCCTGCCCCACTTACCTGGAGGTTTTCAGGAGTCTTCACTCAGTCCTTTACTGTCTCCCGGAAATGGAAGAGTGCCAAGTGGGGCAGGAAGTGGAAGGGAAAAGATGGAAGAGGCCTGGGCACCCCCAGTTGGAAACCTATCATGCATTCAGGAAAGTTTCAAATGCACCCAGCTCCCATCTGTCTCATTTTTTTCTTTTTCTTCCTCCCTCTGATTTTTCATTTTCACGCCACATCTTGACTTCTTGCCCCACCAACTTGGTTAACCTGAGCAATGTTTGATTTGGTGATGTAAAACAAGAGAGCTAACCATTATTCACATATACTGCTTAGCCTTTATATTTAAAGTAAGCCAATAATGATCATAGATAATCATAAAATGTGTAAGAATCTTTGTTGTGAGTTTTATTTAATAACAACATTCCATTCTTATCACGTGCTCAGGCTTTATAAATTCTTGTATAAGTAGCATAGTTACCTCCTTGCAAAAAAAAAAAGATTTTGAGAAGTATTATTTCACACCTTTCTAGAGACTGAAAACATCAGTCTGACAAGTGGAAAAGTAAGTCTTATTAACAGCCATGGAATTAAATAAATTATACTTTGAGAGTTTTGGCAAAAAAAAAAAAAAATGCAAAGAGTTCATTCAAATTAAATTATTCTAAAAGCAAAGAGAACACCAGTTAGCTAAAGAAAACATAGGCCTACATTTTAGCCAAGTAGTATTTTTAAAGGCTATGTTGATTAAGTGCTTAATACTACTTAATATATAGAAAGCATACACTAAATATTAACAAATTGAATAAATTAGTGAATGAATGAACAAATGAATGAATTGCTTTTCTGGTTTACACCAGGCAGTTAATATAACTTTGAAAATATTTAGCCATTTTCTACATTCTTCGGTTATGTATTACTACTTCACAGTCAGTCAATGCTAAAGATTTAGTTTTCTTGTTGGTAGTAGGTCTCACTAATTTTATCTTCTCTTTCCAAAGCCCCTTCTGTCTTCGAAGGTTGCCTGCCATACTGCCTTGTTGTTAAATTCAATTAGATCTAAAGTCTTTTATGTCCCTGGCACATGAAACTATAAAATTCTGCTCAACAGCTGGAGTTGTCAGGGAATGATGCTGCCTGTCTCCAGGGTGGTGTTGGGCGTTGGCACATACGTGTCCCCAGGGAAGACCTGAGAGCGAGATGCACCCAGGTCACAGCTCAGAGGTGTCTCTGCTCCTGAAGTTTCTGTAGTATTAAGTGAGAAGTTGCACTGAGGCTGTAGCAACGGGACACCCAGCCTCTTAGTTACGCTGAGGAGTCGGTGGGTTTTGGAAGACGTCAAAATACAATGTCGCTTCTTACAACTACAGCACTATATTCTAGCAAAAGCACGAGTCAATGAGAAATTTGCATGGGATTATTGTTTACAGAGAAGGAATGTCTGCTCTTTTGCTTGTAAGATCAGAATGGATACAGAGAAATAAGCAAGAATTTAATGATTTGAGATTTTTTTAAAGTAGGAAAACTTTTATCTGGGTGAAAGTGTTCCAACTCCCCCTCTTATTAACTCTCTGACTTAAGACTAGATTCTTGTACTCCCTGTACTTGTACCTCTCTTTTCTCTATTGTAAAATGTGAGAGAATGATGCTCACATGTGAGTCCCATGGTTGGCACTTGGTAAATATTCAATGAAAGGCTGGCAAGCATTAAACGGGTACCCAATAAATGCAAATGTATATATGTATACATACATAGACATTTATATATTATATAATTTATATAATTATATATTGTGTACTTATTACATATTATATAACATACTCCATAGTATTATATATATTATTATAGTATGTTGTATATTATGCATTTTATTATGTAATGCATTGTATGTCATCTAATATATATATAATATGATACATATGTTACATATTCATATTATATTATATATTTATATATTATATGTAATATATTTTTATATATACACTTATATGTACAATTGACTCTTGAACAATGCAGGAGTTAGGAGCACTGAACCCTTGTACAGTTGAAAATTCATATATAACTTTTAACTCCTCTCAAACTTAACTACTTTTAACCAGAAGCCTTACTGATAACATAAACAGTCAGTTAACCCATATTGTGTATGTTCTGTGTGTTATGTACTGTATTCTTACAATAAAGGAAACTAGAGAAAAAAAAATGTCATTATGAAAATGATAAGAAAGAGAAAATACCTCTACAATACTTATTGAAAAAAAAAAATCACGTTTAAGTGGACCCTCACAGTTCAAACTCCTGTTATCCAAGGGCCAACTATATGTGAAAGAATCACAGTGGCAGGGAGGGCAGACTGGTTTGGGTGGGTAACACAAGACGTGGCCCTCCTCCTCCCACAACTGTCTCTACCTATTCCAATCCTTACCCAAAGACTCCAGTTCCTGTGAGAGACAGAAAATAGAAATACCGACCCTGGCAACAAACTCTCTCTCACAGAAGTGATGGTAAATAAACTCACAGAGGCGGTTGAACCATTTGCTGGATCACTTGCCCCTTCTGCTGCTCTCTATATCTGCTTGCTGTCCACAGTAGAGAACTACGTGTTTATGTGCTGGTGACAAGTAGGGAGATGGCCAGCCAAGCACATATGTCGAAACCTGAAGAATAATTAATTCTTGTATCAGGGTAAAGTGGTTAACAGCCAACGCATAGAGAGCTTCAGGAGAATGAGAATTCAAAAATGGCTCCTTCAGTCTGTCTGGTGTGTTCTTGTGAGCAGCCTTCAGCCTGGGCTGAGCTCTACAAGGCCACCATCTTTATCAACAGAAGCATTCTTCTTGTATCTTCTTGCCTGAATCTTGTGCTACCCAGTTCTTCTGTTCTTTTAACAAACCCTACTCTCTCTCACATGCTCAAGGCCTCAGATCCATTTATAGCCTGCCTCTGGCATGGGTGGGAAGCAATTCTTAGTTCCTCAGGATAGCATAGGAGCCCTGGAGAATATCATTCCTGAGACCGGTCATCATGGCATTCAAGACTGAGGATGACAATTCTAAAAACCAATCATATACCAGGCTAGAGAAGGATAATCTCTATCAACCTTTTTCTAAACCTTACTGTGCTAAAAAGAATATCTGTCACCTTCTCACTCTCCAATTCCATTTTTAAAAACTTTCTCTGACTTGGGCCATATTAGTTTGGTGAAGAGGATGTGCATGTGTGTTGGGGGATGTAGCATACCATTACAGGTAGAGTCCTTGTGCTGAATCCCATGTTGACCATATTTAGCTTAAGAATTTCTGAATACAGGCCCTCATATTGGCCCACTACCACTGCCTCTTGTCTTTTTTTTTTTTTTAAACTTTACTCTCCTCCTCATCAAATCCGTCTTGAATTCCACTATTTACATTCTCCAATTTTCTCATGTCTCTCTGCTTATGAGTTCTTGGCTACACATTTACCTATCTATTTGCCTAGAATACTACAATTTACAAAATACATATATGAGTTTTTATTGATTAGTTTAAACTTATAGGAAAACAGAATGATCTACATCTTATGGGTGAGTAAATTTCAGAGAAATTAGGAAACATGACTGAGATCACACAACTAGAAAGTGTCATAGCTAAAATTCCAACCTAAACCATTTATCTCTTGGACTGGGGCTTTTATCAGTGCCATATGCCTTCATATGACATTTACAACATTACAAAATCTGAGTTCATCCATTTCCAACATTATAGCCAGATGTTGACAGTTAACCTTTCTACTCTAGCAAAGCTAGTCTTCACACTGTCACCCAGCCCCATCTGGAGAGCTGGTTCTCTCCCTTATAGTCAGTATTTCCCAACCTGGAATATCCTTCAGCCTTCTTATTCTCTGAGTTATTTGAATAGGAATCTCTGCCAGCCTTTCATCAGCTTAAGGTCCAGTTCAAATACCACCCTTCCTCCAGGCTTTCCCACATTGCCATAGCCTTGCACGGCCACTCCTTCAGAGTCCTAGGCAGTTATATTTTCTCTCTCTCTCTCTCTCTCTCTCTCTCTCTCTCTCTCTCTCTGTAGACATTATGAGCAGGCCCTCCTGGCATTAAATGCTGTCTCTATGGCAACTCGGCTTTACCCTAGCTGGAGAAAGTTACTTAAAAAATAGAGAATGAGAGTATTCCCTGAGATACCATGTTTTTATGGCGCTTTTTCTTGTGTTGTCACTGGCGATAGAAAATCACCAATTTATCAAAACCATACTTTTCAAAATTGTCAGAATAGAACTTAAATCTCCTCTCCTCAATAAGGCTTCCTAGACACTTTTAGTTGGAATTTAGCAAGCTTTCTCATATTCATATCCTCATAATACCTAGCACGTGCTGTTAAATTTTTTGATTGTCAGTTTATACAGCCATCTCATACCTTCTGTTGCATAGCTCCCTAGACATAAGGAAAGCGACACTCATTGTGACCCACTATGGCACTGGCTCCAGAATGGCAGAATTCATTACATGTTATGTAAAGGGATGAATGAATGGATAAACGAATGAATGAAAAAGTGAAGATGCAGATTTAGTGAAAACCAGAACGCAATTTCCCTAAATGACATCTGGCTAGCAATGAGAGCCTCAAGCTATCCAACAAAAACGTTGTTAATCCTTAATTTGGCTGAAATAACTTTCAACTCTGATAAGGGTCAAAAGAAGAGAAATTTACTGTGAAATATGGCTTCCCTTAGGAAGTGTTAAGCTTTGTTATTTTGGCTCTCAGTTCAGCCGCAAATCCCATTTGACCCACAGAACAGCAGAATCATGATGAGAAGCCAAACAAAAGGGAAAAATGTGGAAAGAAAAAGAGAAAAAAACAAGAAGAATTTCCATTAGACAGAAATAATAGGTGGGTTTACTCAAGGAGAAAATCAAAACGAGAATTACAGAAACTTTTTAAAAAAACTGTAGAGGCTTATTTTATTTTATTATTATTTTTTTTAAGGCAAGGCAACCCTTGCTTGACATCACAGATTGCAAGGAACCTTGTCAGCTTACAATCCATTTGTTTTTTTTACACCTATAGCACCTGGTCTTCTTAGGTGGTCTCCCATCCAAGTACTAACCAGGCCCAACCCTGCTTAGCTTCCGAGATCAGATGGGATCGGGCTTGTTCAAGGTGGCATGGCCGTAGACTTGCAGAGGCTTTTAAAGACCTACTGTAATGTAACAGATGAGACAACTGAGGCCCAGATGTGGTTGTGAGGTAAACAAGATAAATTAACTGAATCAAGGTTTTGTACCAAACATCTACTTTCTCCACCATACCTCGCTGCCTTTCTAATATATTTCTGTTGCTGCTACATTCTGAATTTAAATGCCCTACAGTAAAACATAATAACATAAACATAATAATAATAATATAAACACTTCTGAGTCCCTATTTTTTCTTTAATAAGGTGGAATGATCAGACTAGCTAATTCACAGAGCCTCTGTCAGTATTAAATGAAATAATGAGTACAAAGTGCCTAGGACAGACTTGGCATATTGTAAACACTCAATATATATTGCTATTATTAGCACTATCATTTGCCTTAAACTCATGCCTATTTCAATTTAGATCTTCCGGGAAAAGCTGGCATGAAAACGGAACTAGTACAAACATAACATATTGGATGTCAGCTCACAAAAATGAAGCTTGTGATACCTATGCTCTGCTATTACATCCTTGATTCTTTGGTTACTATTATGTATATCATCTACCTAGTTGCTCCAATAATTCAAGGTGCTATATGCAAAATTACACATTGCGTATGCTCCAGGATAAGCTGCCCTTATATTTAAAATAGAGATTTCTAATAAAATTTTTTCTTTTACCCTGACATTGTGCAATCTGTCTGGTAAGATCTTGGGTATGGCTTTTACATTGTGACCAATTGTTCCACCTGACATGCCTTTAACTTCCTTATTTGCACAAGAAATACTAAATGAGAATAATACATCAAAAGATATGAGAAAAATCTACTGGTGATGAGGATAATAATTACAGATAACTTAAAGCAGAAATACCACAGCTTTGAAAGGAATGCATAAATCATGTCACCAAGGAAAAGAAAGTTACTTTTAGGGCCCATTTATCTAATCTCTAACGCCCTCATCTTCCTCTCTGACTCTGGTGTCTCCACTGAAATCTTTTAAGCCAAAAGCAGCATTTATATAGTTTAGGATCACACTCAAGAGTTTCCACTGCACACTATCATCTACTCCCTCCATACCTGCTACAATAGAAATATCAAATCTGAATCTAGTATTTTTAAATACAAAGTACCATTCAAACATAACACGCTTAATTTGAGAATCAGTGAGTGCATGGAATTTAATAGAGCATTGTATATTTTATTATTTGTAAATTACCTGCCACCTTTATATCTGTTAAGATTTATAATAAAGATAAGCATTTGTATATATTTATACAAACATGTGTGCACAGTATATACTACATTTACACACGTATATGTGTACAGGAGAGTGAGCAGCCATTAGTTCACCTTTTACTAGAACTCTGCTGTTCGGAATAGAGAGAGGGATGCTGGCATGGGAACAGAAGGAGGAAAGAAAAGAGAAACCACAACACAGCATACTAAGTGGTGTGGCAAGGGCTCGCCATCCGTTGATGATTAAGGGCGTGGAACGGGATACCTAACCCAGCCTTACACAAAAAAAATGGTCAAGAAAGACATCCCAGACAAAGAACTACCTGAGACAGTTCTGATGAATGGACAGAAATTAGTCAAGAGAATATCGGGGGGGGGGGGGGGAATGTGTGAACACAGACTTCGTTATGATTTTGGGTACGAAGAACAGGACCAAAGAAAAGAGAGCTGAGAAAAATCTATCAGGTTTAGAAAAATACACTTTTGTCTGCTCTTTAAAAAAATAATATGAAACCTAGATGGACAAAAAGTTTATACTCCTCAAAGAGCTTTCGGGACTTTTTCTCTAAGTTTTGCAATGCGAAAGAAAAGCACTCAAGTGTTTCTACACAGCACTTATCTCTCATATCCAGCTTCCCGAGTCCTATTGAAAATCAAGGGCAAGCAAACAGACCCCTCAACTTCCTGTCAGATTAACACATTATTGATCAGCATGCTATCTTGCCAATCGTCAAGTTCAGCAAACAACGATTCTCCACTAACTTTGGGTTACGACAAAAATAGAAGTTCTGTTCTTTCCATAACAATTCTTTCTAACAATCCATCTTCCTTCAGAAAACCTGATGGGAAAACAGATCGTTACAATTACTCTGTATTGCGCATCAGTGTAGGCACATTGTTCCTTGTATGAGATTCTCCTGGGGTCCTGCAATGACTAACTCCTGCACCAGCTGATCCTGAATCTAGAGAGCCCGAGGATGGGCAGTGCAGTGAATGCTGCTTAGAAATCACTACCAGTAGTGGCTGGCATGAGAGAGGCTCCCTGCCTTTCTCAATCGTGTCCAAATGAAAGAATATTACTCACGCCAAGGAAGAAGCCCAATTTAAAAACATAAAAAGACAAGCTAGGGCTGTGTGTTGTGAGGGCCCGCGACCACCGTGTCACCCAGCGACGTGGCACGTGCATGCTGTGCGTGCTTTTCCTCCCAGGCAGGTTCACCTGTCGCGGCCAATTTGTTCTCACTGCAGAGGCCCTGCGAGTTCTGAGAGCCTTCTCCACACGTCCCTCCTCTGCTGAAAACATAATCATCTCATGGCTGAGATGATAAATCCATTCCTGGATGGCTATCGGTCGAGCAAAACAAACGTTGCAAAGTTATAAATTAGTTGTGAAAGGCCCAAGACTGGACTGAGAACTTGAACCCTACGTTTGTTTAAGCTGTCAAGTGAAACCACAAACATATATGAGAAGAGAAAGGAGCACAGGAACTCTCATTTGCTTTACCTAAGTCTGTCCAAGTGGGTGGAAAGAAACCCACGTAGCCAGAGCCAGAGGTCTGTGAAACTTTAAGGAGCATGCTCACATACTATTTTGCTTATGTGTGTGGGAGAAGCCGGGCAGAAAAGATGCAAATTGAAATTTAAGTCACCTGGAACTAGACATGGTCCAGAAAAGAATCCAATGTCTCATAAAGGGGATAGAACTCGTTATTAATAGCAACATAATCAATATGTAACGAATGTGTATGGTCTGCCACAGAGAAAAGTCATTCTTTTGTAAAAAGCCTTTTTGATAGCGAGTATGGTGAGTGTGAGATAAGACTCTTCATAAAATGGACATGTGACAGTTCACTTGTGGGAGGCATGACACAGCTTCCCCACTTGGCATCCTTTACACTTGTTGAGCTGCGACTGCTAAGTAAAAATCAGGAAGAAATCAACTTCTCCCATAACTTCCCCATAAAACCAAAATGAATGATCTAGTCTGCATGATCATGTCATAACACACTAAGAGTTTAGCAGCTGTTTACTGCACATTTCGCTACTGATGTTCAGTGGATGTACAATTTATCGTAATCAGAAATGAATTACCATTTATACTGGGTGACGCATAGATGATACAGAAAATAAATTACTAGGATGAGCCTCACTTGTACTAGTTTATTAGCTGTGTGCCCTTAATCTGAACTTATCTAAGCCTCGTTTTCTTATCTGAAAAAGGGATATAAAAATAATGCTTGTATTTCTTATCTCCAAGGATCAAATTAAATATATGTGTATCTCTAGCTAGACTAGCCAGATTTTTACTCTAAATGGGGTCATATTTATTTTTAGGCTAAAATTACAATGATTCTAAGACCCTACCTGCTAAGTGAGAAATCAGCCCCTCTCAAAGATTCTATCAATTATTTTGAAAGTTGAAAAAAGGGACTTAATCAATGGCAGTCATTCTCGCTTTTTTCTGCTACTTCACTTAGCACTCCTGCTGTCCAAATCCTGCTTAAGAAAGTTGCCTAAACCCCACCACTGCAGCAGGAGCGGTGCGAGAACACCTTTGTTCCGTGCCAAGTCAGCTGTCTACAGATGCTTATAAAGCTGCTAGTCCTCGACCTGCTGACGCAATGCTTGATTCCTTGCCGAGCCAGGAAACACAGCCCTCTTCCCAGCTCTGTGATGCATGTTACACCTGGGCCATCACCAGCTAGAAAGCCTCACCTCTCTCCTAGTATCTCAGTCTCCTGAAGAGAGTCGGTTTTTGGCGCCTTCCCACCCCTTCCACGCCTATCACCCAGTCTCAGGAACTTTCCAACCATCTGTCTCTTCCCACCCCTCGCGTCACACAAAACCTCTGTAAAGGTTTTCCAGTTTCCAGACACAGATCCATACAGATCCCTGAGCAAACATGTGGATGCAAACAAATGCTGGTGGGGATGAGAAGATGGGTGGGAAATACAGACAGCACGTCACTCAGTTTAATCAACTGAAACACCTGTTTATGTGTGGATGCATTCGCTTATCCAGTAAATGGGGAACAAACTTTTCAAATTAGCTGGATTTTTACAGAGAACTCAAGAAATAGCATTATTTGTGTCATAGAGTAGCTTTCAAATCCACTCTTTTGGATAACTCTTTCTTCTCCTGAATAATACCTCAGAAAGGCCCCACGGTCTTTTCTGGTTGTTTTCAGATATTAACAATTGCATTAGATAGGAAACAATTCTATTCCAATTAAAAGTAAAATTTTAATATCTTGGTCTGTTTAAAGCTTCTCTTCATCCCACAATTCCAAGCTATTGCCTCAGCTCTTTCTTTTGGTCCTGTTCTTTATACCTAAAATAATGACAACACACCACTCTGCACTTTCTAGCCCATATTCTACACTTATTTCTTCCAAACAGTCTAGCTTCAGAATTAGGGTACTTCATTTTTGCCTCTCATTGACTAATTATATATGTTATATCAGACATTTAGATATTATAATTCTGGCAGGCAAAAAAAAAAAAAAGGGGAGGAGCATTAACAGCATAAAATACTACATCATGATGGCTTCATTTTTATTTCTTTGACTTTCACCTACAATGACTTTTCCATGTGTTTGTTGTCGTTGCCATTATTTTGCTTTATTTGTGTTTTCCTTTAAGTGAAATGCTTATTTAGACATACTTTCTGCAATAATT
The DNA here is from genome assembly GCA_028627145.1 of Eidolon dupreanum. Classification (NCBI taxonomy): domain Eukaryota; kingdom Metazoa; phylum Chordata; class Mammalia; order Chiroptera; family Pteropodidae; genus Eidolon; species Eidolon dupreanum. The sequence continues at coordinate 11,474,550 of CM053512.1, forward strand.
AGTCGAGATGAAATTATTAGTTAGAATATGTAAGATTTGGCACATTACCTAATTTTTGGTGACAGGGAGATGGATATTGAGTTTTTCCCCTCTTGGTGGTACCTCCTCTCTCTGCTTATTTCTTTCTGAGTCTTGCTCTCAGATGAAGTTAGTCCTTGGGCAGTTCTGACAAAGAGTCTGTCTCAACAGGCTCCTTCCTGCTAAGAGTTTCCACTGCTATAAACTAATATGTCAGTGACAGAAGTTCCTGAGATGGTGAACTTTTTCTAATTTCCTTTTTCCAGATACGCCCCTCCTCCGAAGTGCCCACGATGCAGAAAGTTCAGAGGTTAGTCAAAGTGATTTTTGTCATGGTATCTTTATTTTATCATTTTTATGACGGAATCTCAAGGTATAAAATGTACAGATGAACTATACTTAATGTGAATGTGGAATTTATTAACCCAAGTTGGATATTTTGAGAGGGGAAGGAAGAGCTATTTTTATTTTTCATCTGGGCCAGCAGACATAGACAAAACTGTCCTAAACAAACCTGGACACATAGCCATCCTAGTAATGGAAAACAATCGACTTGGCAACCTACAAGTGATTTAGACAGTCATCTGCGGGAGCTCTTTGTTTGTCCTGTATTTATCACCTAACATCACTTTCTTTGTTGTAAATCTACCTTACTTCTCATGAAATGCTGAGGTACTTTTTTTTTTTTTCAAAAATGGTCACCACGATTACGCCAATGCTTGTTGACCATGGGATTCTGCCACTTGCTCCATTAAGAGGTAGAGTTTGCCTTGCCTTTTTCTCTCTCCTTGAGCTTGGAGTGGACTGGTGACTTACCTGGACCGAAAATATGTGAAGGGAGTGATGTTACATGACATCTGGGGCCACAGCCTCAAGAGCTTCCTCCTTTGCCCTCTTAGAATTGTGCCCTACAACCACTTTCATGTGAACAAGCTCAGAATGAAAGCTTCAGCAACTGGGTAACACTCCCCAGCAGAGGTCGGCCCTGGATGGCTCACTCACAGGATGGCTGAGCCCAGCCAGGCAGCCCACGGAATTGTGGGAAATAATGGGTCACATATTGTTTTAAGCCAGTACATTTTGGGTTGTTTTGTTATACAACAGAAGACAACTATACCAAATACTTAAAAGATTTTCCCCTCCATAGTTCATAGACACTTGTAGTTTAATAACTACAAAAAAAGCTATTTCAGGAGTTATCCAACACACCAAGTTTCAAAGACGGAGCAGGTTTTAAAACCATCACAATCTTTAGCAAACGGCCTCTGTGCTACCAGCTAAAGCAGTAAGCTTACCCCTGTCAGCTCTTTGGTATAAAGAGGAAACCAATAAAGTAGGGGCTTAGCGTGTACCAAGTCAGGGATCACGCTCATCCGTGCTCCTAGAGGCTCCACAATTGTGTGGATTAAAGGGCATTACTGCCTACTTTTTGTTCTGGCCTCCAACATTAACGTCATCTCAGTTTATCTTTAAACAAGCAACACCTTCTCCTGCCTGGGCTATTCATTCATTAAAATCTTCTATTATGATGAGCCAAGTATTAAGCTGGAGGAATTACATCACATCATTCAACCCTCACAATCTCAACATGTAGGTGACATTGGGGAGAATAAATTCCTTGCTCATGTTTCCCAAATAGTAAGTGAGAGGATCAGGATTCTAATTCAAGGACTATCTTATACCGGAATTTGTGGGATTTCCTGTTTACTCGTATCTACCTTAATGTCCAAATTAAGAGGGTTCTGATTTCTTGAAAGGGCCTTTCCATATGAACTGAAGATTCCTTGATTCCACTTGTGGGGAACTTTGTGTCAACGTTGCCACCATTTACTGGAGTTAGGCCTCAGATGAGGTTAATATCAATCCTTAAATATTACGCAATAAATTTTATAAGCTTTTCAGAAGAAATAATAACTGAAATTAATGTGTAAATTTAGATGACTGAGATCTAAATAATTTTTCACTTGAATGACTCTTTGAACCACTGGGAACTCTCATTCACTCTAGATAATCCCCTCTGAGATAGCATTAAATTCTGGAAGGTGACTGTCAGCATGTTTCAAAAGCAAACTTGCTGCCATAAAAATCCCTTTATCTGTAGTCATCTTTCCTTTGGGGAAAAAGAATGAATAATAGCATGATAAGTGTCATTTAAGAATGAGTGGTAGGCAACTCATTAACAATGTGTATTCACCTTGGCAAAATATCTAGGATCTATCTCTAAGGTTACTGTACCTTTTTCTGAAACACCAAGAGCTGCGAGACCAACAGCAACTGAAGTACCAGTTGGGAGTGAAGTCCCTTTTATAAACAAGAATCTACAGTTTGATAAACAAATGCTCCTCACTTCACAGCAAATTTGTTCTGGAAATAACTATCATTCTTAAAAAAAAAAAAAAGAAAAAAGAAAAGAAAAGACTAAGAACTTTCCTGCATGAAGAAGAGCTAAATGATTTCAAATTAAAACACAGCTGTTCAAATACATATTTTCAAATATTTTGGATCTTAAGAATGTTTGCCTAAAGGAGTTTTTCAGTCTTTTCACATGCAACATTCTGTCTGGCCTTGAAAGTGCTAAAAATTCCACAAGAAGCCTGCTGGCAATATTTCTGTTTCATTAGAGAAAAGAATACTGAAATCAGTTTACTCTGAACTTAGATCAAATTATAAAATGAGAAGTATTGAAAATGACAATTTTAACTATCTGTGACAATTGCATAAATCTTTTAAGTGAAAATCAGAGACAAAATCTTTAAAACAAAAAAAATGATAATTAGAACTATTTTTAAATTCTTTTTTCTTATTATAAGAGATTGTTCTCCCCAGTGTGGAAGGATGGCAAAATATAAAAATACAAACAAATAAATAAATCTAAAATATAAATAAAATAAAACTGTAAATATTATACTTATAAGATTAGTGATATTTTTAATATTCTTTTCATATTTACCTATATAATGTTATAATGAAAACATAATAATATAACTCGATTTATTTTACTCAACATTTTAGCATGAGTATATTCTCATGCCCTTCAATAAAAATTAAAAATAAAAAACAAAAGAAAAAAACATAAACTTTAATGCTATAGAAATTCTACCTTATAGATGTATAATAACTCATTTCGTCATTCTCTTATGCTGAATATCATGAAAATATATAGAAAGAAGATAAGCATTTTATTTAAATATGGAACTAATATAGAATTGAGCATATATAAACATGTAAATTAACTAAAGGCTATAATGGTGGCTTACTTATTTCTATACACTCTGAGCATGCTCTACTTGGTTAATCAAAAGCATTTATCACGTGTGTGTTTATACGTGTGTGATGTAGCTTCACACATTCTTTAAAGGGCTCCAGTCCTCGCTGACACCCATCTTGATGCCCACGGTGGGGTAGCCTTCAAATCTATTGGTCTCTAGAGAATGTACATTGGATTCTGGTCTGTCAATCTGATCCAAAATAAAAACTAGAAAACACCAAAGTTGGTTTTTTCAGATATTTATCTATAACACAAGTTTAAAACTAATAATATATTAAGCCTCTAGGTACATATTTACTTACATTTTTATTTTTGCACATGACATTAGCTTTGTTTCTCAGATTACAGAGAAGATATATTTGTGTGTATATGTATGTGTATATATATTTAAGAACATAGTAGCTTTCGAGATCAGGAAAGTTCAAGTCATTTACCATGTTAGGGATGGAAGGAAGAAAAGTTCCCTCCACTATTGCCCTCAGTTGTTTGGCTGTTCCTTTCTTCTGATCTAGAGTGCGCGGGGCAGCAGCCTCGCCAGACAAGGGAACCACAGAGCATGCCCGGGGCCCCAGCATCAAACTCTGCTCTGTGCTCCTGGGTACTCCCCGCCAAGCACTGCCCCTATCAGACTATTCACTGCTGTGTCCTCAGGGCACAAGGTAAGCATTTAAGGTGTTTGGTGATGGTGGAGGGGGTGAAAGTTGTTTTGTTTTTTGTTTTTGTTTTGATGGATGACTCAGTCATTGAGGGCCTGTTGCCTTCTAATCACACAAAGCTGCAGTGGCCACCACACCTGCCATTTCCTAAAAATAAAGGCAGATACTTCCTTTTGAAGTTCCCTGCCAGAATTATGAGGACTTCTTCCCTTCTCTGACCTCTTTGCATAAGGCAAAAGCCAATAAAAGGACCTTATCCCTCTTCCACCTCCATGGAACTATCACACCTTCAACATTATAATGAGTTTGAAAAACAAAAACAAAAACAAAAATGTCAAACAAATGTATTAATATAAATGGCCTAAAATAAATCTCTTTTTTTGATGCTAATATTTTGGAATGTGAGGGATAAATAAGCCTCTTGTACCTTCTAACTACTTTTTCCTTTCTTAATATCCAGTAGTCTTCCACCCACTGCACTCAAAATCAGGCTTTGGCTTGTCCCAGTTGTATCCCCAGTGCCTAGAACAGTGTCTGGAGGACACTAGGTCCTCAGTAAATACTAGTGACTTCCTAGGTTACAGCAACACCCCCTGGTCTCCACCATTGCTCACCATCTGTTTGATCCGCCTTGAACAACACCCTCCAGGACTCACTGTCTTGAAAGACAGTTTGGTGGCCCCCCCTCCCAAACCACGAATCAAGAGAGGCCACCTTTGGCAACAGCATCCACAGTCAACACCCTTGATTTTAAGCTCCTCTCTCTCCTTGCTGTGTGCCACCTCTCTAGCCGATGCTGTTATCACCAACTTCAAACACACGCTTTCTGTTCTTGCCAAGCCTTCTCATGGTCTGTTCCCAGCCTCCGCCCTTAAAATGTCTTTTATCTTCTCACTCTACATTGAGATTTCCTTTCTCTGAATTCATATTTATTGTCTACTTCATTCCTTCACTGTTTTCCTCCACTTAGATCCCCTCCTCAAAGCTCCCAACGATTTTCCAGTAGTAATTAACATTAGACTCTGAGGCTGTCTGCGGGAGGGTCAGAGATCAGTGAGGCTGATGAATAATTGGTGAGAAGCTAATTTTAATTTAATTCACCATCCAGGTTGTGGACGATGCACAATCTTGCCATGTACAAGTCATAAAAATGAATTTAAATGTTTCAATTCAATTAGAACAAAGACTTATGAGTATATGATTGTGTGTGCATAAGTAAATGTGGGCTTTTATCTAAAAGACAGAACCTAGCTTTCTCACCTGTTCTTCTCTGGGTACTTCACATTCATTCAAAGTGTTTAAAACTTCAGATAGGGCCCTGAAATGAACACTACCCCCAAATGCCTTATCGTTGATAAAAATGTTTCCTCCAAAAAAAAAGCTTATTTAGGTTACCATCTATAAATATCCATTGTGCTGATAACTTCCTAAAACCATTTATCTGCTTAGTTGCATTTATTATCCTCATTTCACAAATACTCATTTTTCTCTTGAATAGAAAAAATATTTCTTGAAGAGCCAACTATTTTCTAAGCCATTTTGACATTGCTAGTTTATTTTTTCACTGTTCCTGCCACCCCACCCCCACTGCACCAACTGAAACAAAAATGTAACCTAATTCACCGATAAGAATATGATAGCCTTCTAACACAGCATTGCCTAGTAGAACCTTCTAGGACAATGGACATGCTATATAATTGACACTGTCAGATACAGTAGATACTAGTCATATCTGGCTACTGAGCATTTGAAATATGGCTAGTGAAACTGAGGAACTGAATTTTTCATTTTAGTTATTTTAAACAGTCCCATGTAGCCAGTGACTACCATTAACAGACGGAGTAATTCTGATACAATCGCTACTGTTAAGACTAGGCATTTACTGAGTGACAGAGGGTAAGTAAAAAATATTCAGGATAAAATAACATTTGTTTTAAAAGTAAATGCTCCTCATACTTGCAGCTGATATCTCTGGGTAAATAAAAACAAATAATTGGAAAGAATATTTCCCAGGAGTCAGAACACATGTGTTTGTAGCTATATTCTCAACTCATTGTGTGGCATTAGGAAAATTGCTTTATTTCTTGAGATCTTAAATGTTTAGAACATCTGATCAGCAACTTGGAAGTTGTCCGATTCTACATTAATCTCATACTAGTCAAACTACCTTGAGGATATTTTGGGTGATCAAATGAGAAAATATGTATGCTTGAATAGAAAAGTGGCACAACAATGCAAACATAATTAAAGAAAAATGATTCAGTCCCGCCAATTCTTAAATTTATTAGGATCTTGATGCTGAAACTCTAGTTCTTAAGTTTTCCTGGACCAGCACAGAATACATGCTGGTATTTGTAAATAAGAATCTATAATGTTTCAGATCTTGTTTTGTTTTGTTTGCTTTAAGGAAAAGCAAGTAACCGCAAGCATATTACACACAATGACTAGGAATTAAACACTTTATCCGGCCTGGATATTTATAAAATACATATCTTTCCTATTTTCATTTGTGTGCAAAAAAAAAATAAACTGGCTTCTCAAATGCTTTGATTCTCCTCCGGGGTCCCTGTGGCAGGACTGGTTTTGACAGCGCATCATGTAGTACGCACAGGGTTGCACACCCTGCTTGCACACCCACGTGTGGTGTCCGCAGTCCTGCCCAACGACCCACCTTCAAGAGGAGGAGTGGTGGGAGCAGAAAGGTGTACCCCAGTTGTGCTTCCCACATGGATGGTCAGTGACTTAGAAAGTGGGCTCAGTACCCATAATGCTTCTGCTTCCAAGGTGAAGGGTCCACACCTTGGCAGGTGCACAAGATGATCCATTTGTATAGAAAAAGAAAATATTAAAACTTATATTTTTATAAAAACTAAGTGTGCGTATATAAAAACTAAGAGAGAGATTAAGCTTCACAAACGTTTAACATACAGCACGTACGGCCTGTAGACTGCAACTTGCCTACCCCAGTATCCAATCTTCCTTTCCCACTTAGTAACAAAACCTCAACTTTTAGCTCACTTTGTTGCCACTTAGAATAACAGTTGTCATTTCCTGGCCTTCTCTGCAGCTTAATTTTGGCCACTATGATGGAATCACAGTGCTGCTGCTTATAATGTGAATGCAACGGCTAGAGATCCAGCAGCTCCTTTGTACCAAGAGGCAGAAAACCCATGTGAAGACAGAAGTTCAGAAAGAAGCGAGCTTTCTATTCGATGATATCATGCATCTACCAAAGTCTATCAATCTTCCAGGTTTCACATGGAAAAAATTTCATCTAGTTTTAGACACTAATATTTAAGCTATTTTTCTATTATATGAAGCTGAACCTAAGCTTAATTGATAGATATAGATGTTAGTAGTGCATTTTTATAATATGCTAATTAACATATAGATAATATGTTTATGCTCTATTTCTCTGATAGGGCGTACAATAAAGTAGTTTCAAGATTACAGGGCTAAAAGACCATTACATTCTACTACCAAGATCATTTCTACTTTAAATTAATAGAGGTTAATGGGTTACCATCATACACATACTAATTATACCACAGTAAAGTCATTATTTTGCTATAGATCCTTGGGAAATCTAAAATTCACAAAATGTACATCTTTGCAAAGACCCTCTAGTTTCTCAAATATAATTTCTATCCAGTGTCTTGTATTCTCTGAACATCTATTCATCACATATTACAAAGAAAAAATGTTTAAATCACTACACAAAAAGCTATAGAGCAAAAAAAAAAAAAATGGAGAATGCAAAAAAATTGGCATTGATATTTAGATGCCAGTGGTTGGCTAGATTCATCCATTAGTTAATGACTTAGTCCCACACATGAGTCTCACAAAACATGTTACTCAAATTCATACCTTATATTACCTTTTTTAAAAAAATCATGTCATGATCTTTAGGGTTGCTTGTAAGAGACTGAATGCTCTGAAGTTGAATCCACAAATATCAAGAGTTTGCTGTATATGATAGCCAGTCTCCAACTGCATCCTACCATGCTATTGAAAGATTCTTTTGTTAGTAGAAACTTATGCTTAAACTCAGTGGTGATGGTCAAAAGAGGCCTTCAATTGGTCCAAGCATGCTCTAGGCAAGAGCCCTTACACTCATAATCATTCATTCTACTCATAATCATTCATTCTACTCATAATCACATTCTACAGTACTAGAGGTACCAGGAGTTTCTAGCTTACCAGAAGGCTCTATGCCTAGAGTTACTTTTCTACTGAGAAATTGACACTAATAAAGGTAGACCCCACCCATTCCCTAGCTGTGGAGACGTGAACATAGTAGACTTAGGTTCACTCCAACTTGCACGTGTTCATAGTTATCTGCCTTGTCTTCCCACGGGGTCATGCCCTCTCAGTGATGGTAGCTGTGTGGAGGGGAGGGTGCCTGCAGAGAGGGATCACTACTCACTGCCCGGAGTGTACTCTCTCGTCCCTGCAGTAAGACTGGCCCAGCAGCAAGGGCCAGTCCACAGCAAAGAGCCACCTTCCAGCCAGATCATCACACCCAGAGGGGATACTGAATGGCCATCAGGAGAAACGATTTTGAGTGACAGAATGAGAGAAGGTTCTGCCACTAATTTCATACAGTTTAGCTTGTGAAGCAATAAACAAAAAAGCTGGCCCTATTCCAGGCGCTGAGTGTCTCCGTTCTAAGCACAGAGTCTCCTGGAGTTCAGAGGAAACAGCACAGATGAAAGGGGGAAATGGTCCTGATTAAAGCATCCGTTAAAACAGTCCCACATCATCAATCCTACAGAAATACAATAAAGAGAATAGCTCGAAAGCTGGTGTTTCTCCCGTCACTTGTCATTCCTCAGGTTTCATCTTCTTTTGTTGAAGATGGGCTACCAAAAGGTATATAATTTGCCAATCAAAATATCACATGTAAGTAGAAATATGGCAAAATGTCATTACAATGATGAAACCATATCAAATCATACATTCTAGAGGGAATTAGAGAAAATGTGACCTTACATACTTTATGTGCTGTAGCAAATACTCTTTCCAAAGGGTAGATTAAGAAATGGATAGAAACATGAGATTAAAGACTATTTTTCAGAAGATGTCATAAGACAAGAATGAAGAAAATATATTTTTTTAGCAACTAAAAGTTAAATATTCTTTCTGAAATGTTTGGGTTCACTTGATTTAATTATAATTCTAGAATTTGAAACTAAATAAGAATTTGAAACTAAATAAGAAACTAAATAAAGATGAAGAAACTGAGGCTTAAAAAAGTTAAGGGGGTCTATAAAGTTATACATATAATAGGCAGCAGAGTCAGGAGAAAAAGTCAGATCCTCTGTTTTTTTCAAGTTTTTAATCTTTTTTGCATTATTTTCTCATTTCTTTCTGTATTTCTGAGTTTAAACTTTTTATTTCCTTTTTTTCCAAAGACTCATTTAAAACATGACCTTTGAGGGAGTTTTTGGGATGATGGGATTGCTCTGTATCCTGATTATACTGGTATTTACACAAGTCTATATACATGTATGAAAATTTATAGAAGTGCACACCACAAAAAGTAAATTAAAAACATCTACAAATATCCTTCAATGTTATTAAAGGAGCTCAATTTGTATCCAGTATACCCGAATTTTTCATACTATAATTTCTTAGTTATTTCCAATAGAACCAGGAACATTTTAACTCCTTTTCCAATATTTGCTGATTCTCATACATTTGGTGACCTACTATACTATTTTACCATATGCAATTTCTATATTATTAAATATAAACGTAAAATAAGGAAATAATCAAGTGTAAATCCTTCTCCCTATCACTGACCAAATTTTCCAGATAGATAGAGAGAGAGAGAGAGAGAGAGAGAGAGAAAATTGTGTGTGTGTGTGTGTGTGTGTGTGTGTGTGAGTGAGTGTGTGTGTGTGCATGTGTGTGTGAGAGAGAAGGAGGGAGGGAGAGAGACAGAGAAACTTTCCAGTGGAAAGGTAAGTTATGGGGATCTTGTAAAAATTTAGCAAATTACATCCATTTTGGTCAGTCCTAAATAGCTCATGATGAAAGAGAAAATAACACAACAATCTATTTATGGAGTCCCTGTGTATTAGACGATGCATTAGATGGGCGTCAATTATGTCTAGTCCAGAACAATGATTTGTGAGAAAAAAATATTTATGCCTATTATCTGAATGCAAACATAGAGGATAAATCCAGAAGATCATGGCAGAATGGAAAGGATATGATCTCTAGAATCACTTTATAGGATTCAAACTGAAACTCTACTCTTTATCACTGTGAGATATTTGACAAGTTTTTTTGTTTTGTTTTGTTTTGTTTTTAACAACTCTCAGTCGCAGTTTTCTCACTGATAAGTAGAAAATCTTTCCTACCATGCTGGGTAATTGTGTAGATTAAATATATAATATACAAAAATAAATTTAAATATATTTTTTATATACAAGAGACTGTTCTGTTTTGAGTAGTATAGTTTATTTGCCATATACAAGACACTACGTGCTCTGAGTAGTATAATTTATTTGTCTGCAGAAAAAGTCCAGATACAAGTGCTGTTATCCTCATCTTATAGATAGGAAAACTGAGACCCAGAAGGTTAAGTAACATCATCATACAGTTAGTAAGTTGAAAACCGAGACTTGGACCCAAACATTCTGGCCTCAGAGCCCATTTGCTTAAAGAACTTCACCATTATTGCCCCATGTATAAATGACTTGGCACAGAGTAGATGCTTAATTAATGATTGCTGCTGTAACTGTAGTTTTTTATTTTTTTATTACAAACTAATCTCACTGGACTCCCAGAAGCTCAAAGTGGGAGACAGCTACGAATGTTAATGATGTCAATAAAAGCACTTTGCTAACACTGTGATACTTTTCATTACACTTTCCCGTCACCAATGCAGTAAAGCCAGGGATTTCTTTGAGATGCTGATCTTACTCAAAAGTGAAGGTTTACATTTTTTAAAAAGGTCCATGGCCCTTAACGTCTCTCCTAAGTTCTGGACCTAGATGTGCAACTATTCCCCAACATCTCCACATGCATGTCACACTTGTTCAAGTGTTCAGAACAATAGGGAATGGGGCAAAGACATGAAACGTGAAATGGAGAACAAAATGGAAGTTTTTGCGCTTCTGTCCTGGTAAAAAATTGCTTTGGGAAGTGAGCACACGAGACTGCCTGAATGGAGGAGAAGGAACTGATCAGGAAAACTCCCTGATCAAGAAAAGAGGACAGGAAAGGGCATGAAGACGAGAAATACCCAAAAAGAGCTATGTGATCCAAGAGAAGGAACAGACCAGCACAAGGAATGAGACCATGGCTTCTGTAGAAAACACAGGCTACTATGGGGCACAGGCAACATCTCAGACCCTTATTTTTATTAAACATTTTTGTATTAAGCCTATGCAAATTAATTTCTACCAAAAGGGATGCTTTGACCCATGAGGCTCCTAAAAATGTTCTCTCATCCCAGATCCTTGTACACTTTGGCCGACTCAGGCAACCTGTGGAAATGGCCTCCGTAGCCTGCTCCAGTGCAAAGTCATTTCATTTCTCCCTCCGATTTCCTAGTCCAAGGTCTATCACAGCCTCATGGTGTGTACATCTTCTGCATCTTCTCCACTCCTGTTGTACCTGCTCTGATCCAGGCTGAGATCATTTATTTCCAGGACTACTTGGATATGCCCCAAGCCTGGTCAAGGGTGGTCCATGCACACTGCGTTTTCTGCCTCTTCTCTCTCCTTTGGTTAATTATGAAGATGTTTCGATCTTGGTGAATCCTTAGCACCATGCTCTGGGAAGCCCCACCATGTGACTGGAGTTGGTACACAAGAAGACACCTACTGGCTATGTCTTCACTCCTTTCGAATTCAGCCTTCATACTTTGCCACAATCTCCCTCCTAAAACAGAGATGCACTGTGGTGGCAAGAGTCTCAGATGGCCTCCATTATTTCCATCCCCTGGTACACATGCCTTATATAATTCTCTCCTTTTGAATGTGGATAGAACTGTGAATATAATAGATTATCATCCCTGTGATTGAGTGAATAATCATTTGGCTTTGAATTTTTCAAATTAAAGTGACCTAATCAGGTAAATCCTTAAAAGGGATATGGCCCTTCCTAAAGTCAGAGAGAATTAACGTGAGAGAGGTTCTCCAGTGCTGGCTTTGAAGATGGAGGAAGTCACGTGGCAAGGACTGAGAGCTGCCTCGAAGAACTGAGATCAATATCCAGCCACGTTCCAGAAAGATATCAAGGATCTCAGTTCTACAAACACAAATAACTGGATTCTGCCAATGACCATGTGAGCTTGGAAGAGGACCCTGAGCTCTAGGCAGGAATTCAATCCAGCTCACAATTTTAGCCTCACGAACCATGAATAGAGAACACAATTACACCATGCCCAGACCTCTGGCCTATGGAACTGTGAAGGAATATTGACATTTTTTTAAGCCACTTAGTTTATAGGAATTTGTTATACAACAGAACAACTAATACATTCACCCTTCTCTTTTTTTTTTCATTTGAAAAAAATATACAACTATCTCCCCAAAATGGCAGGATAAAATTGATTGTTCTTAAGACTTAATGAAATTTCCTCAAATATTATTTGATGTTATAAGATAAATATTTCTTCCATTCTATAATGTGTATCTCCATCCAAAATCACTCATCAATCTATGTTTTCTCCATGCATCACTCTTCCAAATGAAAGCTCCACATCACTCAGATATTTTTAAAGGACTCTGCTTGGATAATATTCCAAGTGGCTATATATGCTGCTTCTGAGAGTTTTGATATACAGCTCCCTAGTACAAAAGCCCTTCACTGTGACACAAGAGCATAACCTAAATGACACTCTTCTGTCCTGGAAGCTCTGTGGAATGTCAGTGCACTTCCGCCAGCTGCACCACTCTCAAGATGTGTTCTCTGAATGTGTTAGTTCCTATGACACCGTTTTCCTGCTGTGATTATTCTGTGGGTGCTCAGGTTGTTTATATTTCCCTGATTTGTCTTTTTGACAGTCATTTCATAAGATAAAACCCTACTACATTTTGGAATTCTTAGTGTTCAGTTTCTTTGCAGAGAGAATATATTCATTCTCTCTGACAGGTGGATTCTTCTCAAGGAGTTCCCTGAACAAACAATAAACACAAATAAGCACCCAGGCTGCACAGCAGGGAAGACATATGCTTGGGGGAGCACAAATGGAAGATCAAAGAGATGACACAAAACATTTCTTTCCTAAGAAATAATCGATTGCTCTGCAAATCACAATATGTCCATAAGAGGCAAAAAAGAAATCTCACGTTTCATTTATTATACTCTCCCCACCCACCCACCTTTTTTATGGAAGCAGGATCTAACCCACTTTCCTGCAATTAATAACCCAGCAAAAAATAAAAGAATGGGACTACATCAAACTAAAAAGCTTCTGCTCAGCAAAAGAAATCATCAACAAGGTAAAGAGACAATCATCCAAATGGAAAAATATATTTGCAAGCAACACCTCTGATAAGAGCTTAATATCCAAAATATACAAAGAACTCATACAACTCAATAACAACAACAACAACAACAAAAAACCCCAAATGATCCAATCAAAAATGAGCAGAGGATCTGAACAGACACTTCTCCCTAGAGGACATACAAATGGCCAACAAATGTATGAAAAGATGCTCAACATCACTAGCTATTAGGGAAATGCAAATCAAAACCACAAAAAGATACCATCTTACCCCTGCTAGAATAGCTGTTATCAACAGGACAAGTAATAACAAATGTTGGAGAGGATGCAGAGAAAAAGGAACCCTCATACACTGCTGGTGTTGGTACAGCCACTATGGAAAACAGTCTGGAAGTTCCTCAAAAAACTAAGAATTGATCTACCATATGATCCAGCAATCTCTCTATTGGGTATTTACCCCAAAGACTTGAAAATCCATATCCAAAAACCAATGTTCATAGCAGCATTATTCACAGTGGCCAGGACATGGAAGCAACCGAAATGTCCTACGATAGATGATTGGATAAAAAAGCTGTGGTACTTATGTACAATGGAATATTACTCAGCCATAAGAAGAGATGAAATATTGCCATTTGTGACAACTTAGATGGACCTCAAGATGATCATGCTAAGTAAAATAAGTCAGACAGAAAAAGTTAAAAATCACATGATATCTCTTATATGTGGGATATAAACCTAAAAGCAACAAGTGAGAACAAACAGAGACTCATGGACATGGACTATAGACTAGTGGTTACCAGAGGACTATAGAGTAGTGGTTATTAGTGGGGTGAGGGAGGAGGGGGGAGGTTGATGGGATAAAGGGGATCAAAAATAGGGTTTAGGGGGAGGGGAAAGTGGGTAAAGGAGATCAAACATATGGTAGCTGAAGAAAACTGGACTTTGGGTGGTAAACACACAATAGAATATACAGATGCCAAATGATAATGTACACCTGAAAATTATATAATTGCATTAACCAATGTTACCCTAATAAACTTAATTAAAAATTAAAAAAATAATAATAACCCAGCAAACAGAATATCCTACTACACAGAGGAGAGCGTGCTGTTCTCTTCCATGGCTAAGAAAGGAAGCAAAGGTCATTAATGGCTAAAGAGCATGCCCAGTGGATCTTCTCTCACCTCCAGTCTGCTGGAAAAGTGAGGAGTTTCTTAGGTATCTATTAGAACTGTTTCCTAGGAGAAGAGACAGTCAATCAATACTGATTGATAACTGGGTTGAGCTCTAAACCCTGGAGGATGTCGCTTTTCATTTACTGACTCAAATGTTTGAGTTGTTTTTCATGTGGCAAAATGTAATAGTATATAAGAAAATATATAAATGGTCACTGAACCAGAGTTGATCAGAGTTTGGTATACCAGAGTATACATACAAGATTGATTTCAACAAGATGAATGTAGAGGGGCTGCTTCAGGAAAGAGAAATTATTTATTTACAGATGAGTTGAAAGAAACTCCAGAGTGGGTAAGTATGTATGTGTGTGTGCACGCACACACACGTGTGCATGTGTGTACGTGTAGGGGGGGTATGAGAGAAAGAACATGAGAACATGCAGAGCTAATCCTTAAACTGTGTCTTTAAAAATGCATAGGCAATGACAAGTTGTGTACCAGTAGGTATCTCTAGGCAAGCAAACAACATGGAGTCATAAAAAGAACACATTTAGAGGAAAGATTAAAAAGCCTGCTGTGACAAAAATAAAGGTATGATAGAAATGATAGTAAAATATGATGCTAGAAGCAGGATGGGATTTGTGGGTGAAAGGCGTTATGTACCACAGGGGTAATTACTTTCCTCTGCGTGTTTGTCCTTTCCCATTCCTCTTCTCCCATACATGCCTAGCATCTGCTGTGCCCAATCAGAATAACCTCTTCGAGAGAACCTGACCATAGCGGTAGCTCCGAGGATGGATTTTTTATATAAATGATCATGTCATCTGTGAAGAAAGACAGCTTTATTTGTCTTATTGCATTGGCGAAAGCTTCCAGTACACTGTTGAAAAGCATGGGGGAGAACAAACATCCTTGCCTTGTTCCAGATCATACTGGGAAGCTTCTACTTTCTGAACATTAAGTATAATGCTAATTATAGGGTTTTGTTTTATAGATCTTCTTTATCAAGTTTAAGAAGTTCCCCTGTATTCCTAATTTTCTGAGAGTTTTTGTCATAATAGAAGTTGCATTTGTCAAAAGACTTTTCTACATCTCAGTATAATCATGGAATTTTTCTTCTTTAGCTTGTTGATGTGATTAATTACATTAATTGATTTTTTAATGCTTAACCAGTCTTGCATACCTAGAAAACATCTACTTGGCCATGGTTTCTAATTTCTTTTATATATTGTTGGATTTCATTTACTAATGTCTTGTTGAGGCTTTTGCATCTATATTCATGAGAGTTAGTAGTCTGTAGTTTTTGTATACTATCTTTGACTGAAGAGATCATAGGATTTGGCAATTCAAATGTACAGATGATCCTGGGATGGACAATTTTTGTGCAGTAAGAGAGGCAGAAACCAGAAAAAAAAATGAGTGAGAATCAAGGCAGTTGAGATAGTTATTCATTTCCAAATATCTTTTCTTCTTTTAGTATAAAGCCCCCAAATTTAACTGGATATGTAGCTATCACAGTTAAGACTGTATTTCTCACCCTTCCTTGCAGTTACAAGCGGCCATGGTAAGGTGAGAGAAGTTTTAAAAGCAAGCCTTCATCGAGAGAGGGCTCCCGGGCAAGGTTCTCTGGTCCAAGGAGGAGAGGGGCCAGAGAAGTTGCGCCCTGGGACGGGCGGGTGCAGTTTTTACGGGGTTATGTGGGGGTAGGTGGTATAGGGTGGGAATGTTAATCAAATGTTAGTTGAGCATCCGGATTAGGGTGGTGGCGCCTGGGGCTTTAGGGTGGGTCCTTTGGGCGTTCAGGACATCAAAGTCTGGCTAGAAGGTCAGGATTCCCATATCAAGCTGGGAAGCCTCCAGGCAGGCATCTGGCTGGCCTTTCTCCCACCAACCTAACAGCCATGAGTCTAAATCCTGGCCAATAGGATGCGATCTTACAACTTCTGTGCTCTCCACATCCTCTCTCCCTTTCCCACTTTTAGAAAAGCAGCCGTGACAGTCAAGGTATAGAAGCATTTTTAGACCATGAAGTGGAAGCCACGTGTTAAGGCTGGCAGAAAAATAAGATAAAAAGAATCTGGCTCCCAGCCACAGGAACTGTCATACCAGCTCTGGACATATCAGTTTGCTCAGACTAGTGCAGAAGACAAAAATAAACTCCATCTTCCAAGCCACAGCCATTCTGCCCTTGAGCCTGTCCTAATTAACAAGGCAAACATTAACTCCAAAGAAAATGAAACAATTTAGAAGGAATGAAATTTGTAATACAGTAGGTGGTTTGGCTGTGAGTGACATGTAAAACTGTAAACACAGTATATTGATTTTACCAAAGGTTGTGATTATAATTTTTATTGATTGATAGGAAGAAAGGTTTGTGTAGGGAAAGATTTGAGAATTAAATCCTCAACTTTCATGGAGAGAGGTTAATAGAAAATGCTTAAAATTAAATGTGTAAATAAAGACATAGCTGTGTAGGCCTGTGGCTGAGAGAGAGAGAGAGAGAGAGAGAGAGAGAGAGAGAGAGAGAGAATACTAAAAGAAATGGCTAAAACAGGGGAAGGTATCTGCCTCAGAGAAGTGGAATTCAGGAGCCAGGAGAGCGGGAAGGAGTTCGCTGTTTTTATGTTTGCACTTTAAGTACATTTTAGTTATGTATGTGCACATATTATTTCTTAAACTAAAAAACAGTTTAAGAATAAAATGCAGGTTAATCAGAAACTGAAACTCTGTACATATAATGCATGACACCAACCCTTTCCACTCTTATTGGTACAAAGAAGACAGAGGGCCCAAAGGAAGAGTCGCCAAGAAAAGAAGTGGAAAGGTCATGGGACAAGAGAAAGACAATATTCATTTACATCACAATTCTTCTGAAGCCTGCCCTATTGTGTGTAAAGAAAGAAGCTGCCTGCAGATATAGTTTATCTCTTTTCTGGCTTCTGGCACAATTGTCTCAAAGGAGGCCCTGCTGATAACCCCGCCTGGTATCAGTAAACCCCCAGAGCACAGTGAGTTGAAAGAGAATGGGCAGGAAGAGACCAGTTCTGAATTGTAATCCTCTTTTCCCCTTATCATCTTGGTCACCTAAGCAAGTTACCTCACCAGGCCCAAAGTCCTCATAAGTGCTGTGGAGGTGGTATCTTCCGCGCTGGAATGATGTGAGAATCAAACAACACAGCAAAAAAAAAAAAAAAAAAATATATATATATATATATATATATAATATATATATATATATATTATATATATATAAACAAAAAGCAGCATTAAGCTAAGAGCCTTGCAGGAAGCAGGTAAATGTTACTTTCCTCCTGTCCTTCATTGTTTTATTGTTTTTCGTCATTTGTCGCAAGGGATTTGTTGATAAGTAAATCCTAAATAAATATCTGTTTATTGACTGTGTGCATGCAAATTCTCTCTCTCCTCAGTTCTCTCTCTCATCCCAGTTAGGTTCAACTCAACTTCCAAACACTTCAAAATTTGAAACAAGGTAGAATCCATTTCCTATAAAGGAACCCACTGCTTCTCTGCACCATCCCCTCTTCAAAAAGGTGTTTTCTCAGTTAGTTTGCATAATGCGCTGCTAAATTGTAATACTTACCTTTACTGCAAGGCTATGAAAGCGAACTGGCTCAGATTAGCAGCAAAATACATGAGTTTGTGAGCTGACACCTTAAAGGGCAATGTTCTCTCAGCTATCGGCTCTACACAGCCCCTTGCAAATACAGTGATAAGAATAAAGCTCAAGAGGACTCACAAAGTCAAAACTATGGGAGAATGGTATCATTTTAAGGGAATGTTGAGGGTTTGCTTGATTAAGTTTTCCTTGTTTCCTACTCCACGTCCTTTCAAAACCAAATTCTCTTCCTTCCCTGAACAGTTTCCTACCTAACATTGTAAAGGAAAGACAGTCAGGGCTATAATTTTGTTTTTATCTGAATTGACCAGTTGTGCAATTAAAGTCAATAAATATTTTTTCAAGGGCATTTTTGCAACAACCGTGGTCAACAATGAGGTGGATAAAATAGTAAGGAAGAGACCCTGCCCTCAAAATAATGTTCAAAGCACAAAGTGACACAAATATCCCAGTAAGTACAATTCACAGCGAGTCAACTCCAGTGCCACCAGCAGAGAATACCATCCTCACAGCTTCCAAAAAGAGAGAACGTAATTGAAAGAGTTCACGAACCTAGTACCTACATCAGCCACCTTCAGATATGTCATCTCATTCAGTTCCAACAGCAACTATGCGTAGGGTAAAACATTACAAATTCAGTCTAGAATTCAGATTTTCTATCTTCTAATCTACTATATCTCAGCATGGTTTCCAACATTAATGCTCTTTAAAAAACAACAAAAAAAATAATTTTTTAAAAAAATCCTCCTGTGAATCCTTTTATCATTGCTGAATGACATAAATTTTCCTGTTTAAAATGATACTTATGAAAATCATCTCAACCGGTGGTCCAGCGCAGTAGGTAGCTCCATTATCTTCACAGCCGTACAGTTCTTGGCATTTTATTTTCTAAACTTTCATCCGCAGGAGTAGCAGATTAACATTTTCTGTCCTCAGTGAATTCTCATTTAGTGATGGCGCACCGCATGATTTCGATGAACCATACTCAGACTTGGCCCAAATCTAAGTGAGAGGACCTTCCACGTGCTCATTTTTAATATCTGGCTTGAAAGTTACCTTACAAGTGCAGCCAGTTTTGTACATCCTGTATGTTAAGTGCTTTATGGCACCCGAATGGATTTCTAAAAAAAAAACAAACAAACAAAAAACAAACAAACAAACAAACAAACAAAAAACCTTTGCCTATATGTTCCATAATTAACTAGCATGAGGCTATGTATGGTTAAGTAACAAGATTTAAAAGGATTCTGTAAAGTTAATGAGTAGCACAGTTAATAATGCAAGTATAAAAATCAGAATTTGTGGCAATATACTGTAGGTTATAAACTTAATTTAATTTGTCTTTTCTCATTTATATGCATTATTCTTTTGAAAGTCCACATGAAGGGCATGGAGAGATTCTCAAAATGCTAATCTATAGATATTTTCATTTATCCTCTTCCTGTATTTTTGTTGGTTTACAAAAGCAAGACTTATTGTGAATTAGAAAGCCAATATTATTCCTTACATATTGACAGTGATATAATGTATGGAATATTTGATTACAAAATGCAGAATAGAGGTAAAATCAATACTTAAGATTGAAGGTAAAATTTAATAATAGTCCTAGGAAGATTTTAAAATTATCTATAAGAGAATAAAGACGTATGAGCAATGATAAAATAAAATTTAATATGCCAAATATCATAACCAGCAATTGCTTCTAGTCAGTGAGACACCAGCACATGAAGAAATGAGTTTAAGTACACTGTGAAGAATTTAATCAGACACTGTATGCATTCCTTATATTCATTCCTTAAAATGGATATCAACAGGATGTGGTAGAATTTGAAAAATAGGTTACAATTTCAATACTAGATTCTCAAAACGTTTGACAATCTTTCCACTTGCAATATTTTATCTTTTGTGATAAGCCATGGGGGCTTCTTAATTTAGTAATTCTTAAAGGGTTGACAAATCCTTTCAAACCACAACGAGATCTTTCTTTCGTGTTCTGTCAAATCTTAAAGATGGTTATTTAAAACAGGATTCTTTCAACCCCATACACCTGTAATGCACCAACTACTGACTAGAAAACAGTCAGGTTGGATTTTTTCCATCTGAATTAACAGATGCTGGAAGTCTTTCCCTCAGAGCAGGAGACAGTCCAACAGAAGCTAGTAGTGGATGCACAGTTGGGAATGAGATATTACTAGATGGGACCAAAGAAGTGCTGCCTTGAGCTCAAGTCTTCCTGATGATCAGATGGGGATTGAGGTGAACAGAATTCTAAACATAACCAGTCAAAAGCCTGGGAGAGAGTGAACACAGTTTGACCCTTTGCACACCTGTGGTCATATTCTTAATATTTTCTCTGAACAATCCTGAAGCCCCTCATTATTGCCTCATTATTAAATAGCATACATGTGTATTTGGGGTATTTGTAGTTTTAATCTTCTGTGACATTGATGGCTAACTGTCTACCAAAAAATTTGTCCTCTCTATTTCATAGCATGGTGTTATTGCTGGGAGGTAGCTGCCTAATCAGAGATACATTTCAGGTTTGTTCATGTGACTAGTTCCCATCAAAGGAATGTGAGAAGACAGGATCGTGTCATCTCTAACACGAAGCTTTCAAGAAGCAGATGGACCTGAGGTACAGAACTCAGAGGATGATGGAATCAAAAGGTGGAAAGAATCTGAGTTCCCTGAACTAATCAGGGATACCCACACTGGACACTTACAGATGTAAGAAAAAAAATTTTTAAGTAGTGTTTATTAACCGGAGCAGCTAGAGTAACCCTACAACTCCAAATCCCAGAATTAAGTAAAATAAAATTATAAATATAATTTTTTGCTAATTCCTGGCTATAGAAATGTCATACAAATAACTACAGTCTTAAAGTAGATGGATTAATCTCAACAGTGAAAAGTTGTAACAGTTGAAGGGCATTTCATTACTCTAGAACATTTAATAAATGTTAGTAGTCATATTTTTAGTAAGGATCGAAAAGTTATTGAAACAGACTGGAGTCTCTTGTTGAGATAAATGACCAAAATGAAGGAAACATTCACTTTAGTAACTGAGAAATTGAAAAAGATTAAAAACATAGATGGAGGTGAGAGTGTGACAAGGGTACAAAGGACAATTTGTGTTTTTCTAGTCTAGAAGTAGTCAGACAAATTACTCCATCTCAACTTTATTCTCTCGGTGAATAACCATTTTACTTTTTTGTTAAAATATCAAGTCAGATAAAAGATGTGACAGCACTTTAACAACCGTCAAGTACTGAGAAAAGTAAAGAAATATCATTGCTGAAAAATTAATCAGAACAGCTTTGTAGATAAAAAGGATAATGAAATTATATTAATTTAATTTATCTTTTAGATTAGATTTGGAAGTTCAAGGATATTTGGAATTACACATTTTAATGTAGGAAATAGAAGTCTAGAAGTAAAATGAGAGTGAGAATTAAGTGGGTAATAGATATAAGAATGAACTAAGTTGAAATTTTAATGCAAAGAATATATTTTGTTAGAGAATAAGAATATTTAGGCAATTAGATTTTTTAATACAGTGAGTAGGTCATTTTAAAACATAGCCATTTGGCTGTGTATTTTGAAAATATCCAATTTGCTGAAATGATTATATTTAATATTTTAAAATAGATTAATTACTATTCCACAAGCAAAACTAAGAGCTGAGATTTGTATCTGTTTACAAGTTGAAAGACTATTTTAATTGTTTTGATCTACTTTAAGAATTTCCATAGCAACCGCCCCCAGATTTTTAGATTTTTAGATTAAGCCGTTAAAAAATTTTAGAAACCTTTTAGTCAATGAAAATTTTCACTCTGATAAAATTTAAAAGTATGGAATATAAGAAGAAAGTGGGGGTGGGGGGAAGATGTATTTTTTAAAATGTTTGCTTAAGTGAACAATTACCTTAGGAAAATGCTCCTAAACATTCCAGAAAGATGACAAAGGACTGAAATGTATCGGAGACATGGCTTAGTTTTATGTTTTCTTCGAGGTAAGTAGCATGACTTGGCTTTACGAGAGGAATGTCAGGCACCTAACTAACTCTCCAGTCTGATGACTCTAACTGTCTACCTGTGGGATCACTGAGTCCCTTAGTGGCTTCAGATTTGGCCTGAACAGGAAGGCATGAGGGGCCCCTGCCAAAAGACATTATTAGCTCAGCATCTTGTTAATTTTCATATTCACTACCATACATGCCATCCACATCAGGATTTTGATGGTAGCAGGCTCAGCTCTGCCCCATGAAAATATTTTCATCAAGGTCTTGGAGTCCATAACCAAGAGTGATCTATTTAATTACACTGTGCTGGAGGCGCATGCTGAAGCTTAGTCCTGCCCAAGGCCCCCTACTTCCACCCCAAACTACCCACTCGGCTGGCTGACCCCTGGAACACTCGGCTGGCTGGCCCCTGGATCGCTCTGCCATCTCTGCTGCCCACCGAGGCCACGTCTACTATGGTCATTTTCAGCTTTGTGTCTACTATTCTGCCAAGGTCTCACTCAATCCTGGCGTCATTCTTTCTGAGCCTGGACCAAGTCATTATCCTCCAATGCCTGGTACTGCATCATGTACAAACAGGAATGCAAGAGTCCAAGGTAGAAAGTCAGACAGTTTTGGCACTTTAGATTAACAAAATCAAGTTAATCCCCTTTCATGCAGAAACATATAGACAGAAAACAAACAACATTAAATTAACAATAATCAGTTTCATACTCAATATTTATAATTAGAAAAATTAAGTTATAAAAATTTCTTTAAAGGGAAGCACTAATAGAAATGGAATAGAAGCATTTCAATTCACTAAAAAATAAAAATTAAAGAGGCCTAAAAGCAAAAATATTTATAAGAAAGTATGGAAAACAGAAAATGTAAAACAAAATAACTGAAGTAAAAATTTAAATCTTACATTTTGAACCAAAATCCTTATATTTCCTCTACCTTGTATCTTAAAAATTTGATTTCTAGAATCATATTCTAAAGAAATACTAATTGATGTGCCCAAGACTTAACTACAAGGTTATTCACTATAATTTTGTTTATTAATACAAAAAAGTGAAAATAATGTAAATGGTTAAAGGAACAATTTAAAAAATATGATACAATGATACGGTGGGATACTACCTGCCATGAAAAATATTTCTATAATCTATATGAAATAGCATGAAACTTCAGAATATTTTCTTAAGTAATAAAAAGCACTATAAAATTTCCTTCATATTCAGAATACTTAAGCTTAATAAATATGTGTATACATATATGAAAATTAAAACACACATTAAATAATAATTAGTGAAATAAAATTATTGATTTCAATATAACTGATCAATAATCCCTAATCATTCTGCAAGAAACATACTTTTACTTCTATAATTTAAAAAAATGCCTATATAATTTCAGATTAGGTTTAAGAAAATCTTAGAAGCCTATTTGCAAGAGATATGCCTAAACAAAATGATTTTTAAAAAGTTCAAAAATATAAGATGAGAAATAATTTAGAGGTAAAAAGTAATTGAAGATAAAACCATCACATTCACACACACACACACACACACACACACACACACAAAGTTAAACAAGTTAAGAAACATTTACTTAACGGTATTATATGACCATTAAAATCAGGTTTTCACTCAATATTTTATTATATTAGTCAATATCTTATAATACAATATTAAGTATAAAAACCAGACACCAAGTGGTGTGTATTATTATAAGCTCAATTAATGTCTATTTTATGCAATAGATATATTACACTAAACTAATATATTAAATACATATAAAATAAAGTTGTATATGACTATTATATATAATACATATTATGACAAAGACATTTGGTAAAAAGACTGAAAGAAATAAAGCAAATCTTTCATAATAACTTCACTGGGTGATTCATTACAAGCAATTCTTTAAAAATGTTCATAGCATATCTTTATATCTATATAAAATTTATTGTTTTTATAATCAAATAAAGCATTTTTGAATATAAAATATGTATCAACAATTGAAACCAATCATTTTATGTGATATAAATACATAAGAATGGAAGGAGACTAAAAAGATAACAAAAAATTAATTTTTTCTCGTTTCTTTAAAATAAATTCATTAGTATCATGCTCAGAATCCAGAAACTCAGAGGAAGATGATATTTTTAACAAAAAAAAGTCAATCACATTTGTTTCTTTTTCTAACATTTTTGAAATTGTTCTAAGATTCAGCCTTTGGAAACAGAATCTTGTAACATGAGATTGATATTGTGTGTGTGTGTGTGTGTGTGCTCACACACACATACACACACACGTGTGCTGAACACATACAATTCGTTAATGTCCAATGACATCACCAGACTTGAAAACAAAGGGCAAAGACAAATGCTATCTATCAATCTTTTAATTTGCTAAAATCCCTTAATGAGGACTAATAATCCTTAATATTCATTTGCTTGATAAACAAGCCATTTTATATGGATACAAGGTCAACACAGCCTGATGCTGTTCTGTCAGATTTTAACTGCTCCTGGGGTGCGGTTGCTATAAATACAAACATAAAATGCCCTCTCACATTTTAAAGCATGGACCTTATAAATAAAGAAAATCACTGAATGTGACATGTGTTTGTAAACACCTATCTTCCTGAGCACGGATCAATCGTTTTATTCTGGCACTTACTTGAAAGTCTAAATTCTGAGGCAATACTGACCATAAGGACAGTATAATGGACTCAAGAACCACCAACAGATGGTGTCATCAGTAAGACTTGTTGCCTAAATGGTACACCAGGCGACAGCCATCAGAACCGTTTTCCTTGCCCAACTGTAGCCCTTTTTCTCGGTCCTCACTATGCTTGTCCAATCTTCGTCTTTTGGCTTTTTCTTATTTCCTGGACTGTCCTCCCATTCATTTCCTGAAAGTCCTGACCTGCTCGGCTAGGACCTTGATACCCACGTATCAGAGGACAGGTACTGATCATGATGACGACATAATCTGTCTCCACAAAGTGCAGATCACCAAGCCCGATAACTATGATGCACTCTAGTGTCCTGTTTGAACGTGACCTGTCCCTGGATTAGAGAAATTAGAAGCGCAGGTTCTGGAGCCAGGCTACTGGGTTCCAGTCCTGTCTGAGCTGCATACTAACTGTGCATGAGTCACTTAACTTCTTTAAGCCTCTATCTCCTTCTAAGAAAATCTCCAAGAGCTTACTTGGGAATTAAATGAGAGTCTACATAAGGAGCAGGCATATGACCGGTACTTGGTGAATGGATCTAGGAGAAGACTATCTGTGGATATTGAAAAATATAAGGCCTTGAAGAGCAAGAATGACTGACGAGAGCCTGCAGGCCCTTCTGTCCAAAAAGGAAGTCTCAGAGTAGATGATTAGGTAGAGATAATTGTTCAGAGAAGTACAATTCAGGAACTAATGTCTGTTAATAGTGTAGAGTATATACATTGAGATCACTTAACAGTGACAACACGAATTTATCTTTTCAGGAAAAATATAAATATGTAGGCAGACCATCATGACACACTTATTAGAAGACTATGGTGATGGATTTGCTAAGCTCACAAGTCCAGCCAACTGGCCATCAGGAATATAGTAAAAAGTGAGTCACCCTGAGAGGCCACCATAGCAGACCCCCTCTAATCCTGTAGCACTCTGGTTCCTGCCAGTTAGTAAAACCAATCTTGTTTTGCTAAAAGAAATATTTAACTCTAAGTATTTGATAATTTTCAAACTAGTAACAAACATTTAAATTCCTCTTGGATGGAGATTTTTTTTAGATGCTATTGACTCTGTGTTTGCATGTGTTTCTCATTAGAATACTAATTTTGTATGTGATCGTGGGCAAATCACTTTACATCTCCAGGCTTTGTTTCCATATTTTAAAAATGCAGATGTTGAAATAGGTATTCTTTAGGTTTCTTCTGACTCTTAAAAGACGTTGATTCTATGATGTACGGCTCCAAGAAATA
Source organism: Eidolon dupreanum (assembly GCA_028627145.1). Classification (NCBI taxonomy): domain Eukaryota; kingdom Metazoa; phylum Chordata; class Mammalia; order Chiroptera; family Pteropodidae; genus Eidolon; species Eidolon dupreanum. The sequence continues at coordinate 11,500,762 of CM053512.1, forward strand.
AGAGAGATCTGGCACTCAACATAAGATACAGAAAAGGAAATGAAAATTGTATATGCCACACATCCACTCATGAGACAAATTTTTAACCTGTATTTTGAACTTGAATGTTAGAAAGCCTGTCCTCAAATGGCTTTATTTTAAACATGAGTAACTGATCTGAAGTTGGACGAGCACTTAAGTAAGTTGAATATTTCATCCACTCAAACATTTGTTATTTCCTTTAGCTGTGTGATGACAAATTATGTAAAATATCCTGAGACATGTTCTGAAGAGACATTAATTTAACTTCTCTAATCTTGAAAAATTCCTTTCAATAGTAAGGCTGAGGGAATTTTTCTATTGTTCTAATAGAAAGAAAGAGAGAAAGACAGAGAGAGAGAGACAGAGAGAGACAGAGAGACAGAGAGACAGAGAGACAGAGAGAGAGAAGGGAGGGAGGGCGGAAGGGAAGAAGGGAGGAAAGAAGAGAGGGAGGGAGGGAGGGAGGGAGGGAGGGAGGGAGGAAGGAAGGAAGGAAGGAAGGAAGGAAGGAAGGAAGGAAGGAAGGAAGTTAGTTAAAGGAATAAGTCATTTCCTTACTAGTAAAAACAAATTTCCTTTCATCTACTTCAATCTATTTTTAGCTCTCAGGATATCACTGAAATAATCAGATACCCAGACTTCTTGAGCAGCAATGCTCCAGACAGCCACTGCAGTAGACAGAAATGGGGAAGAGCCTTCATCTGCTTTATATACTATTCATACATTACACCTCTGCATGTGATTTCTTAGGAAGATAGAGTCCCAATGCTTTAACAAATCAGAAAGATATCTATCTAGAACCCAAAGGCTTCACAAGACATTTAATATACTTTCTTTAAAGCAGAGATCCTAATAGGATCAGCCCTGTCGCCTAAGAGTTTCTCAGAAACTGAATGGCATCTGAAACGGTGAAGCTATTTTTTGTCCTCTGATAAAGTT
>CM053512.1:11502221-11533550 GCA_028627145.1 Eidolon dupreanum
GCTTAGGACTCAGGAGAGGTTCTTGAACTGCATGGCGAACTACAGCCAACTGTAGTGCCATGGTTCTCTTCCCTCCCCCGTGGTCTACCACATACGACAGGTGTGCTTTGATGTAAACCCACACCCCCTCCACAGCCATTCACAAGAGTCGGAGACTCCAAGAATCATTTACCCTATAGTCATTTTCTCTCGAACAGATCCCTTCTCAGGATCCCAGGGGAATAATCCCGCTCAGCCTTAAGGCTTCACATTTATGCGGATAGGCTGCTGGGCTGTCTGAGTTTTCATTCAAGTCTATACACACTGTATGAAATTATATTATATCAGGTTGCTTTCGTAAATCCCACGTTCCTGCCGTTTTGCTTGGCATAAACTCATATTGACTGTCATTACATGGCCCTTTAAACAGTCTAAAACACACATTTATGTTTGTATCATTTTTTCTAAACTCTTTACAGTCTTTTAATGAGCCATGGATCTGAAGTCGATACACCTTCCTAGCACAGACATTATATCCTTGTTATAATGTAAATAAGAGAAACATTCTGTTTGGAGCGACAGATTCCACTTAACCTGGGGATGCCATGTCTCAGCAAACACGGGAGAGCCCATTGAACCAAACCAGACACTAGGACATCTTAACAGTGAGATAAAAGGCATTGTGAGCAAGTGCAACTCTTTTTGCTCTGCTCGCTAATTAATTATCTATTCTTAACTATGGGTTAAAGCTGGAGGAAAAAGATTAAATAGGCAGGAAAGGTCAGGTGTCTAAAGCTTAAAATAAAAGAGTAAATTTAAAAGTGTCATTAATTTTGGCATTAAAATAAACATCTGGATAATAGAAGGCAGAGAGAGAGAGAGAGAGAGAGAGAGAGAGAGAGAACGGCTTTTAAAGGAAGTGATGTCTGAAAATGCCAAAGAAATGAAGGTTGTTAACGATGAGAGAAAAACAAACAATAATGGGAAGATTTATAGCAGAAGGCAAAGACACTCAATTTGTTCTAATGTCTTTTTTTAATCTGCCTTGAAAATTCTTAAAATTCAACATAACAAATTGTATCGTGGCATTTTAATGCGCCACATGCTTTCAATCTTAATAAATATGACTGGCAGATATTACTGTCTATGCTTTACAATATTTCATCATATATCATTATCCCAGATCCATGCAGAAACAACTCGAATGTTCAACATAAAGAGCACTATTTTTTTCTGCTCAGTGTGCAATTTAATCTTAATGTATACCTTTGGAAGGTTTTGTATCTTCCATTGTTCTAGCACTCTGTGAGTTTAAGCCTCATCTTTAAAGCAATATCTGTAGTAAAATTATTTTATCTGTTTCTGACATTTGAAAACAAATGTTTTAATGATGTGGAAAATGATTTTACAAGAAGTTAATTTATTCTATTCTATCAATTTCCATAACTTCTCTAGTTTTTTGACACTTTTTTCCCCCAGAGAGAATAATGTAATTACTTGGCAAAAATCTCTCTCTCTCTCAATCTCTCTCTCCCTCATTCTTTCTCTCTATCTCTTTCTGTGTGTGTGTGTCTCTCTCTCTCTTATTCTCTTTCTCCACCCCCGCCTCAACATTATACAACAATTCCTACCCAATTTAACCTTGAATGGGAATTGTAAAAAAAAAAAAAAATGACATCTTAAATCTGAAGTGTTATCATATCCTTTTTTGAAGACTCTGTCATTAATGTCAATAAAAAATAAACACTGGAAAAGAAGTAATATAGTTCTTACAATATGTAGCAAAAATAATGATCCTTGAGAGTCACTATGTCACTGATAAAATAATTATAATACTCTATTTTTCATTAAAATAGCATCACTAATTCATCCATAATAATTCCTACCTAAAACAGATAGTGTCACTTTCGTATGCAGACATGACTGAGATGATTTGCAGAGTGAGCCTCACAGGAAGAACTTGGGCACCCAGATAATTGGGTTATTACCCTGACACCCTCATGCACATCACTGTTATGAATAACTTTCTCATCTAACTAACCAGGATTCAGTGACAGATAAAAATCAAACTCTGCAAATAATTTATAGGGCAAAACCAGTAACTTATTTTATTGACTAAGATAAAATTATATTAACCAAGATAAATAATACAGCTTGATTAAGAAAACGAACACTTATGTTATGAGCAAAAGTAAAATCAGTATGCCAGATTCAGTACTTTTAATTATTTTCTGTCCAAAAGTATAAAAATTATTTTCATTTATTTTGTCACAGCCTTATTCAAACAAAATAGCCAACTAGCCTTATTATGGAGTGACTATTTTGGTTATGTCAAAAAACAAGATTTAAAAGATGACATTATTTCTTAACATATAGAAATACTACAGCAACACATACTAAAAGATTGTTTTCATGCTCTGCATGAACATGAGAAGAACAAGTTGATGATACTGTCATGTTATGGTAAATATTAGCTGGAGAAGAAACAGACATGACAGAAAAGATAAAAGATAGCTATATAATTTTGTGACCATTTTAAATATTTAATATTTATTTGGGAACAAAATGTATTACCTTGCTTCTATGTGATGGCTACCTTTATACACACTATTATTTTGTGTATATTTATCTAGTACAATGTTGATTTTTCTTCCCAATAGCACATAGCATTTGCCATGCATAGAAATGACAGTTGTTGGATCAATTAAATTGTATGCACGGACATATTTGTTAAGAAAATGTCAATAACTTGTATTTCCTAGAGCTTCTCCAATCTCCTCTAGGTTCATAATCAGTAAAGAAAGGTTAGACTCCAGCCATTCCCCAGTCTAAGGTAGAAGTTTCAAGATAAACTCAGGTTCATCAACACGAAATCAATAATTCATTACTCACTAAGTACACCTTTCTCAGTGCTAAAAAGTAGTGATAATTAACGTTTTTTCTGTTTGTCCTGCAATTTTACTTAAAATCATTTTGAAGCCAATGTGAGATTTTCTAATGTTAATTTTATACTTTTACCATTATTACCAAAGATATCTGCAAAAGTCTCTAATGAAAACACCAAAAAATAACCATGAATTTGTGCATGATGCATAAGAATAATATTTCTATAAGACTGAATCCTAAGCATTTGGAAGTCTGAATGTCTTGAAGATTTAGCACAGCACAATCCAAATGAGTAGCTCTTACTAATTAATCGGTACTGTTCTACATCCGAGTTAATAAAACATAGGCAACTTCTATAAAAACAGTGATGACTCACTCACTGGCCGTCCTTGGCTTCCAGGTCAGGGCACTGGCTCATGTCTAGTATGAGGCAACACTGCATTTCTAACAGATTTTGCACAGTTGAACATCTTTTGAGAAGCCATGCTGACGCTTCCCCCTATTTAAAGAAAGCTGGTAAAGCCCCTTCCTATGTGCAGAAGAAATTCTTTGAGCAGTTCCATGCTGCTGTGTAAAACAAAATGTGTGTAGCAGTGAGAAGACCTGATCTCACTGACTTGCTGGATGCAGCCCAGCTCTCTGTCTGCAGCAGGGACAACGAGGGAGCATGGTGGGGACAGGTCAACCTCACTGTAGCATGCTTTGGAGCACAATGCAGGACTAAAAGAGGACTCTTCACGTTCCCACTTTAATAAAACGCTGCTAGTGTTTCCTTACACATCCATCTCCTTCAATATCTTTTGTTTAAAATTGAAACCTGGAACCACACCTGTGAACAGAGCACTGGGTGCTGATGAGTACCTAAACATGAGGTGTGATGATGATTTTTGCAGCATTTGTATTTGTAATCGCTGAAAAGAACTAGATTACTTTGCTGTTGTTGTTTTTTAAATCTTCACTTTGTCCTAATGTTCTGTGTCATTTCATGGATATGAGAATTTTTAAATCATTTTAAGCTCATTAGGAGTACTTTTAGCAGATGAGATTAGGATAGGTAGTTATTTAGGAAATTAAGCCAATTTAAGAGAGAAATAAAAACAATGAGATCCGTTGCATTAAAGATTTTATCTTAACTAAAAATATAGACATACATACATATTTGCCAGTCTTCTGAAGTTAAAACAAGGGCTTTTCTGAGTACATCTACTCTGACTGCTGAACCATGCTATCTTTCTTAAATGAAATCCAACCATGATGCGTCATTTCGACTTGTGTGTCTCAAAAGCGAAATCTGCAATAAAGGGTTAACTTAGCAAGACTAGAATGCTCGAACCCTGCATATTCCAAAGAAAGAGCTGGTATTTAACTGGCTCCTTAGAAATCATCTCTAAACCCTTAGAATATCTTGCCTGATAAGATTGTCTCTGTATACCTGGGGTTTGGACCACGGCAAATATTTTATGCTAACAATGTGATATGGTAAATATCTGTCTTTTTTTTTTTTTAATCATCTGGGACCCAAGATCACCATATCAGTTTGACACCTGCAAGAGCTGGAGACTGAGTAGCAAGGTCAGCTATGTGAGGGTCCCTCTGTGCTCACGTGATTGACCCCCAAAAAAACCCTAGGACACAAGGTTCAAGTGAGCTTCTCTGGTTGGCGATACCTTGTACATGTCACATATCATTGCTGGGAAAATTATACGTATAATTTTACTATGACAGAAAAACTGAAACTCATGCCCGATCTGTCCTGGACACTGTTTTATGTACCTTTTAACTTTACTAAGTTTAATCTGTATCTTTCAGCTATAATAAGCTGTAAGTGAGAGTTTTTTCTTGAGTTCTAGGAGTCCTTCTAAAGAATCATCAAACCTGAGGGTGGTCTTGGGGATACCCAACATGAAAGTGACAGTTTAAAGGCACTTGCAAAACAATGTGATTTAGAATAAATCTAGATTTTTAAAATGTTCTCTTTATTCAAGTTGTGTTTCCACGCCAATTTGGCAGCCTTTGTGAACTATTTTCAAAATATTCTAAATAATTTTAATTAATTTGATTAATTTATAAAAGATGAATTCTCTTTCCTTTTGGATCCACAATTTACCAATTTTCAAAACTCTTAATTTGCTTACTTAGTGATTATAACAACCAATTTCTGAACAACCAATCTCTTTCTATATTAGGAACTAGAAAATATCCCCACAGAGTACTGCTGTGTGAAGTTAAAAATATCTTCCTCCCCGGGACTCTGACCATGGGATTCTAAAAGACAGAAAAGGAGCTAATATTTGACATTTCATCACCAAAAGAACTGAGTTGTACACATTTTGGAAGTTTGATGTTGTAAAAATACTTAACAGAAATAATATTGATACTTATAAGATATCAATCAGTAGGATTACGGGAAAAAAAGTAAAAAACAAGAGTATCTTAGCTTTGGGGGATGGCAAGAAAGTGTATGTTATAAAATAAACATATTTCAATGATTATATATTACATACACACACACACACACACACACACACACACACACACACACACATACATACGTGATGAATGGAAAGCCTCTCCGAAGAGTTTATCTCTTGAAATTTAAGATAGATGATTTTTCTAGGTAGGTGAAAGTTAATTCAGTTACATTTTTTCTTATTCATATTTGGTTCTCTGGTAATACTGCTCTTGAACTTCTAAGTCATTTTTAATAGAGCACGTGCATATCGCACATGCAAACAGCCTCCTACGCTTAATGCTATAGCCCTGGAATAAAAGGGCATCTTAGTGTGCTTTGTCTGTGTGTCTATGGTGAAGGAGGATGAGCAGTGGAAGAGTTGTTTTATCAAAACTCTATAAGGCACTGAGAACACACAACAGGACTTTTTGGTGACTGCGGGATAGGCCACAGACCAAAGAGAATGAATGAAAGGACTTTCCCCATTGGAGAGGCCTTCGGACGTCACTGGTACAAAGAATGAGCATGGTGATCTAACCAGAACATCAGACCAGCTGCCGCGTGGAGGACAAAAGATAAAGGTAAGTGTATTGGGTTTTGGAGACTTCTTAGGGGCATCAGTGGGATATTCTGTAGAAGAGAAAAAATAGTAACCTACCGCTTGACAGCTAACAGGATTCTAACAGGTTCCTGAGATGACCCCATGACTACAAACTTTAGGGAAATACGCCAGTCAAATACCTTTTTGTCAAGTTATTGTGATCCTATGATTTACTCTCCAGGCTGGGAAGACCTGGGAACATACGAATTACACATGTAAACAAACTAGCAAATCTTAATACAATCTATTAAGTTTTACAACAGGTATAAGCATAGGGTGATTTTAAAAGGACGTACCAAAGCCAATCTGTGCTGAGGAAAGGGTGGTAAATTTTGAAACACATCACAGAGTAATTGGTGTTCAAATCAAGTCAGGAAAACAGTATACATTTACCAGGCAGCAAGTGGCTAGATGGGGTTCCAGGTAAGCACAGAGAGACAAAAGAGAACTGGATATGTTGCAGGACTAGCCATGATTTGGGGAAGCTACAATATAGGGTAGATATGGAGATGAAATGACAATAATTCTCGAAAAGTATAACCTGGATTTTTCCATTGCAAACCTCCTTCGGTTTGTATGCATAACAAAACTTTCTTTGGGATTAGCATGCTTGCAAGTGGGGGCGTTGCTGCCAGCCAACATGGCTGCCCAATGGATAGGTTTGCCAAGATTTCAGGTGGGTTTTGAGAAACAATATAAAATGGGATGTTCCAAGAAGACGATCTGGGCCTTCAGGGATGGCTCTCCCCAAAAGGACCTCACACATATGATCCCTTCGTGGGGACTCAAGATATTAATACCAATAAGTTTCATGTAATTTGCCCAAGAGCATATGATTGGCTGTTTGCCGAGCTACGTGTATGGCCATATGCTCAAACCTGAGATCAGCCTAGGTTAAAACACTGTGAAATCTATGAAAAAAAACCCCTCCCCTGAGCAAGGCCTGAGAATTTAGAAGGGTGGCAGAAAGGGAATTTGATAACTTAAAAATAAAAAAGCTGATCATTTAATTATGATTTAGTATATGCTTTTAACATTTTAATGCATTTTCTTGAGTGTTCAGGGACATTGTTTTTGAAAAGGTATATTCTTGATATTTAGCCACAGCCATTTCAACTTGAAATGAAGAGCCAAAATGTATTTCATTAACTATACCTTGGTCACATTATTCCCCGAAAAGAAAAAAGACACTTCTACATTACTAATTATTTGGCAAAATTATAATTGGACTAAATTGGCATAAGACTACAAAAAAATTAGGCAGAGTTGATAATTCAAACTTCAAAAGGTCAGTTTGAACATTGCACACTGATTGTATATTAGCAAAAGGGAATAAATCAAAGAACACATGTATGACTTTGAATATTTCTAAAATTTAATATATTTTAAACTGCTGCCAAAGAAGTGGATATTTATTTTCTCTAACATTATTCCCTGATTCGAACTTAAGTATGTCTTCCACAATTCTGAAAGGCCTAATAGTGTGTGATATATCACAGGAAGGCTGCAGCTTTAGATACGCAGCTTCCCAATTTTACAAGCCATAGAATATTACTTAATAAGCAGAAGCTGACTTCTGCCAACACCGTCCTCTACTTGCCTGAGACAGGAAAATACATAGTACTTTACAAAAAGAACATTTGAATATTTACCATTTTATAGCTCCTCCCTGGCTGCAGAGAAGATAAAAACAAAAAAAAAAAGGCCAATTGCACTTTAAAACAATCCTTCAGTGGGGAGACATTTTCAGTGAGTGATATTTTAAAGACTGTTTGTTTAAGGGTGAAAAAAATGTTTTATAAACAATAAGTATTTTAGTGATTTCCATGGTAAAAATTTCATAGTATGGTTTTTCATATGGCGTCCTTTCATTTTGTTGAAATCTATTATCTGCAATCATTTCTAAAACCACATAAGGTCAGGAGTTTCCCTACTGAGTTAAAGTCATCTTTAAATTTCCAGACCAATGACACTTTCTTTAGAATTAAATCAGTTTCTATGTGCAAATTTATCTATAGTATTTAAAAATATTTATCAAGACAACTGACTTAAATAGGTAAGACTATAAAAATTATCCCGTGCTATATAATAACAAAAGACTATATAAACTATTAAAAGAGATTCGATTTGAAAAACTCGATTGTTGAAGTTAGAGCCAAACTATAAAGCACAGGTCTACAAACCCCAGGAGGCTTATTTTCAATATTTGATACAACGGAACCCCTAAGCTGTTGATCAGACTTCTTAAACACTAGAATTGAGTTGGAATGAAGACTAGAAGTGCTTTCAAGACACTAAAATTGTGGTTTCTACTCCCGAGATAGCCTATGAGGATTTATTAAATGCTCCAGAATGCTAGAGCATAAATGTGTACATGATATAGGCTAATACTCCAATTATAATATTTCAATTAACGGAAAGTGAAAGTTAAGGCAACCTTAGGGAGGAAATGACAAAGTCATAAATTGCAGGTTAAGAACCCCGGGTAGGGAGAAAGGTCGATTCTAGTAACTTGAGCTGCCCACTTGAATAGGCAATGCATAGTGGTATCTTGAGCCGAAGCTAAGAAATAAAGTCCAAGCTGAAAACCAGACCCAAGGGTCTAGTTGGCCCTCTGTGTGAGCTGCCCTGACATTCAGTGGGCAGGATTCATAATGAAGGCTGGAGGACAGGTGGGGTCAAAGTAGCAATAAAACACCATTTCCATGCAGAGGGCAGATCAGTGATCCTCAAGAATTGTTCATCTTTGACATTCTTATCAGCCATTCTGACCTTTGCTTTCATATAAAATATATTTCAAAAACTGTATAACATGCCCAAAAAACAACTTTGATTATAAATGATAATCTTCGTTTATCCCTGGGTTCCATATGTGATTTAAAATTTGGAAAAACTAAACTTTGTTAGGAGACAATAACTCTAGCAGAGAGAAGATTATGTGTTCCTTTACCTCCCCTCTCTAGAAATTAGAAAGCAAGCCATTCCAACCCAAGAAAAATTGAAGAGCAGAAAATATCCATTCTATAGGAGACAGGGGATGATGACCAAAACTTGTTATTAAGAATAACGTAGATTTAGAGAAGTTGTGTGTCAAGGTTTTCTTTTCTGTTTGCTGGAAACAGTGATGATTTGAGTGGGAGAGAAATGTCAGGATTCTTGAGAAAACTAGGAATAAACAAAGAGTTTTGCCACTAGTAAGATGGAAGATTTTTATTATTATTATTATTAATTATTATTATTATTATTGAAAGCTATGAGTACTGAGAGTTACTAAGAAATAGCATCAGATAGATGTGAAACTGATCCACTGACAAGGAATTGAAAACATGTCCCAAGGCAGAGAACTGGGAGGATTATGTCAAAGGATATATGAGATTAGAAAGAGTATTTGATTATTTTTACTATTAATTTTCAATTCATTTCAAACAGGCTTCAAAGGACTTTCTAAAATAGCTACAATACCAAAGCAGAAAACTAATCAATGAAGAAAATTGAGAAAGAGAAAATAATCACTTCGCTGGAGAAAATCCAGTAAAGCACTGATTGGGGTTTGTACACAAAAATACATGCCATAAGGTATTGTAGACTTGCTTAAGCTGAGAAACAAATTCAACTTTAATTTTTCCAAGATTCAAAGCAAAAAAAGGGTGCAGGAACAGTGAGGTAGCCACTTCTTTCTTTTATACCATCGTTCTTTCTCAGGAAAACTCTTCCAGGACAAACAAAAGCCTTGGGCCAGTCCAGGGAGTATGAGCTGTGAGGATTCTGCAGGGCAAAGCCAAGCGGGGAGATGACAGGCAGAAATAGCAAGCAAGTGGGAGTCAGGGAGAACACCGGGGCCTGTTGGTTGCCTCATTTAAATTGCCAGGAATAGAAGACACAGTTGGGGACTACGGACAATATGGACGATATTGGCTGAGACACTCCAAACAGAGTGGGATGTTGTGGGACTCCCAATCACCACACACACACCCAGGCCCCACACTCTCATCCTTGTCATGCTCAGGTACCACCTACACTGCCAGGAAGACTTTGTCCTTGTCCTCATAACAATGCCTGCCTTGTCCTCTCCTCATCCTTCATTTGTTTCTGTCTCTACCCAAGTCCTTTCTACCCTGTCCAATGGGACCCCTGTCCCATTGTGTCTCTTTGCCTCGAAGAAGCACGACCCTTGCCTGACAGTATCTGCCTCCCTCACCCTCCCATGACCCGCCGTCCATGGCTGGCTACGAAGGCTGTACTCAGCCCTCTCCTCCAGATACCTGTACCTTCCACACCATCGTTTTTCCTTATCTTACAGAATTACATTTTAGAAAAGTTTGCCTTCAGAACATTTTCCTGATTCGTTTAATCACCAGAATGAACCATGTGATCAATACTAAGTGACCTTGTTTAGCAGCTCACGGAAGGTCATGTCCTTGTCTTACATATCTCACATCTACTGCAGGAAATCTAATTTTTTTTTTTTTTATGAATACTAAAATGAGAGCAAGATTTGACAGGAAACATTGCAGAACTACATAAAATTCTCTAAATACACTATGGTATTTCTTGCCTCCACAATTCTACAAGTTATTTTATTTATTCATTTATTTATTTAATTTTAGAATGCCTTCCCATAACATTCTGGAAAATAACCCTCCTCCAAGACTCCCCTCATTTCTGGCACACGTCCTGAGCCCTCTCAGTTAGCCAATGGTCAGTCCTCTTTTGTGTCACTGTTGTACCTTGTATTACACTAATGCAAATGAATCTCTCACAGCAATTAATTTACATGTCTTTCCTTACAAACTCCTTCGAAGGAGGACTAGTATCCAGGACCAAGTAAAGGTCCCAGCACATTGGCAGACAATAAATATTTGTGAAACGAATGAAATTTTCTGAAATTACAATCTCACTCAAAAATACGTTTAAGGGTATTTTCAACAGGGAGTGCCAATCTGTTCATGATAATCTATTTGGTTATGTTTAAACCAATGATTCTTTCGACAGAATTATCCACACAGACTCTTTGTTTCGAGGTCATTTTGGAACAAAAAGGCCACAAAATATTTGAAGAGCTAGTGACATTTTCCTATTTAGTGGTGTTAATTCTCAAGATCTGTGATGGTGACGTTCTCAAAAGGGCAGCCTGAGCTGGTGGCACAGAATGATCACAGCTCAGCTCACGTCAAAGTAATAAAAAGCCTCACAGGCCTCACAGGTGTAAGAGATCAACATTCATGAGTTAACAAATTCTGGTTTACATAAATGCATATGTTCATGCATAGCTGAATAATTCTTTGGAAAAATAATGTTTACCTTCCTCCTTTGCTATAGAGCTATGTTCACAAGTAAGTAGTAAGTTTTGGTTGCCTGTAATTTTAAAAGTCAAACTTTCTTTATCTTGCAAAGTATGTAGATCACTATAAAGATAGATAGATATAGATAGATGATAGATGATAGATGATAGATAGATAGGTAGATAGGTAGGTAGATAGGTAGATAGATAACAATTATCACTTGCATAACAAAATAAATTGACATTTATATGTTTATAATTATTAATATTTATATCAATAATCTTTTCTATGATGTACTATTCTGTATATCACTTTGGTGTTTTATTAAGAAAACAAGTGATATTCTTAGCTGTATTTTGCTGAGAAGAGATCTAGTCTATCAGCACTATCTGGTTCTTAATATCCTCTTAAAACCCAATAGGGCATCTTTTATTGATCCATTAATATATGACTCAGGTGTGTTGCAAAGCACGAAGACACTGCCTAAGAGCTTCAGCCGACAAGGTGTCATACAGGTAGAAAAAAAGATGATCTGGTGTGTCTTGGTGTAAATACAACACAGAGAAAAATGTTTAAAGGTGATTTTTGTTATTTTAGACTAGAGAAAAATATTCATCATATAAAACACATAATACAAGAGGATGCAGTGAGGAAAACATATACAAAGAGGGAAAGACAGATTTTGAAATACATATAAAAGCCTTTTAATTTTGACTCCCCACTCCCCAATTTCATCAGTGGTTTTACCTGTTGTCTCCCCACTTCTGCATCAGCTCCCCACAGGAAACCTGGCTGCCTGCAAAATTTCCTCCACTTGAAAAGAGGAGGTTGGGGGCTTACTGTGCTCTTGATTTAGTGTCAATTTAACATTGAAACAATCTTGAAAGAACCCTGGTTCTCCTGCAGGGAACTGCGGGAGAAGTGGCCAAAAAGACCAGAAAAGGAATTGTAAATGGTCACCCCCTGTTCCTCCAAGAGAGGGTCCCCTGGCGCCTTCATTCTCATTAGAAAAGCTGTTTTACACTTTTCAATGGCTCCCAGTACCGACTTTTCCATTCCAGTGAATAGTAAAATTGACCTCTTTGTACAGCAGGGCAAGAGGTGAGAAATGAGTCTAGAAGCCCCCAGCTCCTCTGGTCACCCACCCACCCACCACCCAGATCCTGACCACAGGTCCAGAACTGGGTCCTTGGAACCTCTTTTTAGAAAAGCATACCCAAAAGCTGTTCATAGTCAGCAATGGGTCTCTTTTTCGCCCTACTGTTTCAAGTTCTGAATATAATTTTCAGTTATCACAAAGTGTACGAATCAGTCTGGATGACCAGCTGATCTGCAGGACTTGACAGAATTAAGAACTTAGCGAGAACCATCTGTTTAAATCTATCGCCGCGAGACTATGAAGCACACCTCAGCCTTCCAACAGGTCTCATTTCCTTCTGATCTGAACATTGTCTTTAGCTGTAACTGTCATCATATTTTCTAACAAACTCTAAAACCCCACTGTAAAAATCAGAAGGGAAGGATAGCCTTCTGACACCAAGACCTCAATGTGATTTTGAAGCATTAAGAAAAAAAACAAAATGTAGGTCTAAAATATCTAAAATGGGAGTCTTTTTTGTTGTTGATTTTAGTTTCTCAGGATCTACATAAGACAACAATGTCTCAAGTCCATGTTTGGAAAACTGAAGCTACTAGAAAAATTCCCCAATTAATACTGTAATACTCAGGTTGTACCTTTGAAGGTTAAACCATGATATACATTTGTTAGAATCAGGCGGAGCAGGAATGCCATTGAAGAAAATGTCAGAACAGGTAACCTGTGTCTCAGAATCATTAATAAGATTGCACTTGCGTAGCCATCGACAATCCAGATTTAAAACAACACACTCTCAGCATCTTAGTTACCTGACACAGAGGACCTCATTTCATCCCATGACTCCGAGTAATTTACTTGTGTTCTCTCTTCTCTATCCTTCCTCAGACTAATTCAGAAAACAGGTAGATACTTTTCAACCACAAAGTCCCTAAGCTATTGATCTTAGGTTACAAAGATCCCTTTGTTCACGCCTTCCCTTCCAGGAGCAATGCAGAAGCTCCAATGTAGGGGAGAACCAGAAGGTTTGGGTTCCATTTAGGCCTCAGCCTCTCACCAGAATCAAGCAGGCCCTTCACTTTGCTGGCTCTTGTTGTCTTCTCCGAAATGAAAGGGATGGATTAGACAGGGGCCACCAACCCCTGGTCCGTGGACCTATACCAGTCCGTGGCCTGTTAGAAACCAGGCCACGCAGCAGGAGGTGCAGGCCAGAGAGTGAAGCTTCATCTGTATTTGCAGCCGCTCCCCAGCACTAGCATCACCTCCTCAGCTCCGCCTCAGATCATCAGGCATCAGATTCTCATAGTACCCGTGTCTGGTGCCAAAAAGGTTGGGGACCACTGGATTAGATAACCTGAGAATCCTCTTGTGACTTAAAATCAATGAAGATGACCCAGTGTTCTTGAAATGGATTAATATTGGATCTTCACACAGAAAAGAAACCTTAAGAGCCATGTGAAATGATTCTTCTGTCTCTTTAAAGACTTCTATTCAGAAGCCACAGATGGGACAAATCAGGTTGGCTTCTTACCTGCCCTATCATTGCTTTAAATAAATAACCAGAAGCAGACAAATAAAAAAACTAGAAGAAAAATAAATATTAAAGGCAAAACTATATAGAATATTAACAGGAGGTATCCCTCTCACCATTTCATAATTCACTTTCTTCTATTTGCCAACAAGATTTACAGTGAACCTAAAAATGTTCTCAGCTTAAATTTATCAAAATGTTCTCTGATTAAATTACTTAATGTTCTTGAAAAGTATATTTGCTTTTATTATATGTATAAAGAAACTAGCTAAAGCCCCTCAGGAAAACCTTTTTCTCTATTAAGTGTAAAAACTTAAGAAACAATCAATTTCTTATTTAAAAACTCCACTTCACTATTGGTCCAGTCATGACACAGGGTCTTCACAGGCTGAGAGGGGAGGAGTAATTTGCAAAAATTGCAATGCTATTTACTGTGCCTAGAACACTTTTTCAATCATCTACTTATTTTTGAGGTTAACATCTATGCCTGTGAGGTATATAAATTGTACAAAGCATTACTGGCAGAATAGTCTCCATTAAGGAGACATCAATATCACTGCACAAAGATATGAAGTCCTGAATTTGAGGTCCAACAATGAACCAGGACGGGAGACTTCCAAATGTGGAGCTAATTTCAAACAGGCAAAGTCGAAGTATGCATTCCATTAGCCAAGAAGCCCAAAATGAATGATTCTGCTAAACTGAACAGCAATTTTGTTTCTCTAAAAATCAATTTGAAAAAATTAATACACTGAAATAAAGTTTAACAATGCTGAAAACCTTCTTTCCCATGCAAAAGATCCAAATGTCTTAGTTCTTAATGTGTTTTTTAAGCAAAAGATCAAGTATAATGCAGCTGTCACTTTCCTCATGCAATTATCTGTAAATTAGTAGTTTATTTTTTAAATAGTATGCAGACGTCTATGATTGAAAATAACTGGTTGAAGGAAAAATAAGGTGTTGCATCATGTTGTTAGCAGCATGCCTCAAAGGTGGGAACCTATCCAACACGTATGATTTAATAAACTGTGCAATAGAATTTAAATCAGTTATATAATGCTCACTAAGACAGCTACAGTACTCCACACAGCAGAGTTTTAAGTAGCTTTAAGTCATCCATCCATAGGGCCGACTACAACCAAATCTTAATTGTCAGACATAGGTCTCAGTGGTCACATACATGCCATTCACTCAAATGAAAGCAATATTTGTTATCAGAATGTTGGATTGCAAGAGACAGGATGGGTGTGAAAGAACCAAAAACTAGACACTGTCTACCAGGCCAGAGGTCAAGTTCCAGGAGAGTAAGCTGGGAGTATGAGAATTAGACAGGTGCCCCAGGTCAGGCAGGAAAATGTTGGGTATCAAAGGAACCCTTGGAGGATGAAAAGGTTAGAAAGATACTAGGAGTCTAGAAGGACACTGTTTAGGGTACAGGGAGCCAGATGGTGACACTTGTGTAATGAATAAACTGAAGTACACACTAATCTTTAAGTGACACACTTCCTCTCTGAGCCATACCATGTTCTCTGATGTGACAGAGTCCCTGGGCCCACGAGCACTTATTGTAGCCCCGAAGAGGTCGGGAAGTCACAAGAGAACTTCGCAAGAGACCTTCATGCAACTATCAACCTCATTCTGCAACTGTGCCCAGCAGCTCAAGGAGACAATTATAAAATGAGGCTGCCACCCTCAAAGAGCATAAAATCTAGCTGAGGGGACAAAATACACAGATCTCTTAATATTGTTAAAAGGTTCTGCGACTTTGAGCGAAGTGACATATAATGAACCAATTCTACCATAGGTTAATTGATACAAACAAGCGTTAAGTTCCTAACACATCTCATCAACATTATAACAAAATGGAGTGGAATGAAACGACATCATTCGAGGACACGCTATGCACACATATCAGTGCAAGGCGCTCATTGACCCAGGGCTTAACCTTGTGGCATAAACACTCCCTTTCTCCACATTGCCTTAAATCCACCTCCTGTACAAAGTACACCATGAGTGTCTAGCCAACTTTGTCACTTACCTCAGTGCTTACACCCAGTCAAACTATCTTATCCTGGTATCTGCAATGCACCCCCAATCCCTGTACCCCTGTCTTACCGTCAGCTACTACTCACATAGCTCTCTGAACGTTTCAAGACTAAGCATTACACAGCCATCCGCTTCTGCACCTCTCAATTCACCAACCCCTCTGCCAGCTAGCCATTTGAGGGGCCTCGTGAGGGGGCAAATTGGATAGCACCAAGGATATCCAAGCAAAAGTAGGCTTACAGGTCCCCTCTTTTATTGTAAAATTACTTATTATATTACTTTCCTTTGCATGTTTGACTTGTTTTTATAAAAGTACTTTCCTCCAGCGAGGAAATCGACAAAACCTCAGTGTGCAGCCCAGCACACTCCATTGTATGCATTTATTCTTGGAACGGTAAGTCAGAGAGACTGAAACACAATAGGGGTGTTGGCAAGCAAGCTTTCCCTTTCTTTTACTTTAAAAGTATGTCAGTTATAGTTTATTATACCAATGACAAATTAAAAAAAAAAAAAACTTGGAACTATATCTTCTACATGTTGATGTCAGTCATAAGCAGCCTAAATTATGTTATTAAGTTATTTGTTGTACAATGGTTCATAATTTCCAGGAAAAAGAGACATTTGAATAATAGACTTCTAATGAAAAAAAAATCTGTCACTAAAGATAGGACAAATAACCCTAATTTCGCCCACTCCTCTGATATTGTTAAGCTTTCCCCACCCCACACCAATGCCACCAACCTCACTCCTGAAAACTGCGTAAATTTATGGAGCTGCTATTAATAAAAATAAATAAATAAATAAATAAATAAATAAATAAATAAAAAAGAATCTGGTATCAACTGTAAAAGTGAATTATTATATTATTTATTGATATCTATATTAGCATAAAAATCTAAATATTACTCTTAATAAAATAGGGAAGCCAAGTTTATCTTTTCTGGCTGGAGGTTTTAATCACATAATAATGTTCTGTTCATCTTCTCTTAAAAATCCTATCCAATTAGATAAAATTGTCAATCGATCTCAACTGAAAAAGGTTTGGACAACATATTCTTAGTTGAGCTTTTCTATATGATTAAATGACAAAAGTTTATTACTTAGCATCATTTTATGTGATTAGAGTATATACTGGGGACCTACAAGAAAAACAGAAGACAATGGTAAGATTACGTGCAAGGAGTAGAAGAAAATGAAGCCAACAGAACTTCCCAAGATCATGAGTTAAACATATTCAGATCCCCAAACTGAGATTAAGTATAAATCTCACATCACTAGGTGTAGGTAGAAGTTCTTATGGAGGGATAAGACATTGCAAATCACTTTCTAGGCACTGACTTATTTAAATCCCCTTTTTCTCCTGCATTCATACATAAATAGTAGTAGCGATAACAATAATGATAATAATATCCTTACCGAATAAACTCAGAATTATAAAGATTTCATTTGAAATACAAAATTTCCAGAACACTGAATATTTAACAAAATTAAGGGCCATATAATTTAAGCCTAGGTTCTAAAAATGTAACACCTTATTGAATTGACAAAGAGGATAGTGTGTAATGAAAACTGTATTCTTTTAAAATTCTGATGTTTATAAAATACACAGGCTAACCTATAGAATGAGTGAAAATATTTACAAACCATATATCTGATAAGGGGGTAATATCTAACATATATAAAGAACTCACACAACTCAATAGCAAAAAAGCAAATAATCCAATTTAAAAATGGGAAAAGATTCTGAAATTGACGTTTTCCAAAGACAAACACCCAACAAGTACATGCGAAGGTGCTCAACATCACTAATCATCAGGGAAATGCACATCAAAACCACGATAAAATATCACCTCATACCCATTAGGATGGCAATTATAGCTAATAATAATAATAGATAACAGATATTGGCCAGAATGTGGAGGGAAAAAAAAACCTTATATACTGTTGATAGAAATAAAAAAATTGGTACAAATATTATGGAAAAGAATATGATGGTTTTTCAAAAAGAATTGAAACTAGAACTACCATATAACCCAGTAACCCACTTCTGGGTATTTATCTGAAGGAAATGAAATCAGTATCCATGTCCCTGAGTATTGCAGAATTACAGTAATTGAAAGTCACTAATTATCAGAGAAACTGCAAGAACCTTTCGTTCGGGGCTCCCTCGGCAGTAAAGCAATTCCCATATCCGTGCTGACCAACCTGACCCTCCTCCAGCCCTGTTCCATAGGGAAAAATGGAACGGAGGGTGTCAGCCCTTTCTCTGGCTTAGTATCTTGCTTATGTTATCACAGTAAGTGATTAAAGCCTTGACTATTCATTTTTATTTTGGCTTATTGTCTTAATCAGTTGGTGTGACACCCGGCAACCCAGCTCAGCTCTCTCCATCTCAGCTGGGCCCCTGATATCAATGATCCATTGTCAGCGTACCTTGTCTCTTCATGCCCTCACTTCCATTTTTACCCAGCTTAAATGTCATGGCTGGTTCTTATACTCAGCCTCTTGCTTATACCCCTAACTACCTGAACTCTCTTACACTTCATCATCTCACTTGGGGAACCCACACACATCTGCCCACATACTCTAAAATTTTTCCTGTAGATTCGAATGAGCCTGGAGAAAAACCCACAATCGTGGTGTCCAGTGTCAGTTTGTATCCATGACCGCTGTCTTCAGTGGGTTAAGACAGCCTGGCACTCACACTATGTACCCCTGGTCTATTCACTCTTCCACCTACCTCAAGGACTGTTAAACACTTTTGCCTCCTAACAAAGGTCGAAAACCTTCTCCTCCATCCTTATGCTTCTCTGATGACCTTGCTTCATATTTTAGTAAGAAAATATAAGCACTTAGAAGGCGAGAAAGCTCCCACAACATATCCACTGTCTTAACTTCATCTGTGCCTCTATATTCATCTCCTATCCTTAGAGTAAGCTCTATTAGCACTTGGCTAACGTCAGCCCTCTAACTGCATACTAGATCTCAACTACTCAAGGGCATGATTTCAGCATTTCTTCCTTTTCTTTCCTACACAGTTTCTCCCTCTCCACTGAGTATTTTCATCAGTATAAAAACATGTTGTTACATTTGCCATCTTTAAAAAAAATACCTTTATTTAGCAACCATGCCCTTTCTCTCCCTCCCTATACAGTAAAACATCTTAATAGATTTGCCTGTACTCTTGGTCCTCAAACTGTCTTTTCCATCCTTCCTTGAAATCGTTCCAATCAAACATTTGCCCTCATTATTCTATCAAAACTTCTATTGTCATATCGCCAATGACATTCTCATTGTATAACCAGTGGTCATGTAACCATGATCAATAAGCTAAACAATCAGCAAAGTTCCCAGCAACTGAAAGTGATTTACCTCTCTAGTTAAGATAGGATGCAAGGGTCAGAGGAAGATGCCTTTAGTCTATGGTTATGGTGATGCCAAACAGTGACTTCAAAAGCTGCAAAGGGTGGGGCAGAGGATGAGGAGATTAGGCTCAATAAATGAGAAATCTGATTTCAGTCATGGGTATTTGTATAAACCTTTTATTATTTAAAATGAAGGCATCAAATTATGAGCTGCCATTCTTAACTTAAAAAAAAATGCACTAGATGGAGAGCCTGCGTGGTTTCTCTTCCTCATACATACACAATTCTGCGTTGAATTTGGTTTTAATAATTCTTCTCTGTGGTGTATCTGGTATTCCTTCAATTCAATCCATAGGGAATCAGAACTTCAAAGATGGGACCCGTCAGTAAAATTTCTATAGAATTATATTTCTATATTTCCTCCTATTATAAGACAGAGAATTTATTTTCTTCTAAATATGTTTCAAATTCTATTAACTCCTTTATTACTTCTTTTTTAAAAATTTAAGAACATTCTCAATAAGAAAAAAGCTAGACACTGCATATTTGTCCAATTTGCTAATCCTTTCTTTTTGTCTTAAATTATTCCCTTGGAATGGATATCTTCAATCTTGCAGCAGGTGCTTTTTCCTACCTCAGATCATAATCTTTTCTTAGAATCAGGTCACATGACCTTCCTCTGAAATTATGTGCGGTTTTGTGTTTAAGCATCAGCGAAATGTCTTAAATTTATATGTTCATGCCAATTTTCAATATAAAAACTATCGGAGCCAAGAATACTTAATGTTGTACCTAAAATATTACAAAATGTTGAAACTCAGATGATTTAAACATTTGTCATCTCAGAAATTTTTAAGATCATATATTAGAGTTACAAATGGAAAACACATTGGCTCTGGCTACCTTCAACCATAAAGAGATTTATTGGGAAGATTTCAGGGCTGTTGAGAGGCCAGTCTTAGAGAACAGGTGGGAATAAGGGCGTCCTGTGAAGGCAGCAGGAATCACAGAAAAAGTCAGAGAACTAGAACAATCTGGTCTGCATGCTATTGTTAGCACAGCCTCTGCATGAAAGTGTGAGGAACGTGCGAACGAGAGCCAAGCTGTGTCACGATTACCCGGCCCTCTGACTGCTGCATGACAAGGGAAGAAGAAATCATACCTGTTCTGTTACCATGGTGCTCAGTGGACATGCCCAGTGTCTGTCTGGACAGTAGGCTGTGCCCAAAATGGTGTGGTTTGCCCAAGAAAATCACAAAGGTCAACTCTAGGCCAGCCTTGAAGGAATGGCACATAGATCCAATCACATCAAGGGCAGTCACACCCCAGTAGGTGCATTAGGCTGAAATGATCATCAGAAACACCCGCCAATGGAAAATGGTAACAAGAAGCATGAAGCCAGGGAAAAGTTAAGGTTTCAAGGAAAGGAAAAGGGATCCGTCTTCTTGTTCACCAAATATTTATGGGCATAAGTGAAACTGGGGACCTTGCTTTGAACACCAGCTGGAAAGTTACCATTTCTCCTAGCACATGCCTCCATGAATTATTCTGTATATTCCAATGTCAGGGGCTGGTCCCTCCATCCTGATGCGCAGAGAACAGAGTCAACTATTTGGAGTCTGAAAGTCTGGCACTGTGGATAATAGATCCTGCCAAACAGCTAGCATAATAAACACCTGCATAATAAACACTGTAGGTCACAGTGAGTTTTTCAAATGTAAGCAAATACAAGGAATACCTAGATATTATGAGAGCTCAACATAAAATGAACTACACCAAAACGGGCCATTGAAAGGCCACCCAGGCCTGGCCCAGCTCAGCCTGAGAGGTGTGTTAGCTATCCTGCCTGCTCAGGATTTCCCTGACTTGTAACTCCACACATCACCTTTCCTCGGCTTTCATAGCCTCAGCCTCTCTAAGCTTTAGTTTCTTAATAAAAGCATCCTTTTACGTCCAAACTATTACCATAAGACATGAGAGACTCCAAACTGGTGTTGGTGGAATTTATTTCATGTGTGTGGTTCACAGAATTCTCAATGATGAGGAAATCTTCAAAATGATCTGTTCTTCTTTATACCAATCTTTGTCTTAATCCAGAAAGCTATTTATTCCAAACTATATATAAATAGACCATTTTTTTCAGCAGATGATTATTTAAAAGCATAGTATTTGGATTTACTTTGGATTGACAAAATATAACTTTTTTTTTGGATAAAGATTGATCTTTGCAAATAATTTTTTTCCTACTCTGGTCCCAGAGAATTACTGATCTCGGTGTTGGCTCCATATGAAGTTAGATGACACTGAAGATGGTCTTTTTATAAATGAGTGTTTATATCTATACAAACTGAAGAAAGACTAGTATAGCGAGAGCACTTGCTCTGGAATCATAAAGATGTGGGTTTAAGCCTGGTTCAGAAACTTGCCAGCATTGTTGCTTTGGAGAAGTTACTTAACCCTTTTAGCGTTGACCCCCGTATCTCCAAAAGGCAGATAATAATACATAGTGATTAAAAGAGAGAACTTAGGAAGAAACTGGATACAGTACCTATTACTCTCTTTCCTGCTTTCTTTGAGCCTTTCAAAGGCATTTGCATTCTTTAATTAACATACATAAGCTAACCATTGTGTCCTCAACTGCCGAAAAGTAGTGACAGAAGGGACTGGATCAGCTCCACATCCTGAGACAATGACTTTGAGTCCAAGAGGTTTCATGAATACCCCTGGTACTGGCCCTTCCAAACAAAGTCACTACTCACGCACAGCAAATTTGTATTTGAATTCTCATATTTTAAATTAATAAATGGTTTTTACTTTTTAAAAAGATGAGTAAATACCTTACCATAACAATGATATGGTTTTGCAGTTAGTTGGGTTCAATGGTCAGGCCACAATACTATGGCGGCCAGATTTACTGTTAAACCATTTCCCGTTAAGAAAAAAAAAATAGTGCAGCATTGCCAGCATTAATTTAATTTTACATAAACACGCTCTTTGAGGTTGAAGCAAATCTGACTGGTTTTCAATGTGAAAATAAAATATGAAAACTGTTCTTGGAGTTATGTCTAAAAAGAACTTGTCTCTAATCCTAATGTAACAGAAATGTATACATAAATTAGATTCATCAAATAAATCTTTGGCTAACAACTGTTGGAGAACGACGTTAACGTCACATGTAGGAATACTACATTTTCTAGGCTTTGACGTTTTCGGCAATTGAGAATTACTATATTTTGTAAATGGAAATACCACTACTAAAAACAGAATGCTATTAGTAGCATGATGTCGTTTCCAAAGACTATCGGTCTACTAGAAGCAATGCAAAAATAATAATACAGGCGGGATATTTCGTGGCAAACTTTGGGGGTAAAGTTAGGACTGTAATCTGCAAGTTATCTTGGGGTAAACACTGCAGCCGCAAGTGCTGCTGGTGAGTATTCTCAGGGAAAACAGAAAGTAGGTTAAGGGGACATCTTGAGGAGCAATGACAGGATTAGCCTCAAACAGAAGGCTAGGGAGAACCGGAGCTTCAAAAAAAAAAAAAAGGAAAAACAAACTCCCAAATTTAGCCACGAGTTCAGTGAGTCCCATTAAACAAACCAGTGCAGGACTTGGTGTATAGAGCTTAGTGTTTATGGGTACAGTAAATAAATAGCTTATATTTTTCTAGAGCTGTTTAATTTCCTAAATCATGTCCCATTATCCCTGAAAGAATGAATGTTGCAATTGTCAACCTTCCTCAGAATTCATCTTGAAAATGTGCGTGGCTCTTCTCTTTGAGGACAGAACGCATTGGTACCAAACTCTGAAGCATGTAGGAGATTGGGACAGTTCTAGCAGTGAAAGGCAGATAACCTGCGCTAGGAATGAGTGGACCCACACAGCCTCTGTTTTTTTCCTGCAGCATCCAAGCAGAAAACTGGCCAATTTCCAGAGTTCTGCCATTCAAGGCAGCTTACTGTAAGAACATGTTCTGGAGGGAGATGGTGCATCCAAAACCTAGGACTCAAGTAGCCAGGAGTAAGGACAGCCCTTGGAGCAAAAGGAGAGTAGTAGTGCCTCCCCCCACCCCTACCCCTCAAAGCCAATGAGGATGCATCGGAAGGAATGACTAATAGAAGGAGCTGTGCCTCACAATGCAGGGGACGCAAGTCCTCATCAGCAACACAGAATGCAACAGGACAGCAGGCTAAGGAGGCTGGAATGAATGAACCACAGGAACCCATTCCAGAACGCACAGGAAACTTTAAAAAGCAGTGACAGAAGGAACTGCCATGATGAGGGTAAGGGGACGAGTACAGAAGGGGTGATGAACAACGCAGCGAACACACTTCAAGAGAGCTCATTTTCAGCAATAAATCAGTGGAAGACTTGTGCCTTAAGAATGTTGCAGTAAAAAAAAAAAAAAAAGGAATTGCATTTAGTTATACGATGGTAAGTACAACAATGTATAAATTACATATAATTTGGCAAACCTATCCCTTGGGACATTTCTATTTAAATCCTGTATAACTAAGAAATCTGTGACCTCCACGACTTCACAGAACAAACAAAAGCCTAACTTTTGCCAGAAAACTTACACACCTACAGACTTCTACAAATATTATTTTTTTACTTTCTTCTTCTATTCCTGCAATGGACTGAATGTTTGTGTGCCCCCAAAATTCATATGTTAAAACCCTAATCTCTAATACGGTGGTATTAGGGGGTGGGGTCTTGGGAGGTAACTAGGTCACGAGAGTGGCGACCTCATCATGGGATCAGTGCCCTTATGAGAAGGGACACCAGAGAGTGTGCGTGCTCGCTCGCTCGCTCACTCTCTTTTCCTATCATATAAGGCTTGAGAAGGAAGAGGGCCCTTACCATTAACCAAATCAGCGGCACAGTGAACTTGACTTCTCATCCTCCAGAACTCTGAGAAAGAAATGTTTGTTGTTTAAGCCAACCAGTCTATGGTATTTTTGTTATGGCAGCCCAAGCAGACGAAGACAATTACTATGGGAAATTAAATTTAAAATTAATCTTCCACCAATGCCCTGTGTGTGATCCCTTCCCATTTGCTCGAGAAATTCAGTCACTTGCATTTCCTTTCCTGCATCCTCCCCCTCCTCCTTTTCAACTACTTTTCTCTATTCACTTTTTACTATCAGCAGGTAAACATGCTGAAGATTGTTTTTTCTCTCAAAGCCCTGTTCCTCGTAGTCACAGCCCTCATTCTTTCCACTCACAATCCTCTTTAAATAAGTAAATGCCCATTCTTTGTATTACTTTTCACCCTCTACTCATTCTTCAATCCATGGTAATCTGGATTCTGCCCCTACTTTCCACAAAAAGTGCCTTCCTCGCTGTCGCTTTGTTACTTGACTAATTGCTAATCTACTATTTTTGTTGTTGTTGTTCTAATGTTATTTAGCATTTCAGAAACGTTTAATATTACTGTCCATCATTTCCTTCTTCGAAGTCACCATACCCTCCTGGGTTTCTCTCTAACTCCTGCTCTCAATGTCTTTTACTAGTTCCTCCTCCCTCTGACTATTCCTACTCTTGCTTCTCCTAGGTCATCTTGCATTCCCCATCTAAATACATTTCCTGGCCAGTGTCCTACATTCCCCTAATTTGGTGGCTACTTTGGTGTTTAGGACTATTGTTAACAGTTCTGTGCTGGACAGCTCCTATAGGCCCTCCCACTGCACCTTGAATTTAACAGATTCAAATGAATTTATCATTATCTCCCACAAACTGGCTCGTCATTCACTTAACTGTTATAGTCAAAAGTCCAGATATTATCCTACTCTCCTTTTAACCCCATCCAACCTCTGCTGCCCTCTCCACACAAAAACAAGTCAATCATATTCTCCCCACTTCCGAAAGTGGTCTACTTTTCTGCAGCCTGTTCTACTGCCCTAGACTATATATATCCGGACTCTTGGATAGATGCAACTAGAGATGATATAGCCTAATGGTTAAAAGCATAAATTTTCTTGGCGGGAAGTGAATCCTAACTCTGCCACTTATTTATTGCACCACTTCCAACAATTTATTTAATCTCTCTAGGCTTTCATTTCTTCATCTTTACAACTGTAGTAATTATAAAGCCCAACCTCATAGGACTATTTTAAGAATTAAGTAAGATAATGCACAAGATCTTGTCACAGTGCTGCCAAAGAGTTAGATATTCAGTATATGTTGGAAAGTACTTCCAAGCTGCCAGTCCTATTCCTTGGTGTATACTATCCACAATGCAATCTGAGTGATCTTCCTAAGCAGAAATCTAATGAAGTCACTTCTCAAATTAAAACCATTTGGTAGCATTTGGTGACTCCTATTACATGTGGCATAAAATCCAGATCCATTAAGACATTTTGCCAGATGGTTCATGACCTGGCCTCTGGTACTCTCTCAGCCTTTATTCCTGTCCTCTCTGTTACAGTCACAGGTCACTCCCCTCAGCCCTACCCCTCCATCAAATCTCATGCTCTCACATCTCTTGCAAATGCAATTTTCCTCATTTGAACACCCTTTCCCACTCCTTTTAGCCTGGTTAACATGATCAGACCCTAGCACTCACAGCCATTATCTTGGCTCTGAATACTCACAGAGTACCCAGAGCGTGGCACTGTTGTAGTTGTCAAATTGTATGTGCCCCCCTTCTGTGTTTTAAGCTATATTGGGGTGGGGGAGCATATGTATCCATATATATTTTACTTGCCTTTGTAAATCCAGAAACTAGCAGACTTCTTGACTCATGGTGGGCACTTAATAACAATTCTGAGAGACTGAATAAATAATTTAGGCTGCTAAATGGCCTTATACACAGAAAAGGATGCCCCGATCATCTAGTCCAGTCAGGAATATGTGCTTGTTTATAAATCTGTCTCCTATGTTTTATTGACATGAATCAATACCCAAAGCTCAGTCATCAGAGCTGGTGACCAGACCTTGAAAACCATTAATTCACTGAGCTAAAACCAGCCTAGGCTGAGGCTAAATAAGTAAGCCTAACTTCACTATTTATTTAAAAACAAACCCCATAGGCTGAGATTTAAAGCAAGGATTTCACACTCATAGGCCCACAGGGGCCAGACAATTGTCGTAAGTGAGGGTCATGGGTAAACACATATTGTGTGACAATGGGGACGGAGCTGAAAGAAGAATATGGGCCTTTTCTAAAGGGAACAGACATTGTTCAGAAACAGTGAATTATTCCCAGACGTTCCGATTTTTTTTTCAACCTAGAAATCTAAAATTTGCATGGGAGGCTACTTGTTTTTAAATCTGGCTTATTAAAATAATGGGAAACAAACAAAACAAAGATATGGGCTCTACTCAGCTGTTGTGAATTATCAATTCATGATCTTGGCTTTAAGACAATGAGAAAGAAACAGAAATTGAGACTCCTGATAGATAAGACTAATCCATCATGCCCATCAATCCTCTTACTTTGGATGACTCTTTCTAACCAATGACAACTCCAAAACATCAATACTGTCCTCGAACATCCTCCTAACACATGCCCTCTCACTCTCAGCAGAAGATCTTGACTGCTAATTCACAAATAAAATAACAGACATTGGTGAACAGGCTCCTCATCTTTCCATTCTCAGCCTACAAACTTACCTGCAACCGGAAGCATCCAACATCAAAGGACAGCAAGCCTCTCTTATTTAAGGGGAACCTTCCCACCATCTCCTCTCATACACCCCTTCCTTAATTATCCTCTTCTCTCAAAGATCTTCAGCTTCATCCTTCTGCTCAACTTAGTCACAGCCCAATCTTGGGGATGAGAGGACCTAATGCTTATTGTTTCCTCCTTTAAATTTCCTTTAGAGTAAAGCTTATTTTTTACACCGTCCTGTAAGCTTTACTATTAAATCAGTACAGATTTCTATAACAGGAATAAATCAGTTTTGCCAACTTACTCTAAGTTTTCTGGCTTTCAAAAAAAATGTATTACTTAATGCATTTTGCTTATTGAATAAATTCTTAGTAGCCTAGTATATACAAAGGACTGTTCAAGACTAGTCCATTCTAAATCCCAACTGACGTCAAAGTTTCTCGCCACAGTTAACCCACTCTGCCATGGGTCATGGATCTCCAGCTCACATGTCAGAGAGACGGGATCAAATCAAAGTGGGAAACAAGCCCATATTATTTAGTTGGCAGGAAACATTTCTATGTGAGCACAGCCAATGTCTGCTTCACATCGAGTCTCAATGATATTTAAATCAATTTGGACTAGCTGTTCTATTGATTTACAGTTTGTGAATACAGACAGAAGGGTAAAAACTTCATATGTAAGAGAAAGGTTATGTTTCTGAAAGTTTCAACCCAAGTGCCAAAATAAGAGACTGACGGCACGTAGGGAATGTGGGCTGTGGTTCCAAGGCCATCTTTCATCTTGATCACCACCCATGATCATGTTTCCCAAATCACAAGTCAAGACCCCAGAGTGAGTTATAAAATCAATTTAGTGGGTCGTGGTGAGCATTTTTTAAAAGAAATTATATAGAAGAGAAAATAAAATGCGTGGCACATATAAAAAGTAGTAATCATATCACACACCAAAAAATCTATGGATATTGGTGTGTGTATGCATGTGTGGATCACAATGTAAAATTTATTTCTTACTATGGATCGTGGTTAAAAAAAAAATAAACTGAAAAACCGGTCTGTGTTTATCAAGCTTCACGGGTGAGTAATCTGGATTCTTTGTCTCTGCCTTTTCACTTCTCAGTCTCAATCTACTGTTTCTGCTTCAGCAAACCCATGAAAATTGCTCCTGATAATCTCGTCGATGTCCTTTTCTTTGTCAGATTTGATGTACCCCTCTTCGGGTACGCTCGTAGTTGAATTCTCTGCAATGCTGAACACTGCTCATACCTCCTTAAGGCTGGCATTGCCTTTGGGTTCTATGACATCACTTTCCAATGATTCTCCTGCTTTCTCTACGGTGTTTCTCTCTAGGTTTTGGTCTCTGGTTCCTCTCCCTCAGCCTTTCTCTGAAATCCTGACATTTCTGTAGATCCGACTATGGGCTTTGTACATACCACATACATTAAGATTGAGGTTTATCCCTGCCACTTATCACCTATGATACTAGCTCTCTGGCCCCAACCACTACTATCTCTTGCCTAAATTACTGCAATAGTCTAGTGACTGGTAACCCCTCTGTCTATTCTCAAAGGATGATCCAAGTGACCCTGGTAAAAAGAAAGCCAAATCGCCTCATTCCTTTGATCAGAACCACTCACTGGCCCTGTGACCTCCTTCATGTCTTTACTCAAACAGCACCTTAGTGAGAACTTCCAGGCATCCTTCTTTAAATATACAATTCTGCTTCCACGGCAAGATGCCTTGCCTCCCTTTCTTGCATTACTTTTCTCCATAGCCCTTGTCTAAATTATCATACAATTATGTATTTTATTTAGTGTCTACTCTTCTTACTGGGGCATTAGATCCAGCAGAACAAGAACTTCTGTCTATTTTGTAGACTACTATATCCCTAGCATCCAGGATTGGTGGCTCATAGTAGGAGGCCAATAAATTATTGAAAGAAGGAATAATTGTTATCAATCATGTATTCTTATGATATTGGTAGGCCTGAGTACACATGGCTACGTAACTCCCACACTAGTCTATGCAGCTCTATGTGTAATACAATTTTTAAAAGGGCTTTTATCTATTAAGCAAAAAATAAGAGATTTTATAGGAAATTGTCTGAAACTCATAGCCAGGTCTTAATCCTATGTTAGCGGAGTTCTTTATGGCTAATCCTGCAAGATGCAGATACCAACATATTGGTCTGGTTGAACAGATAATGCAAAAGTTTTAGGGTTGCTGCTTTGGGGTCCTTTTTTTTAAATCTATTTCAGTGTATACACAATCACTTTGATTAGCCTCAAGGGTGGTAAAGATAGTTCAATTTTATTCCTTTATTTTTCTTTCAATAGCCCATAATTACATAATAAAAAGGAGAAAAATAGTAATGTTATTTTCCCATGAATTATACCAGATCACAACCTTGGGTTTTTTATCCACTATGATAGCATTTTGAAAGATATTCGCCTCTGTGAAAACGCTAACTAATCCATTAAAATCTTTCCCCTGAAAACAAAAATGTACATTTTTCCTTCCATAGGAAGACAAAAAAAAAAGTCAACTTAATCTTTTCCCTACTCCCCTAATTTAGCCCTATTTAATTTTCATAAATCCATAATAACTCTCTCACTTAGGTATTACTATTATCCCCATTGTACAGATGAGAAACTGAGGCATTGAGAGACTAGAAGATTTGTTCAAGGTCACTCAGATATCAGGTAGAAGAGCTAGGATTTGACTCTGCAACCTAAGGAATAGAAAGAGATGGCTAAGTCAGACAGAGAAGGACAAATACCATAGGATCTCACTGACACGTGGAATCTAATGAACAAAATAATCAATCAGAAAGCAAACAGACTCATAGATACAGAAAACAAACTGGACATTGCCATATGGGAAGGGGTTTGGGGGACTGGGTGAAAAAGGTGAAGTGATTAAGTCCAAATCCATAATTGCAAAATAGTCACGAGGATGTGAAGTGAAGCATAGAGAATACAGTCAACAATACTGTAATAACTATGTATAGTGTCACATGAATACTAATCAGGGGGATCACTTCATAAATTATATAAATGCCTAACCACTATGCTGTACACATGAAACTAATATAAAATGATATTGAATGTCAACTGTAATTGAAAAATAAAAATTAAAAAAAAAAAAAGAAAGAGATGGGGATCATGGGTTAGGGGAGACATATTGAAAAACGTGATTGATTGCAATGGGGTACAAGCCAAAAAAGAAAAAAAGGATGACTCCCAGGTTTCTGGCTTGGGTGACAATGAATGATGGTTATTCCAATGACCTATAGAAGAAAAAAGGTTTCAAGTACAACTTTATCAAATCAGTTTTGGATGTAAGTTCAAGCCGCCTGTGGCAACACAATTTGGAAGCTCAGAACTGTGCCCTGGGCCGAAGATAGAAATGCAGAACTCAAAAACCGTTAGGTAGAATCCAAAAGTGCAGAAGCCAGTAAATTCACCCACAAGGAGTTCACTACCTATAGCAAAGAGAAACTAGCTGTTTATCTGAAGTAGAGGAGTTGTACTAGAATGAAAGAGCGAATGTGGTAAGTCAAAGAGTGAATGAATAGTTGGCTGGTGAGGAAGCAGAAACAGGGGGAGTAATTACTCTTCAGGAAAATGGCTATTTGTGAAAGGAAAGGGAGTAACTGAACACCATCTTGAAGTCACTGGAGCTATTAAAATTTTCTTCAGATAATCGTCTCCCTTTAGACACCTTCTAAAACTGACTTTCCTAGAAACATAACCCTGAAAGAATCATGTCCAAGGAAAACTGTTGCCGGAGATGGCTGGCCATCCTCCGACTTCCTGGAAACCCTCCTGAAAACAGGCCTCCTTAGGAAACACTCCACGTTATGGCCTCTCCCACACCATCAGGGTCTTAGGCTCCTGCTCATTTAGGAAAGTTGAGCTGTATAGGTGGATGCTAAAGGCCAAAGTGTTACTCTCACCAGGTAACTTTCATGTTGTAAAACCCTCTTGGGAATATTTTATTCTAAAGCAGCATTTCACAAAGTGCACTTCACTGAAACCTAGTACTACTGGATGCAATAAGTATTATATGGCAATATACTGAAGTCTTAAAGGTTTCATGGCCCATTAATTTTAGGAAACACTAGGTTAAACAAAATTAAACAGGTTTCTTTACAGCAGAAATTTCAGAGACTGATAGTCTAATGTGCATCATAAAACCACAAAAGATATAAAGTTTAGCATTTTCCAAAATTATCGGATCATAGGACTTTTTCAAAGTGTCATCACGTGAGTCAGAAATTTAGGGAGATGTCTTCCAATAGGAACAATGTTAATGAAGGTTATTTTGGGCAATGTGACAAACTGATGACAGATCAGAATCAGTGCCACTTTGATTGTACCTGGTGTCATCGCATTGAAGAGGCATGTTTTCTGCAGTTCACCTTGCTTTCAGCATTCTCCTCGCATGATGACATTAATTAAGGCACAATCACTTTTAA
>CM053512.1:11534050-11551027 GCA_028627145.1 Eidolon dupreanum
TAGTCTTAATTACATTTATGTGTAATAAAACACATATACATATATAATAAAACATAATATACCCATATAAATACTTGCACATATGAAAACTATTGCATAGCAATATATGCAAATCAATGACTGTGGCAGATATTGTATATAGGTGGCTTTACTAAAGTGAATATAAGTTAAGGAAGAGAAATGGCTGTAGTATGCTGAGGAATTAGGAAGCTTCCGTAAAGGGAAGTTTTAAGGTTGTGTAGGTTTTAGAATAAGGGAGAGAGAAGACAGGGCATTCTGAGTGGAGTTTTCAGCATACGGAAAGACAAGAATGTTTAGGGTATATAATGAAGCAGGCAAGAACCAAATAAGATAAAAAACATAGGTAGGGAATTGATGGAAGAACTTGAGTATCAGCAAAAGATAATTGTAGACAATACTATGGCTTATAGTCTTGGGGATTTTTTTAAAATTTTTTAGAAGATGAAGTATCCCACAGACTCTAATACTTAGAAGAGTAAAGAACACCAAAAACTTTTGCAAATAACAAAAATCATAAATACCAAAAAGGCAAATTCATAAAAATTATCATAACTTTCTCATGTAAATTCCTCTAAAAATTACTTTTTAATCACATCCCTGTAAAAATGCTCAAGATTTATTCTCTGACTTTCAGTTTAAATTCTCTTTTGGAGAATGTTTTGCCTGATATTATGGCCATACTTCTGTGAAGCATTGCATGTATTATGTACATGGAATCTAATTCAGGCAATGTGACGATTACACTACCACACCTTTATTCACCTGCCGTAGCAGGATTTCTAACTCTTATTTAAATTCATGATGAGTAATAACAAACGACAATGAAACAAATCTCTAAATGACATGGTTATAATTTATTCCTGAGTGCTCTCGAACAGAAGTAACACTCTACACTAGCCTCATGACCAATTATTTTCAATTCTCAAAATTGCGTTTATACTAAGCCAAGATTTCAACCTAGAGTATGTCAAAAAATTGCTGAATCTTTAATATGCCATTACAATTTCCTACAGAAAAAGCTAGATATATGTGTGAATAAAAATATTCCTACATAATAAAAATAAGTTACAGACATGACAGTTTTTTAATTGAAATTCAATCTATTTCCGGGACATACAAACCTATATAAAAATGGAACAGAATAACAGTTTCTATTTTTCTTCATAATCTTATGAGGTTTAGAGAAGGATATTTTTGACCTGACCAGTTAAGGTTGCCTCTCTTTTTGGATGACAAAATTAAGACTATTGTGACTAATAAACATAAATAATAAAACACTATACAAAATGTAATTTAAATACCCATTATAAAAGAGGCAAATGTAGAACTTTCAGGTATCTGCACACACAGAAGTGTCTGTTAATCCAAAAGACCGCTCTCCGAGCTCTACCACCAGAGTTAATCTGACACAAAATGAAAGGGTTAGTCATCAGGTGCCACTGAGAAAAGCTGAAAGGTCCTATTTGCCTAAAACTAGCACCTTCACAAGTGTGTCTTCAAGTAAACACTGAAATTTAAATGGGCATATCACATCTGAGATAGAGACAGAGCATCAAACACTAGCGCTCTTTGTCTTATTATCAGGCACTGTTTATCAGATGGCAGACACCCGTTTTTCACAGAATCCAAAATCTAGAGAGATGCTGACACAAACACCATTTCTCCCATCCCAAGTCACGCCTACATGCCCCTCTCCCAGCACCCACTCAAACACACCCATCCTAGAGCACAATCTCTTTGCCAGTTTTATCAGACCAAAGCACTTGGATTCCGGCAAGATACAGAACTGTTCCTTTATTCTCATGTTGGGAGAAAAGAAACTGTATTCTGGGGACATGATGCTGGAACTTCTACTATGTTAATGGAAATTTCCTCCTTTTACCCCAACTCTCCCTTTCACACATTCAGTTCAAAGTAAGTTTATCTATCTCTTAAACAAAAAGCCTAATAAAATTGAACCTATCAGTATGCACATACCTCTGAAAAAAGTAATTTCACATGAATGCATGCTAGTCTGTGCTCTGTTTATCCTTTATTTATTTACTCTAAAGAGCATGGATCTTTGACCGTCCTCATTAGTTTCATTTCATCCAGTGTTTTTCTTTCACTCTCTTTCTTGTGTCACCTTCCAAAGATTCTCTCCCCCACCACCACCACCAACCAAACTACCACTCACCTCCCTATGCCTGTATCACATTGCTCAGCTTCAACCTCTTCCATGTATTGTCTAGGTATTAGTTCTCAGTATAATATCTCTCTTTGGAGAGTCACAGTTAATAGTTTTATGCAAAAGGCAGCCCTCCATTGATGTCATTAACCATTTACAATATTTTATAGTTTCAATTAACATTTTAGTAGAGATAAAACTTGAATAGAGTGCCTATAATTCCAACTACCCCTTAGGGGAGAGAAGCTGCTTTCTTAGGGGGATTATCATCCTTTGAAGGATCAACTGAAATCAGAAATTCAACCAAACAATTTTTTTCTTGTTCAACCGCAAATTCAAGTTCAGGAACAAGTTTTCTGCTGATGTCCATTAAATTTCAATGCTACCTTTGTTTCGGCACTCATTCATTTTTAGGAATTCAACAATTTGTCAAGAGTAAAACCCAATCAGTTCCAATTAGTATGCAGTTTATATACATTTCAGTAAGTCCGTTAAGTGTGTTCATATATATATATACAGTGACATCATATCTTCATAGATATAAATAGATAGTATAGAATAGATAGGTCCAGTTCCCATGACAGTTCTAATTGTTCAGAAGCTTTTCTGAAAAAATCTTTTAGATACTAGCCTTATTCATGAAATACGCACACACTGTATATCTGCATCTTACTCACACTTTGTTTATACATATATATCATTAGAATATTTGCATGAGTGTTCATATTCTTAAGCCAACATATGTAAATAAATCACATAGCAATTTGAAAATTTAGCAACTAAATAAGCAGCTGTTAAGCATAATCAGGCATGCTATTCAACAACTGTATAATACAATTCAACCTTTTCAAAACATATATATGTTTTATATGAGGATGTCTTCATAAAACTCAATGAAGTTTTAAAAAGATTTTATTGAAATTCTTTACATATTCAAAAAATAATATGGAAAACCATCTGACTAATGTTTAAATAAAAGGAAAATCACTGTACCCTTACAAGAATCTAATTCTCTTATTGTCTATCATTATAAATAGAAAACACTAATTGGAGTTATTTCCAAAGAGAATAGAATCTTCTAGTCAAGATCTTATTCACATATTAACATAAATGAAAGTATCAGAAAATTAACCATTATCCACAATGTTCGATTCATAAATATGGTAATCATCAGGAACAATTCGCACTACTTTTCAGATAATGATTTACTTTTTTGAAGGGTTATTTATTTAATAGTTAAAACCAATAATCAAGGAAAGCCAACTAGTTTAAAAAATCAGAGTTAAATGGACAAAAAATATATCATTTCGAAATAAGTATTACCTTGGTCTGATTTTTCATAAAAGAGAGCAGATCTCTTGCCAGGTAACACCATTTCTTTGGGTTCTGTGGGCAAAGAAAAAGAGATTAATATAAACAACCTTTCTTTTTACTCTTTAAGTTCTTCTTAAAGAAGATTCATCAGTAATAAAGGTCAGAGAAGAAAATCATTCAACAAAATATTCAGCAGCTGCCTTGGGAACCATTTGCTTAAATGCCAAATAACTTCCCCAAATGTCCCCTTTCTCCTGCAGCTGAGAACATCGGTGACTGCGGTAGACACTCGGCCCAGTTTTTTTTTGCTTCTCTCCCTTTTCTCACATGGGAAAGAGACAATTACTCAAGCAAGGAAAAGCATTAGCTTCCATTATTTGAAAAGATAAGATGAAAGCCATGTTGAGACAGAATATTTACTTGGAATACAACTGGCTGAAATGGAATTTGCAATTATCTAAACTTACTTTCCTCCCTCCCCCAGTGAGCATGGGTTTTAAAATATTCATGAAAGTTTGGATGTTTTTCTATTCTGTCTTTCCACAAAAGTAATAAAATGAAATATTGTGAGATGACTCTGTAAATAATTGCAGATTACTCTCCTCATGAGATGCAATTTTAGAGCTTTTCCATGCTGCAGTGAGGATAAAAGTACTTTATAGAAGTCAAAAGTTATGAAAATATATCTTGTTCCCTCCCTTAGCATATAACAATCTTGAGGAGTATCCCATAAAAAATTTTATTGCATCATTATCTAAATGTTCAGATTGGAGGATAAGAAATTCAAGTCTGAGCAACAGTTTTCCAGAAAACTGTCACGTCGATAGGTGAAATTTTAAAATTCATCCCCTAAGAAAGTTATTTGAAGAAATGTTAACAGTTAAAAGCTGCAACAATTAATTGGCTATAACAGTCATTATAAGAAGAGTCATATAAATGCAATCATCACAATATTTTACTAGTTGTGTAAACTTGGGCAAGTAAATTAAACTCTGTGAGTCTTCATTTTTCATCTGTAATATCAGAATGATAATTCTTTCTACTCCACAGAGATGATAGGATAAATGAGATAAATACTTATAAAGGACATAGAACTAATGAATGTTAGCTAATATAATTATCAACACCATTATTATTCTTTTTCATCATCATTCTCCTGTCTTAAAAAAAAAATCTTGTTACCCCCTTGAAAATTACTAACCTAGTCAGCCACATTTCATACTGGCAATTACATAATTTGCCTATCTATTAATCTGACTCTGTAATGACTAAAGAAATAAAGAATCAGTTTAGGTCTTTCAGCAGATGAAGAAAAAAGATTGAATAGCATTTCAAGAAGGTGAGTAAGCTGCTAAGCACTCCACTGCAGTGGTCCCTTGATTTTGCTGAGGGTTTTCATTCAAAGAAGCCCTCTGAGAAACTACAATATACATCAAGATTCACTTAAAGCAACTGACCCCTTTTTTCTCTTGAGAAGACAATTCAACTCAGAAAACATCTAGTGAGTCTCTACTACAAGCCAGGGCCTGTAACAGACTTTAGAGAAACCATAGTAAACAAAAAAAATGACTCAAGAAAAATAGTTTAGTGAAGGAAACATCTATAGACAATTATTTCAAATACTCAGTGAACAATATATAATAAACGATACATAATACATTTCAAACCATATATACTATGTTCACGTAACAAGAAGTATTGAAAAACTATTCTGCAATCAGGAAATGGGGACTTAAAAATGATCTTAAAAAATTAACCAGGATGGCTGAATTTGTGCACATTAACTGACTGTTGTTTGGTCTAAAAAGAGTTTCACAGGAGAAGGGCTTTGAAAGGCTAAATCGGACAGGCAAGTAGGTAGGAATATGTCTTTCCAGAGAGCTGGGACAAGGGACATGAAGAACTGGAAGCATAAAAAAACATGGAGATCAGATTAACACAAGGTTGGCCTGCGGTGCCCGCTGTGCTACTTCTCAACCTCTCATTAAAATGCTCAGCAGATGACACTGCTGGGAGAAAACCTGGATGAAATATAGAGACATCCCTAATGGCTGCATCCCTGAAAGCGATAATGAAAGAATGCTGCTTTAGACCCAAAATTCATACTGTATGTTTCAAAAGAGGATAGAATATAGGATTAGAAATAAACTAGGAAGGGACTATGATTCACACCAACAACAGCCCCTAACTCCAGGGTACAGACATCAAGCCCACCAATGTCTGCATAATATCTGTCACGGGTTGAATTGTGTCCCCCAAAAGATATGTCGAAGGCCCACCCTAGCGCCTATGATTGCAATCTTTTTTGGAAATAGTCTTTCCAGATGTAATTAAGATGTAAATTAAGATGACATTCTATGGGCTAGGGTAGATCCTTAATCCAATATGGCTTGTGTACTTACAACATGAGACATGAATATAAACACACCGAGAAGAACGTCATGTGAAGACGAAGACGCAGAGGAAGATTTCCATGTAACTAGGAAAGCAAAGATTGTAGTGGTGTGTCTATAAGCCAAGGGGTGTCCGGCACTGCTGGCAACACCAAAAACTAAGGGAAAGTCATGGAATAGATTATCTGCCAGAGCGATCAGAGAACATGTGCTCCTGTTGTTGTCTTTGTTTTGGACTTTCAGCCTCCAGAACTGTGAGAACATAAATGTCTCTTGTTCTTAGCTATATAATTCTTGTCGATTTGTTACAGCAGTCCTGGGAAACTAATGAAACATCTTTGAGTCAATAAGAATTAGGTCCTTACCCATACCCTGACATTCAGAGCTTTAAAAAATATATTATAGCTACTTTAAGTCACCAACTATATTCTCAACTTAGATTTGAAGTCCAAATTGTTTCCCCTCGATAGCTAGGATCTGCTATAAGTGAAAACCAACAATCGAGGATCTGTTATAAATGAAAACCAACAGCCAACGAAGAAGGCCCCATATTTTCTCCCCAGGTCCTTCTTCCCCAGTCAGTTACCTTGGTTCCAATGCCTCTGGAATATGGGATGGAGTGAAAAAGAGAAAAGGCGGGAAAAGAAGAGGTAAACTGAGAAGGAAAGTTACTCTGGTCACCGAGCTAAGAGAATGTGTATGTATTTAAAGCTGATTCTCAACCAGTGGTTGCTTTTCTAGGTCCTTTATTGATTGCCCCCCGTCTCCAATCACTGGTAACGTTTCATCTGCACTACCATTGATATGAGTCATCCATCTGACTTTATCATTTACCACAGCCACAGTAAGTGATATCCCACAGCTCTGAGCAACACCTCTGGCTTCTATCTGCAGAGACCAGATCAGTCCCTGGGCAGCCTCATGGCACAGGGGGCTAGACAGTCTCAGGACAGCATGCCCAGTCGTGGTGCACATCTGTTCCATGGGGAACTTTCTAACCCTGGGAAAACAGGCTAATCCCAGTTCAGCGCTTCTACTTTGCTCTACCATAGACTGCTCACTAGCTCACCTCTTGGCCTTCGGATTCATCAGAAACCATTCCAGTATTTCTACCATCACCGCAAGACTTCGAAGGTTATATATCACACTCTCATCGAGTCTCCCTGAAGCACCTCTTTCTAGCAACGAGGGGAAGCAGGAAAACACCTTACAACCTACCTTCTTGTGTACATTCCTAGTGGACCCTAAGTTCACCCCAAAGAAATCTACCTTTAATTTCCAGATATCCCACTTCTTTTGGAGTACAAATATGAAAATTGCCTAAAAGTTCTCATGTTTTTACTAAGGAATTTCTACGAGGTGATCTATTTCATAAATCACTTTGGTATCTGATAGTTATTGCCATAAAAGGTCAAAACTTTTCAGTTTTACATTCTATGATGTTAGTTTTTACAATATGAGCTTTAAGAGACCTGGAGGGTAGCAGCCAAAAATTATACAATATGTCTACCGGGTCTATTATTTTTTTAAGTTCCCTAAGCATTCCATGGATTTTACACAGTTCTTCAAAATACTCTCTCCTACTGAGTCAGGTAGAGCGCCTAAGGCCTCCCTTTTGTTCTCTCCCAGTTCCATTCTCCATGTCTACTCCTCCTGGATATGGTTCAATTATTACTTTTCAGCACCTTACAAATTTGCCACCCTGTCAAAGCTTTAATTCCAACTTTCCCACAAAGTGATCCCCAGGTACTTTGGACTCTTGATTTATCATTCTCTGACCTTGTATAGCAATTATAGTTAATGTCTATAATTTATATTGTCTTCCTGGGTTGTTTTACGCTGTCATGCCTCCGCAACTATATTTTAAGTTCCTCAAAGAGAGGTACAGTATCCTGTGTCTCTCACCTACCCCCTTCAGTACTTAGCACACGGGAAAAGGGTTCCTAATAAGTACATATCCACTCACTATGTATTGAATAGCTATTAACAAAGATAAGATAGAGCTAACTCACATGGCATAAACATCTTACCTATAAGAGAAATTACATAACAAGTCCTTACTGTCACCACATAAAATGTAAAGAACATTGGAACAAACTACTATGTCAGACAGTAAAGAGGCAGAAGATAAAGAATATGAGAGAGGTGACAAGCCACCATATAACAAGGATGTTAATATTTGGAAATATATCTGCATGCAATGCTTTTGTATTTCTCTGTTTGGCCTTTCTACCAGGGGTACCACTTGCATCAAGGTGTATTAGGATCATTACAAGATAAACAAAATAAGGAAGAGTCTAGAGCTTGACATCCAGCAAAAATTCTAGACCCATAGCAAGACAATGGTCTCGAATATCAGGCTTTCCTTAGAGAGAAAAGGATTTTTAAAAACATAATCTCAGTTCCCATTAACATATTAGAAGTCAGACGTAGAGAACCTTTAATTCTCTACGTCAGATTAAGTCAGATTACGGAGTGTTGTTATTCCAAAACTGAAGAAAACATTGGTTACGATGTAAAAGATACAAAAAACTACCTCAGGCTTAAGAGTTGTGATGGGTAAGAAGACAGACAGAGGTGAAGAGGTCAAGCATGAAGTCGTCACCTCCCTTCTCTAAGTTAAATCCCCACACAAACGCGGGAACAGGAGCATCAGGACTAGCAGACTGCTTTCAGGGCATACACTGGAGAGAACTCAAGATTTTCTGTCTGAGAAAACCAGCAATCAGTATTTAATATGACATAGGAGCAGTTAGGGGACATTAGAGGAGAGAAGGAAGCGTCCAAAGAAGTGAAGCAGAGATGAAATCCAATTATCCCCAGAGCCGATGTGTGGTGTTCATGGAAAACAGAAGTTCCCAAGTGTCCTGAGCAAAAGAAACGTGTGTTGAGTGGGCATGGTCCCACCTATTAGCCTCCCTCATAGTGAGATCCCATGAGGCCTACTGCCCCCATAGTCACCACACCATAAGGAGAAGAGCAAAAGGAGGGGGAAAAATCTGAAAGCACAACCACTTTACCTAAAAGTTGTCTGAGTCATCCATCCCTGATAAAAAGAAACTCGAACTTATATCTAGTCCAAATTCATCATTTTACAGAGGAGGAAACTAAAGACCAGAGTGGCAGATGCATTTACTCGAGTATTCTACTGGTGAAGTAATAATTCCAATTTTCCTAGCACCTACTGAAACACTAACATGCTATTCTATATGCTCATCTAGAGTCCAGCTTTTCTTTTAATTATGATTATTAACTAATGCTATTTAATATTTAAAAGTAAAAACTCCAATTTTATTTTTAAATAAAAATACCAATAGACAATAATTTTAAATCCATTTCTTTTAAGCAATAATAAACACATTTAAAATTAAAATAATAAATAATGAGTCCACAGAAGAATCGTTCATTTTATTTAATTGGTAAATTTAACAAGGTTACTGCGTTTAGGGTCATTGCACAAAAATCGAATGTGCTACACATAACAACAAACAAATTAAAAATGAAAATTATAAATTTAAAATAAAATTAAAAATCTCGAGTACTGTGGAATAAGTCTAACAAAAGATTTTCATGACTTCTACACCAAAAATCTACAAAATACTAATTAGAGAAAATAAAGCAGACAAATAAATGGAAAGAGACATATCATGCTCATAAATTTGAGGACTCAATATTATAGAGATGTCATTTCTCCTCAAATTGATTCATGTATTCAGGGCAATCACAAGAAAAATCCCAGTAGGTTGTTTTTTCATTTTAAGTTAACAAGTTAACATTTATACAGGGCCTCAAAGGGCCAAGATTAGCCAAAGAGATATTAAAGAAGAACAAAGCCAGAGGTTTTCAATTATCAGATATCAAACTTATTATAATGCTTTTGTAATTAACACAGTGTGTAATTGGTAGAAAAACAGACCAACAGATATATGGAATAAAACAGAGAGTCCAGGAACAAAATCCACACAAATCATGACAACTGATCACTAAGTCAATTATGGCAAGTTTGACAATGCAGAGCAGTTGGAAAAGACCAATCTAGTACATGATCCTGAATGAATTAAATATCCTTTTGGGACAAAAAGGCGAATCTTAACTCCAACACATACAAAAATCAGTTTCAGAGGGTTGTATATCTAAATGTGGATGATAAAACAATAAAGCTTTTAGAAAAGAATATCTTTCCCTTTAAGGTAAGCTGTAATTCCTTAACCAGCTTAGCAGTGGTAACCACAAAGAAATTATAAGTTTAAACACATTTAAATTAAGAACGTCTCTTTATCAGAAGTTGCCAAAGAAAGAATGAAAAGCCACAGAGTATAAGAAGAAACTTGCAATACATATATGAGACAATGACTCATATTTAGAATATTTAAATAAATTCATACAAATTAATAAGAACAAAGCAGACAATTTAGGAGGAAAATGGGCAAAAGACATAAATAGAAATTTCACAGAGGCATTCAAATTTTCAATAAACCTATTAAAATTTCCTCAACTTTATTAGTCCTTTGGAAATGTAGATTAAAATCTCAGTGAGATACCACTA
This sequence comes from Eidolon dupreanum, assembly GCA_028627145.1. Taxonomy (NCBI): domain Eukaryota; kingdom Metazoa; phylum Chordata; class Mammalia; order Chiroptera; family Pteropodidae; genus Eidolon; species Eidolon dupreanum. The sequence continues at coordinate 11,544,492 of CM053512.1, forward strand.
CATACAAAGTAATGTGGCTAAAATTAAAAAAAAAATGGATAATATCAAGAGTTGGCAAGGATACAGAGCAATATTATCATATCCTGCTTGAGAGGTGCAAATGGTGGAAATTGGTATAATTTTAGAAAACGGTTTGGTAGTTATCTATTAAAGGTGGACGTATGTACTCTGTATGGCTGGCCAAATTCCATTCCTAGGTTTAAAACTACTAAAAAGGCATAGGATGGTTGGCAAAAACCATGTACAAGGATGTTCATAGTACCACTCTTCAAAGTAGGGACAAACTAGAAACAGCCTAAATATCCATTAACAGTAAAACTGATTAATAAATTAAGATCTATTCAACTGATGAAATGCTACACATTAATGAGAATGAACAAACCACAGTTACATCAACAACATGGATGAATATCACAAACAATGTTTGGGGTAAGAAGTGATATGCAAAAAAAGTACATACTACATGACAGCATTTATATAAAACGTGGGGGGGGGTAGTATCACTTGCTGGGAATAAGTGACTGGGAGAGGACATAAGGGGAGCTTTTAAGGTACTAATACTATTCTTTCTTGATCTGGCTATTGAGTCTTCAGGTGTGCTCACTTTAAAAAAATTTAACAAGCTGTACACTTCAGATTTGCTCATTTTCCATATGCATATTATACTCCAACAGTTTATTTTTTTTAAGTGGCATTGGGGTCCTCACCCATCTGTCTGTGCCAGTTGAAAAAGGCACAGATTGATTTTAAAGATGATCTCAGGTTTTAAAGATAATCAGGAAGAAATTTTTTTAAAAAGCAAATTTCAATCAGCGGACGTTCTTCCTCAACATCTACAGGTGAGATAACTCAGGACAGCACCTGTAGACAGCACATTAGTGTTTTGCTGGGACACAAATCATTTTCCAGATTTTCAACATATAACATTTTTCCTCAAATTACTTATTCATTGCTGGCTTTGTTTAATAGAAGGAAATCTAGCAAGAAATGCATGTGTATTCCATTTTAAAGCATATTTGTATATTTAACAGTACATATGTTTGAGAAATTTTAAAAGTTTAGGCTATACTAGCCAGAAAACACTTAAAGTCAGACATAAAGTAATATGCCTGACCTTTGAAATCATTTCCTTTTGCAAATATTAAAATTGCTACCAATTGGATTCCTTTCTAATTTCCCCCGTTTATTATTTTATGAAACAATTATCTCAAAAAATAAAACACAAACAAAACAAAGGTTTAAAATTGTAGGCTCCTATAATTGTCTGCATTTAAACTTTGAAAAGAAAATACAAATAGCAAAAAGAAATACAATAAACACCTATTTATCTCTGTCTACAGCGACAAGATAGAAAAAACTTTTTCTTCTCTGAGTTATAATTATACCTAGATTAAGCATTAATAATGAAAAATCACAAAGGTAATTCAATAATCAAGACTCAGGCATTTTGAAATGTTTGCATAATCTACGCCAGAGGAAAGGCAGAAATAAATTAACAACAAAAAAGCCACATCCCATGTTTAAAGCATACTAAAAACTGAATACTTAGACTAATTAATGTCTACCACTTTATTTTTTAGAATCAGACATTTTACTCAATTGATAAAAACATTCTTCTCTAAATGATATACTCTAATTTCACTGATAATTTTATTTACTTAATCATAAGTTTTCATACTATGTTGTTTATTCAGATACATCATCAAAACATTTTCCCACAGAAAATTTAGCAATAAAATGGACTCAAAAAAAAAGTCTACTTTTTTAAACTATTTTTTAAATTTCTTAATCTAAATTATTTTAGAAGTTCCTTATTGTTATTATTGTAATAAAAATAAACATTTAGTATTGCCAAATATGAACCAGGTATTGTTCTGAGCTGCCATCTTACACCTTAAATACTCATAACCGCCTTACCAGCTGGGTGCACTGTTGTCCTATTTTATAGATGAGGAAACTGAAGCACAGTCATTAGCAAAGTTCCCTGGGCCACAGAGTCAGGGAGCAAAGGCAGGATTTGCAGGCGGGTACTTGACACTGGCCCGTCCCCTTGACTCTCCTGCAAAGCTACCATGCCTCTGCTGTTCCATGTGAGAACCTGTTCCTATAGCACATACCCTATCCTTATGTCTTAGTTAAATATATTACTAAATTCTTAATGTGAAGTCTCCCGCTTTACTTTAAGTGTATGTTCTATTTAAAAATTCTATTCTGTGTATGTATTTGCTATATTCTATATTTCTCATGTAGTCATTGGAATCGTTAAGCACACCGTATTTGAAATTTAGAGTGGGCACTATATCCTGAGAGTTTAAAGCAATTTACATATATCATACCATTTACATTTAAACACACATACTCATGTAGCGCTAGTCTCTGAGTTGATTTTTATATAGTTCAGTGTACATGTTCTCACCTTCTATGTCCTGCTATTGTCAAAGTCGGAGTGTAGACCCTTTACTTTCACAGGGTGGTCCATAAACTGGCAGCATCACCATTACCTGGGAGCTTGTTAGAAATATAGAATTGCAGGCCCCATGCTAGGCCAACAGAGCCAGAATCTTCATTTTATCAAGAACCTCAGGTGATCTGCAGGCATATTAAAGTTTAAGAAACCTGCTTTAATGATATATTCCACTAAACTAAAGGCTTCTTAATCCTTGCTTGAGCTAATTTATTTTCATAGGTTCCATAAAAGATATTCTTATCAATTTTACCATGAAATGTTTTGGTTTGTTAAAATTATTATTGAGTTTTTCACTATCTCTGTGAGTTTAACTGCATGCCGCGTTACTTAATTTTACTGAATTAACTATTAAGGACTTAAAACAGAAGCTTCTCTTCTAGAGCTGTCTAAAAAGCTATTTGTTTGCGAGCTGCTGTATCTTCCACAAGTGACTACAAATGCCATCAACTGGAAAAAGGCAAAGCTGACATGCTTTAGCTCTGGCATGTAGCCTTGTAAATGTCTATGAGAGTTCCTAAGTTAAAAGATTAATAGCAGAGTAGCTAGCTACTATTTTCTCAAAATCCTGGGAAACTTTATGCTGTATTATAGCATAATGCTGGTCTCAATTCCTTTGTGAATTCTCAGATTTCTTAGTTCTCTGGTATTCACTTATAAGTTGCCCTATGGTGTTCTGGCTTTTTATGTGAGTTGACCTTAAAAGGTTCCAGAAAGATATCTTAGCAGTAATACAGGGTTTTGCTTCTGGCTAAAACAACTACAGTCAACAACAACCAAAACTAAACCTAATAAATGGAAAAAAAAAAATCCTCAAATAACGAGAAATATCTATATTAAAAACCATCCAAATTAAGCTTCAAAAAGAAAATTAATACAAAAGAAAACCAATCTTAAAATGTAAGAGAAAATTCTGTACTGGTAAAAAAGAATATGCTTTTTACTGTTTTAATATAATACCAGTATTCACATCTCAAAAAATATATATCAAAGTTCTTTTCCTCTTTATCTCTTTGCATTGGCTCTTAAATGAACTTCCAACATATGAAGAGGGAAGAAAGTTAATTTACTTGCACATGTTATATCAAGGAGGTAATTATTTTAAATTTTGCCAATAGAAAAATAAAGAATATATGAGTATGGTCTGGGTATTAGATAGTAAAATGTAATTAATTTTGTGATTGGTGTGACAACAATATTGTGGTTATGTAATACAAACATCCTTATCTTTTAGAAATGTATATTAAAGTAAATTGAGCTGAAATGTCAAAGTATTTGGTAGTAGGACATAGTGGCACAAACCAGAACTACTAAAGATGAAAAAAAAATAAAATACCACTAATAAAAACAGAGAGAAAAATGAATATTAGCAATCCAGAAAAGACATCAATAATAGAAAATTTTAATATCAGTACAGGAGGATTAAATAAGCTATTAGTCCATTAGATTAAGTGATGGAAGAAAAAAAATTTTTTTAATAGTCATAATGTCACTGAACTAATGCTGTTTGAAAAATGCTATGGAACATTTTATGAACCCTCTTGTTCAAGTTAATTCCTATGATAACTCTTATTTATGAAATTGCTTTTAATCTTTAAAACAACTATTTTAGAGAGAAATAAAGAACACTTTGCCCACTTTCATAACATTTTTGACTTGGCCTAAGAAAGAGAGTTTTGTACCCTTTACAGCCTTTCCATTCTATCATACTTACTCCACCCCAAAGAATAAGTAAAGATAATCTGATTAGTCAGACAGCCATATTTTATTAGTAGGTGGTTTCTGTGCCAAAATGCATTAGAGCAAGTGTAAAAATTAGTCCAAAAATTTGGAAATTAACTAACATTCAAACTTTTTTTTAACTATATTAACTCTTATTTTTCACCCCCATTCTAAGAACTTATAATTTTGATGGAGGATATAAACAACAAGGCTAACACAGTAGAAAAATACTTTTTTTAATACTAAAAGTATACAAGCACAAAAAAAATCCACACAATATTTAAATGCAAGAAATATAAACAATCTGAGAAAATGGAATTATAGTTGAACAACTCCATAGTTCACTACCAAAGTATGACAGAAAAAGGGGACAAAAATAAAAACTGTATGGGAATCGGGGAATTTCTGCTTCTAATAACATAGACACTAGTAAATCTAAAAAGCTCTCTGCTTCAAAACGTCTTTAAACACTTAATAAAATACAACAAATATACTTTAAAATATATTGTTGAGCATCTACTAATACTAGGTAGAGTTTACTAGAATCTTGACATTTTGAATTTTAATAGCCTCATAGGAATCAGCAGATAAGAGTCTAGGTTTCAAAAAGATGAGAAGTTGGGAATAAGAACATCTACAAATTCAAAAGGTGTGCAATTTTTTAAATAAGACTTCTACTAAGGGGAAGTAACAAGGGAAAAATTACTGGTGACATCTGTAACTTTAAGAGAAAAAGGAAACCTGTCTTCTAAAAATTCATAAACCATAGCTCTTCCTCATGCCTTTGGGCTTGGTTTTACACACTGATTACAAATCATAAAGGCTTTAAGCAGAGAAATTAACTGTAAACAAATTAAATCCATTTCAAAGTAATACAACCTCATCTCAAACCTCTTAGAATCCCTAGAATGTTCAAAAAGCCAAAAATGAGCTCACAATCCAAAATTACACAATGTACAAGCAAACAGGCTTGCGTAAAGGAGAGTCCAAAAAAAAACAATAAACAGCTGAATTAGACTGCCACAAACTTCAGTATTTATAATTGTCATATACACAACATAAAATAAATGTGCTAAAAATCTCTAACTATACAAAAATAAGAAACTAAAAAACATAAGAAAGGAACAATAGGATATAAAAACCAATTTTAAAAGATTAAAGGTAACTTCTAGAAAAAATAAATAAATAAAATTACAATCACAGTAGATTCACGAAATAGAAAATTTGGTACCATTTCAGAGAGAATAACTGAAAGATACACTTGAAATACACAGAAAATACAACAAAGAAAGAAAAACGGATGAAAAATATGTAAGATGGAGGACAGAATGGAAAGTTATAAGATGTGACCGATCAGAGTCCTTGAAGGAGAGATAAGAGAGAATGGAGAGGCCAGGGCCCGGCCTACCATGAGGCAAGTGAGGCAGCTAGAGAAAAAGTTAAGATTTACTCTTTTTAAATTATACCACTTTGAAGAGGCAAAATCAAGAAAAATAACTGGCTAAACGTTTTCCAGAATTGAAACTTGCAATCCAGGAAGTACAATGTTTTCCAAGCAGGATAAGTAAAAAGAAATTTACATTTAGAGAGAATAATAAAACTATAAAATATCAAAGACAAAGAGGTCTTAAAAGCAGCCAGAAATAAATGATTGACTACTTTGGTAGATACTTTTGGTGCCCTGCCCATATCCTCTTTACCAGTGTACTCTCACCTACCCTTCTCTTGATAAGTGTCTTCAGCTTATTGGAAATGTGTCTGAATTTCCATACTCCCTCTGGGGACAGCCTACTGCCAAAGAATAGATAATAAAAGGATACCAAAAGCAAGTCTTCTTGCATCAATGTGAGACTTTTCCATGATACCCTCAGGATGCAGAGCATCTTATGGAATCAAGTTGATCTTCCACTAAGTCCAAATCTTTGACTAACTGCTTTTGCTATCCTACACAGCTTTCCTAATTTTCTTTTTCTGATCTCAGCAAAGAAAGCTGAGGGTCCCCATCTTGGGTTTGACACTAGAAAGTGCAGTTACCAATGAGCAATGACAAATAGATTTGTAGCAGATTCTCAAAACAACAATGAATGCCAGAAGACTTTGAATAATATATCCTAAGCACTGAGAAAAATAACTGTCTGTTAAGATTTCTATTCCCAAACTATAATTTGAGACAGAAATGAAATAAATATCTATTCAAATGTATCGAGAGAGTTTACTGCCAACGAACTCACACTCACAAAAAAATTTTTTAAGAATTTTGAACAGAAAGAAAATTATCCCAGATGGGAGAAGTCTGAGACACAAAAGAAACTGGGGGCCAGGGGGGTTGGGGGGAGGAATTAGTTATCAC
>CM053512.1:11551527-11572183 GCA_028627145.1 Eidolon dupreanum
TATTAAATATACTGAGATACTTCTTGATCTGAGATCTACCGACTAAACTATTTTTTACTGGAAGGGCTAAAATTTGCCTGAGCTTTGATGTATATACACTTGTTAAACATGATAGAAGATACCAGCATTTCATATTCATTTCTATATTCTTCCATAATTTTTAGAGCATGAAACACAAAGTAGAGATGTGTGAAGAGGAAATGCACATGCATGGAAACGAGTAAGCAAAATATTATTTTGCCAGTAGTAGCAGAAGGGCGGTGGGCAAAATTTCTGCTAGTGCTGTTTCCGCAGAAAATGAAATCGATCTGGATTTCCAGAGGGTAAGAGACATCTGGTCCTATGGATACAGTCATGGATGCCTGCCCTCCAAAAGTTAATCCTATCACTGGAGTTGGCCTTGAGCATCATTATACCAGATAGTATTTAAAACCGAGATGATAATATCCAGTATAAAACCTCTGTGGGGTTTTGTTTCATGTCTTCATTTTGTCTTCCTGCTTTTTAGCGTTCTTTTTAAGAAAAAAGAAGAGTGCATAATCTCAGAGGCTTTTCTTAAACCCATTCTTCACAGTACTCAACCATTATTTCTCCCTTCCCATCTAGACTATGTAATTTCAAGACGATCAGAGAAAAACTTGCCATCTGGATGTCATAAGAAAACAACTAGCTTCTGAGGTCTGCCTGCAGCCACCTGAACCAAGGTAACGGCAGCGGAGTTGGATAAGGCCCATGTAATCACTGCATCTGAAATAAAGACACCTTCAGGCTCATTCTCTCCGACTGTTCTTCGCTGTGACATTCCTGTCGCCTCTTCTTGAAGATCAGCAGGAGGAAGTGCTCTGCCCTCCTCTAAAGGCAGATCAGTCATATCTGGAGAGCTCTCATAGTCATAAAATTCTTCTTGGCATCCGAGTTGAAATTCGCTGCCATGTAACTTTGATCAATTTGTTCTCGTTCGGCTATTGGAAACTACACTGCTGCCTTTACATGCAACATCTGAAATATCTGAAGGCAAGAATTATAAGTACTCTAATTACAACTACTTCATAAACATTTACTCAATTATAAGTACCTCATAAATATTCTCTATTTTTTTAATTAACCATTCCATCTATACCCTGGTTGCCAAAGTCACTCATTGATTGTGTCTTCTGTACTGTGTCTCTTTTTAAATAAATTCTCTAAGTACTTAGACTTACAGAAAAACTGCAGAGAGAGGGGAGTTTTCCATATGCCATGCATACCCAATTTCTCCCATTATTATCTTTCATTAATATGGGACATTTGTGTTCTCATTTGCAGCTCTGTATTATTAAAAATAATCAACAGACCAAGACTAAGAATAGAACTTTATGGCTATATTAGCTTTGAACTGTGCCCACTCAGCTGAGAAAAAACTACATTTCCCAGAATTCCTTTCCTTCATGGTTCTGAGGTAAGATTGGCCACAAGAGAAATTCAGGTGAGATTAAAAGGCAAAAGCGAAGCAGCAGCCACATGTAAGCTTGGAAGGTTGGCAATGGGCCATGCACTTTCGCAGCCCATTCGGATCGGCTGTAAATCTGCTGGCTGACCTCGCTGGCATGCAGCAACGGCCAGGGCCACAGCCTTTCAGCTTCTCAAACTCCCAGGTCAGGCGCATGTTTGGACCTCACTGTCTCCTGCCAGACACCTGCATCATCGGAATTGGAACCTTGGAGGAAGAAGCAGGATCCAGACGATCCTCCCCACACTCTCCAGTCTGTCCTTGCTTTCCCCCTTCACATTCGTCTTTTCTTCCTGGCTTTCGGCCACGCTGACTTCAGGCCCAGCAAAAGCAGGAGCCTTCCATAAACATTTTAACCAGTTCCCACGATCACACGAGGTCAAATCCTTGCAATCAATGCCTTATTTCATGTCAATCCTAGCAGTTCCACTTCTGGAATTGAATCCTGATACAGGGACCCATGATCAACTCCTTTCCTCATCTTACTTGTGATTCAACTTAGAGGAGCTAATCATTCAACCAGCCATGAATTCGTCTGGCTGTGCTATTATCAGTACCATGTTTCTGCATGTTGTCTATACGAATATCATTAGAAGATTTGTAAATTCCTATTTAAAATCAAAGCCATCATACCTATAGCTTTGCCTGGGCCTCCCCATCTTAGAAACATAAGGAAATCAAATGAAGTTAATTTGGCATGATTCCTGGTGATCACCATTTTATTCCTAAGAACTGACAAGTTACCTGTTTAATAATTCCTTCCGGAAACATGCAGGAAACTAATCAGACTCAGTACCGGTAATTCTCAGAATTTTTTCTTTTTGTTTCTTTAAAAAGAATGGCCACTCTCTGGTTCCCTGTGATTCTTCAGAGATTACTAGCAGTGCTTCTCTAATCACAACTATAAATTTTTCCTGTACCCCAAGGATTTAATTTGTCTGACCCTGGAGACTTGTATTAATTTAAAGCGGTTTGACGTGCCCTTACTATTTCTTGTCAAGATTGTTACCAGCTATGGGCTAAGGTCTATTACCCACTTGCTCTGGCCAAGTAAAAAACAAGTGTGAGCCCCTGGAGGAATCAGTGCTGCTCATTATGTGGTATATTGTGGTGTTTCTCAAACACTAATGTGCATATAAATTCCCCAGGATCTTGCTAAAATGCAGGATTTTCTTCAGAAAGTATGAGTGAGGCCTGAGATTCTGCCTTTTAACAAGCTCTCAGAGGTGGTGATGCTGCTGGTCCAGGAACCACTCGTTGAGTACTGAGAATAAGGTGAGAAACAGAGGCAAATTTCCTGGGAAGCTAATGAAGCTTCAAGGACCATCACTTATACTGCCTCCTTTGGGTATTAGAAGTTGTCGAAAGCCATAGAATATTTTAGATTAATGGGAGAAAACCAGACTGCAATTAGAAAGCATTTCTATATAAGCATTTCTGGCAAAGTACTTAGAGATCTCAGAAAAAAGAGACCTGGACCTCCAAGTTTTCAGTACTTTGTTGTGATTTAATCTCTCATTCTAAATATTCAGTCTGTATCTAATCTTATAAATTATGATTTTGTATTCCCTGACACAAAATGGGCCCTCCAAAACATATAAATTTCAGACCCAGAAGACAGTGACTATATCCCAGTAGAGTATGAAATTCAGAGCCATACAAACCCAGATTTGCCGATTAATAGTGAGCTGGGGCAGACATTGATTGTAGCTCGGGTTTGAAGATGATCATGAATAGTAATTATAACTCAGTTCAAGGTTGCTTTTACTCGGACTTATTCTTGAAGTAGCAAAAAACCAATGCAAAAAAATACACGAGATACAAGTATTGATGGGGAGTGAATATCTACAATGCCTTCCTGTACCTCATGGGTGTACACACAAAGTTTGGTGGTCTTAGCAATCCACATGAAGGAAAAAGCCCATCTAGGCAAAGTGTTCGACAACCGTAGACTTTTATATGTAGTGGACAGACCAGACCCTACAGTGCTCTCAATACTACTTACTGCCTTAATATTAAGGGCCTTGTGTAAACTCCTCACCTTGTGACATGCTTCTAAGCAATAGAAAATGGCAAAGGTAATAGAACATCACTCAGAATTATATTACAGCTGACTAGGTAGAGAAAGACAGACTCCCCCACTGCCCTTGAAGAAGCAGTCATGTGTGAATTGCCTATGGAGAGCGACGCACATCAAGGAACTGTGGGTGGCCTCTGGGAGGCCTAGTCTAGTCCATTCTCCAGGGCCAAGTTCCTACAATCCAAAAGAATTGAATTTCTCCAACAATCACATGAAATTGGAAGAGGACCCGAGGTCCAGATTGGAATGCAGCCTAACCACTACCTTGATTGCACCTTGGTAACACTGAGCAGAGGACCCAGCTAAGCCATGCCCAGACTCCTGATCCACAGAAACTGTGAGACAATAAAGGTGTGTTGACTTAAGCCACTAAGTTTGTGGCAATTTGTTACACAGCAAGAGGAAATGAATATAAAGCATCAACCAACATTGGCAACCAGAAACCACTTAAACCATCATACGAGGCAATGGTTCTTCTTCTGAGGGTGACATCCCCCGCCCCCAGCCTAATATCCTGATTCCAGAACACAGAGTTCTTGTTGTCCAAGCCCCTAGAGCTACCCGCCACTTCTTTCTGTCTGCCTTACCAGGCCTAGGAGTTTTCAGTGCATGTCTTTACTCTAGGGACCTCCATGGAAGACACTAGCATAGCCTACCAGAATGACTGACTATGCAATGTTTAAGACCCAGCACAAAATGAAAAGCTGATGTCTCTTGCTCAAAATTTTTTAAGAATTTCAGGATGATAAGAGCAGAGCATTAAACCAAGCCTAGGGGCTCATCTAAGAAAGGGGCCCATCTAAAAACGAGGCCCTGTGCAACTGCTCATGACACTGGGTCTTACTACTATATTAGATGTGTCCTGAGCAAATTATTTAAACTGAGCCTCAATATACTCATCTGTAGAAAAAGGTACGCAGTATCTAGCAGCATATAATAGTGTGAAATGTGTGTATGTAGAAGCTCCTGGTCTAGATTAGGTACTCAAGAAATGCTCACTTTTTTATCTGCTTTTTGGTCCGCTTATTATTGAACCATCGGCCTCAAACGCACATATCCTTCCATATTCTTTTTTATTCTCGGAACACAGATAATATGGTAACTTTAGAGGTCCAAAGACACACTGGTCACAGGTAAAACCAAAAGGTGATTTCTTTGGAAACTTATTACTTGTTTTCAGATTCTTCTTCCTGCTCTATTATTTTAAAAAATTGGTGAGTCACATTAAGATTTACAGCACAGATTCAGAAATATCTCAAAGTTTTTCGATAGATCTCGGTAATCTACTCCTATAAGCCAATATTTAGAGAGCTTTCTCCCACCCAGCACTCCTGAGCAATATGGCATATTCCACCCAGAATCAGAGACACCACAATGGAGATGCTCAGCTGGGTGAGTGTTGCAGGGTTGGAAGGAGGAGCTAGAAGAATTCAAGCAGCTAGGAAGACTGAAAAAGACTCTCTTGTGATCCTGACAAGACAAGTACACAACTCACCACCATTGCTTTGTTCAGAATCATCATTTTAGAAAAGAGTCCCATATGGTTTGCGTTTTAGGGATGGACAGGGTCATGTTTGTTTTCTATATAATTTTTTTCTGAGTCTATAGCTTTTTACAAATAGCTGCTCCCTAACCTCTCCATCACATAATTTTTCTTCAGGTAATATATGATTCTTAACATTGGATGATTGATCTGTTCAAACATACAAAAAGATGAGTGAAGGTCTAAATTCAAAGCATTCACACTTGCCCATCCGTGAGTGTAAGAACCAATGCAGCTCAGGAGTAAGCTGACTTACCAACTCATTTCACTGTATGAAACAGGAAAGGTAACTTTCCATATGCATAAGTAGAGTTAATATACCCCTGATTTTTAGGTGACCACTGTAATAGCCCATTCCAACTCAGTCACTAACAGAATCACATCCAAATGTTCAAGGCATCTTAAGATGAAATTCGGAATGTTTTTTTTTCTGAGACAACTTTATAAATGCCAGTTATAAGTACTAAAATTATGAAAATTATAACTTAGATTCATTATAATGGATTAAATGGTATTTTGTAGGCTAACCTAGCACCCTAAACATTGATAACAGTGTTTTAATTATATGAAGTCCCAAGCAAGTAATTTATAAACAAACTTTTGGAATAAAAACTCCACATAATTCCGAGTTTGTATAACATTTAAAACCATCAATAGTACAGACCAAAGAAGCTTATGAAAAAAAGACAATGATGCATTAGCGATACATGTTTACCACCCTATCAGAAATTTTTCCTTTCTATTTTTCTCATGAATCTATGATTTCCAGCTATTATTATTATTAATAATTATAGAACATGAAATCAATATCAGTGTGTCATCCATCCATCCCTCTTCTCCTATATTTCATGTTCATAGAATAAAAACAGTGGCTGGAACCACGAGAGGCTGGTCCATGTTCCACCTAAGAGATTAGGAGGCCACATTTGGTTTTTAAAGAAAAGAAAAGCAGACTTTGTCTATAATGAGATAGCAATGAACAAACAAATAGAAGAAAAAGGATGAAAGAAGGCAAGCAGGAAGGATGAAAATCAAGCTGGAACACTATTAAAACCATGTGGTGACGTCGGGTCCCATTGGCAGACAGCACGGAAGGGAGTGAAACAGAAGAATATGGACGTGGGGGGAGTTGGGCCGGCAGCTGAGCCTGCAGCAGGTCCGAGAAGAGGTGTCCGCAACTCGTGGCGCTCCTTACAGAAATGAGCTCATGCTCATTAAATAAATCTCATTCCTTTTATGTTCACAGAAAGAACAGGGCCACTTCTGGCACCTCGATGACAGCTTAAACAGGTTCAGGTTCAATTTAGAGAGAATTACATCTTTTCTGTAAAGTGAACACTATTTTCACAGTTTATTAATGTCAATTCCAAGAAGCTAAGTATTTGCGGCCTCACATATGATAAAATCCGGTAGCGTTTCTCATCTCTGACCTTCAACGAAACTGTGGAGGAGTGGTAATGAGAGTTTTACCTAAGGTTGAACCACAGAGGGAATAGAGAGAGTGGGTATATTCAAATGTCTTTTCAGGGGTAGGATCAACAGGACATATTCAAAAAACAAATGGTGAGGGGACCAGGACAGAATAGCAAAATTATGTTTGACTTGATACATGCTGAGGGCATATACACGTGTAGCACTAAGGCATTAAGCCATTAATAAACTCCAGAAAAACAATTTTCCATTTAAACCTAAATTCGATTCTGTCTAGACTTAATCTGATCTTAACACACTTCTCATGAAAGTGTCAGAGGCTACGTGATGGTTTCTTTTTTGGTTGCGAATATGAAATTAAGGAGACTATACAGAGTGCCTACGAGATCACTTATCTCAAGACCTTAGAGGCTTTAGAGAAATCAGTCTCATGATACTAACTGAATTCGTGAGCTAAAAAGTGCTTTAAAAATGCACGGTATCATTGCCGTGGTTCTTTATGTACATGTGAGACATTCTTAAAGCTTGGCAGATTTTCAACAAGACAGTGGTAGGGTTGGGTGTTGGTGTCAGGGCGGTCATTAGGAAAGCGGAAGTGGGGTGAGGGTGTTCGTTAGAGATTTAACCTATAGGGATGACTAGGTAGGCACGCTTCCCTCCAAATCATAAAAAAAAAACAAAAACAAAAAAAAACCTCGCACTCTGCCTTTTGCTCAGAAGTGCTTCTCCACTGATGACTTACCTTCCCACTGTTGATCTCATGCCCACAGGCAGGGCTCACCTCCTCCCCACTGGCTGACCTGCCTGAAGAGACCCTCACTCTGCCTGGATAGAAACAGGAGGCAACACCTTTCAGTCATTACATAAAGGGACCTCCCATGACATAATGAAATGGCTCGTCTTATCAGGTGATTTTCATGCCATCAGAAACACCCGGGCCATTCACTGGCACAGAGAAGATGAAAATATGAAGTGGATGGCTGCGGTTAGATTAGATAAACATTTCCCATCTATGACTTAATGAAATTTGACACGTATAAAGAAAATCAAAGGTGAAAAATCGGATTAGATGAAAGATTTTGAATAATCTATAGATTCACTGTGAATGAATCTTTATAAATTAGGATATAATCTTCATTTAAGTTGTGTACCACTGGCTTTACAATATTAAACATTAAATATTACAGTAAAATAAAAGAAAACCTCATGAAAATGAACTTCCCATAAGAAAACAAGCATTAACAATAAGAATTATTATTGTCCTTTAAAGAATTACTACAGAAAGGTCATACTTCACTTGCGAGTCAGTGGTTCGGCTGGAATGACGTATTCCTTTTTCTTTTGTCTTGCTAACCTTTTTTAAAGCAGTGTTATTTTAAATTAAGTTGGATATCTTCCATATTAGTAATATTTATGCTCGAGGGAGGACTGAAGCACCACGCACAGACGATTTTTATTGACCTGGCTTCCTTTCTCCTTGTCTCAGTTTTTAGTTCCTAGTCTCATTTTTATGCATCCCTTGTGGAAGATTAATTTTTTTAAACATCACATTTTGCTACATTAAGATCATGATAAACAGAAATATAGAATCCTCTGTATACTCCGAAAAACATTAAAATGATAGAAAATATGCATTAGAAAGCATAGAGTGAAGAACACTTCATGTAGCACGTTATCTGCTTTCTCCCAGTCCTCCCCAGCTCGTTCTCACCAGTTACAGAGGAGGGCTCAGCACCTAACGTGTTTGGGTCTGGGCACCATATAATCAATATAGAGTGGGGTGAAAGGAATTGCAGAACGGTTGAGAGCAGGTAAAGGGGCATCAGCCGTCTATAAAGAATAAGAGACAAGCTGCTTTCTAAGAAGAAGAGATGTCAAGCTTTTAAGGCTAAGAAAAAGGCCAGAGACTTTTGGGTTGAGCTTTTGTTTCTAAAGAGCTTAGAAGTCATCATTCCCCATGATTAGAGCAAGAGAAAAGTTTAACAAACTAAAAATCGACAGCTATTCTTGAACCAATCAGAGAATTGAGGTCACAGGGCAAATCACCACCCCAAAATTTGTAAAGACAGGCAAATACAGAGAATCATAGCCAAGAACAGCTTACCTGGAGTAAAAGCTGCTGAAGCCCATCAGCTGCTAGAAACACCTTAAATGAAGATCACTAATTGAAAGAAGCCAATCTGAAAAGGCTATATACTATATGATTCCAATTATGCGATATTCTAGAAAAGGCAAAAATATTTTTAAAAATCAGTGTTTGTCAGGGAGGGAACAGGGAGGGATAAATCAGTGAAGTACCTAGAATTTTTAGGGCAATTAAACTATTCTGTATGATATTATAATGGTAGATTAATGATGGCACATTTCTTCAAAACCCATATAACATATAGCACAAAGAGCAAACTTTAACGTACACAAATTTTTTAATAAATCATTTAAAGATCAGGAGATTCAAGGAAATAATATGGACTGTGAGAAGAGACTAAATGTATTAGAAATACTTAAAACATTCACTGAATATGGTTAGGGAAATGATGCTGACCTAAGTGATTTTGGAAGTGAATGGAGTATGTGAGACTAAAGGCAAAAGGAAGTATATATAAGCACTGTACTCTAGCTGATACAGTTGTTTCTCAAAGGGGTACAAGTTAACAATTCTGGCAGAGTATGCATGTGGATGAGTGGCAGATGGTGGAGTGGAAATTTACAGATAAGCAAGAGGAGGAGGCTAGAATGATTCATATGGCAATGGATTAGAGCTGGAGTCTTAAGAAATCACATTTAGTTTATGCATAGAAATGTGTGTGTGTGTGTGTGTGTGTGTGTGTGTGTGTGTGTGTGTGTGTGTGTGTGTACATGGGTCAGTATACACACATATTTCTTTGCTATGTCAGTAGAGAGGGTCTAAATGAAACAAACATACTTAGCACCCAAGATCTTGGTTTCTAACATCATTCTCCAATAAAAAGAAGATAGTTTGGGCTGCTCTAGCATTTTGGGATAACATTTTTATCTAAATATGTTAACATTTATAATAGAATTATGTGAAAACCAAGATTTGTCTTATATGATATTCAAAATTCATTAGGCTGTGTTTGAATTTTACAGGTTCCAGAGATGGTGTTTTGATTTTTCAACTCTGTTATAAATATTTAAGTTGCCAAGTTCTATTATCTCTAGTTACTACCTAAAATAAAAGACTTTACTGGCTTCTTGCTATTTATCCAGGAAAGGAGTCCTATTGCTCATCTTTATGATTACACACACACACACACACGGAGAAAAACAAGTCATCCACCTACCAACGAGGTTCTTCCTTCAGTGGAGAGTACTTTCTCTTGTTTTATTTTACCAAATAAAAGTTGAAAATAATTACCAAATAGGGTATCACAATAACTTTCTAAGACTCTCGCTTGAAGGTTTTTAAATGGAAAGTAAAAATGCAGAGAATTCACGAGACTTCTCAAATCAAAAGTTGGAGAAAGATACATAAGAAAATGACACAAAATCTCTCCAGGGATTTACAATATACCTTGTTTTAAAACTTACAGAATCATGCAGTCAGGAGGAAAGCAATGCACAATCCTTAATTAGAAATAGAACCTAATCCCAACTGTACTCATTTTTTTTTCAGTGCAAAAAGACTACTGTAGACACATAATATACATAAGTAATTAATAAGAATATAAACAGAGTACATGCGGGGGCAGTAATGCCAGAGGAGCTAGAAATTAGAGATATTTTAATTGGAAATAGCCTCTGACAATAAAAACGTAAATCCCTATCATTCTCTATGTTTATTCAACTATTCTTGATGTGAACACCAATAGAAACTGTCACATAAGAAATATTTTTTTAGAAAACTTTATTTTTTAATGTTGTTAGAATGTTTTTATACAATTATTTAAAATAGCAAAGATTTTCAAAAGCCAAAACATTGCAGAATGAAAGTCAACGTCTTTTAATATGAGGCTGCAAAGTTTAAATAGCTAATAGTCTTATCCTAAATATTTGTATATTTGTTAATATTATAATACAGTATTTGAAAATTAAGAACCAAATGTTCAGATTGGTTAGTGAAGAGGACACAAAGAAGTTTAATTTTTTTACTTTTCAGAAATATTTACATATGAAGCAATTTCACCAGTTGTCCTGGATTAAAATCTTATTAATAATGAAGAAAAGTTTAATCCTATCAGTAAATAGATTTTTATTAAAGAAATATGTTCTGAAATGCAGTGCATGTTAAAGAAATTTTAATGTAAAAAAAAATCACAAAAACAAAAATGGTCAACAGTTGCATGTCAAGAAAAAAATGTAAAACTTATAATTTAAAAACATAATCATATTCCTTCACATTTAATTTCCATTTATGTAATATAAAAAAAGATGTTTAATAGGACTAAATAGTAATGCGAAATTTTACACTTGACCTTAGCCAAAAGGCTGAAAAGCAATTATCAGTGCTAAACTTTAATCATGATCTTGCATATTGCCTTATATGTAGTAGTTAATGTTCATTTTACTCTTTGAAAAACAACGTTCTTCTAAAAATCCAGCTGTTCCAAGAAGCATTGCAGAATTCCACTTGTCTCTAACACCTTCAATGTCATATTGAGGACAAATATTTGACCCTTGAATACATTTCCTACCCATCTCCATATATCTCTAATATATAGAGATAGGTACCAGGTACCTGGTAATAGGTACCAGGCAGTGGCCGTTTGGTGTAAATGCAGATTACTGAGGATGAATTTATAGACTGAATTCCCATTTATAAACTATTAATAATCTTCTGTCATCATTAAGTAGGTACTGACTCGAACGCAAAAAAAAAAAATAAATGTATAAATATCCTAGAACATACACTAGGATTTATTTCAAACAAGTGAAGTTTGTGCAGAGGTACTTGTATTTTGCCCCTGTATCTTCCTTCCTTACGATTGACATCCCTGCGTCAATAGGACTCAGCTGCACTGCAGTCAGTGACTCTTGAAAAGATTTGGTGCTCCCATGAATAAAAAAAAGCAAAAACAAAAAAGTATCCCAGAGGATATACATGACTTTGGTCTTAATAAAAATTTATCATCAGCAATGCAAAAGTACTTAATGCCACATTTAAATATGGTTAAAATGGTCAAATTTGTTATGCAAACTTTACCACAAATTTAAAAATTAATTTATCATCAAAATAATAAAATAACATATTACACATTCGTTCACTATGCATCCACACATAAAGTTTTGTTCCTATTGTATTAGCTTCTTTTATTCATAAACCTGAACTACACCCTGATCCATCAGCATTATCTATTATTCGTGGATACAGAATATAAAGTCTTCTCTGTCATAAATATGAGCACTAATATATTTAGATTAACATTTCAGTTATAGGACACCAGCTAATATATACAATCATATTTTCAGTACTGTGGTTTCATAGAATCAGCTCAACTTACATCTACTGAATTCCTATAGAACTCAAAGGACTTTGCCATTTTTATTGTCATCTTTATATTCAGTTGACTAGCTCATATGCTTTACACTTATACTATAGGTCTATTCATATGTAAGGTTGTTATTAACCCCAAAGTCACTATGGAAATTTTCTAAGACCAAATTGTATTGTTACCACATGTATCTTATATGTATATCTGACCCCTAATCTTCTTGGCCAAAAAAGGAAAAAAATAAAAAAGCTTTGCATACAAATTGTCATTCAACACATTTAGTTTAACAGTATTTCTTCCTGGTTTTACTAATTTTACACACCCAGAGAGAAGAGGGCTCTCTTCTAGCAATTTAAAAATTAAAGATATTATACAGGTACCAGCATACAAGGGTGACATTTTTCTGCACTGGTTGTTAAACTACTAATCTGCTTTGAATCCGGTTGTTGCATTCTACCCTTACTGTCTTATCAGCAGGTGCCTAAGGAGGCCGCCATGGCACAGGCGGACCAGAGGCCGGGCATGGGACGAGGTGCAGTGTCGGTGAACATGAGCTTCTACCTCCACCTGCACAACTATCTAGTGTACTGAGGAGTGGCCATCCGGTGGCGTCATGGGCAATGGCTGTCACTGCCCCAGAGCAGGACAACACATGCGTGGTGGGGGTGTGGACGGCAGGGCAGGCAGCACTGGTGGAGGTGGTGTTGACAGACAGCCAGCCCAGAGTCTCCCTCGGTCCAGGCCATAAGGGAATCACTGACATCACAGCCAAAGGGTCATGCCAGCTGCCTTCCTACCACATCGTGGTTTGGTGCTGACTACACAAAATGTAACGAGGAGTCACTGGAAAAGTCTGCCATGATTCGCTATGTCATGATTGCAAAAGGGGCATCATTGCTATTAACCTCCTCAAACAAAATGTCACATTGATGCTATTTAAAAACCAACCAATGATTGTGAAATTATTGGAATGTTTTGAGAAATTTAAATGACTTTAAAGTGCAACTTATAACGCTTAGTAAGCTGTCTTATGACAACACGTTAGTTGTTAGAATTTAAAATTATTTTTAAATTTTTTCTTGTGCATTGATTTATATATTAACTTATCTGATCATCTAGTTAATAACATTTTGATATTATTTTTTTCATTTTACTCTCATCACCCTTGCTCTACATCTGTATTTGTTTACTAATATATCCCCAAAGAAAAATATGGTGCTGGCACATAATAGGCCTCAAAATATTATCCAAAAAATGATTAAATAGTTGAATAAAAATATATACTAAACCAGCAGTTTTAATTTCCCAATTCCCCCTAAATAAAAGGTCAACGATTCAATTTCACAAAAATATTATTGAGACCCTACTAAGTGTAAGGCACCATGGAAATTCTGTGGAGGGTATAAAGATGAACCCCATTCTCTGCTCTCAGAATTTTTGAAATCGATGAGAAGTAGAGCTTCTTGATAAAAATGAAAATCTCTGCTAACGACAGCAAGCTCTTCAAGAAACGATATACCAAACAGCATGCACAGGGCCACACACCTGTGGGAGTCTAGCCTGGACAGTGGACAAAGGGTTTGGGATTTCAGAACCGTGCCTATCCTTCATTGCCCTGGAAATACTGCTCCCTCATAGTTACAGTTGTCAAATGAAAAAGAAATTGCACTTTCTGGCTCAATAGACATGACACCTGCTTTATGAGCAACTTTCTCGTTGTTGCTTTGTTTTCCCCCCTTTAAAGTTAGAAAATAACATTATTCATTTTTAATAAATATAAATGTTTTATTAATTTCACTAAATTCTATTTAGTCCCATCCTTGCAAACATGTTGGGTCTTCTTGCCTAATGCATGGTGACAAATGTGCATGCATGCTGTTAATTTTGAGAAGCAAACAACATGGATGCTTAAAGGGTTTAAACAATAACTAGCCTACCACAGAACAAAAATAGAAATAGTTATATTACCTCACTGGTATATATACTTATTTATAACAAAATAAGGTAAAAAAGAGACATCAGAACATCTGATTTTAGTGAAATATTTTTGAGCAAAAAAGATTTCTAGATTCCATAGACTATTTCCAACTTCTTCAGCTATATAGATTTGACAGGTTGTATATGTAAAAGCATGACAATTCTTTATAATTATTAGAAGAACACCCTTCTGGAACATCCCACCAGTCACAGATGGAGGATTTTCACCTCTCCTTAAATGCCAAAAAATGCTATGATCGACATCAAATTTATATCCATAAGGCACATACAGTTATTTAGTACCATATGCCCTACCTCGGCTTCTCAAGTGTTTGTGATCTAACTCCTAAAATTGTTGAAAGTGAAATTTAAAAAGTCTCACTGCAGAGGGAGTTTTTTCCATCCACTCTAGTGCCACTTAAGCCCTCCTTAAACCCAGCAAGGAGACTTAATCCATGTACTATCCATAACCTAGGATAATAATAAGCAAAAACAATATTACCTTGCAACCTTACAAACCTTTCATAAACATTATGAATGGAAATTAAATCTTTTTCTGAACATTCTTATCGAAACCTGTTCTGTCGTTCCTTACCATTCATTTGGTAAAAGGTAAAGAGAAGCCAGTGGGTCTTTTATGGAAAACCTCTTCAGACAAATCATCACATGGAGCTAAAAAAATCTCTTTATTTGTAGGAGTCAGTTGAATTAATACAGTAAGTATAATACAGTATTTCTCTAATATCAATTTCTTCATGTCTTTCCTTCACCCCTGTGTTACTAAGCCATGTAATGGTGTTTTGTATTATTCAGTTAAGCTTTGCTCTATGCCCCATCACTGGCAATAAAAAGTAAATAAACAAACAATAACATATAAAAAAAATTTAGTAATGCTTCCTAGCTACACAGATTATAAATCCAATCAAATAGAAAGTTTCATTTTAAAAGATCATAGTGCCAAGAACAAAACAAATGAATATTGAACAATAATTTATAATATATCTGTGTCCCGCATCTTGTAAAATCTTACACTGACTAAAGAATTGACCTCTTATCTTTCACTTCCTTTCATGAAGCTGCATTTTGTGCCTTTGGGCGGTATTTTGATTCTAAACTGAAATTCTAATACCAAATAAAACGTAGTTGTAACTACTTCAAAAATTGCGATACCAATTTCACTATAAACCCTAAAAACACTCCACTCCAAACCATCAGACTGTTCTCTAACTTGGTGTTGTTCCTGAGAGGAGGAAAGAGTCACCAGAAACGTGTATCCATTGGAAAGTGCTTTCAGCTACAGGCTGAAGGGGTGCTCAAGTAAGGGGCAGTGGCTGGAGAACAGTAGACTGTTCCCCCATCGTTGTGCAAAAGACAAAAGGGGAGGAATGCTAAGAAAGGAGGCGAGAGAAACAAATAAGGACCACACATCCTCCTCCTCTACAAAAGAGATCATGGTTTAAGTACAATATCTTCAAGCAAAAGCAAAATCTTAATGTAAGACAAGGGAGTTGTGATGGCAAGTGGGGGTTCCCTCACTACTCACGTCACCAGCTTTTTCCTGAAACCCAAGTGGTTAAAAAAACTACTTAGAGTATGAAATAATTGGCAAACGTATATTAACATAAACTGTAAAACATAAGTCTATTTTTCTTGAGACAGTATAAGTCAACAAAACATTGAGATGAAAATAAAAACAAAGATAGAAAATAGATATTACTCTCTGGTCAAGCAAACTACAACTATTATAGTCAAATAATCTGCCCTCTTCTCTACAATGATTTTATATAGTTATTGTATGAAGAGGGAAACAAAAGTCATGGAACAAAACTCAATTTGGCCTACCCAAAAACTATACACAAAATACAGGAAGCAACTGAAGGAGTTTGCAGTAGCCAAAGCTGGAACAATTTTAGCAATAAAACTCATAAAGTAGTATAGAATTAAAATCCAAAGCATAAAATAAATATTCATAAATCCATGCTAACATGAATCATTGAATAAATCAGTATAGAAAGAAGGGACAATTCTGTGCAGAATTCCAAATGATGTATGTGGATACTCCACCCGCAAGGAGATGGAGCATACCCCCATTTCCCAGGACTCCTTACGTGTGGACTGTGCATTGTAACTCCATTCCAAGGAGCACAGGATGAAAAACGGAGAGGAGGTAACTTACAGTAGAGAAATCTGACACTACCTTACCAGGTGATCGAGGTTAACCGTAACGGTAATAGCACAGTTGGAGAATATGTACTCCTGATGACGATGTCATAAAAATGCATCTTCTTTGGTCTTCCTCCCAAGAACCCACAAACTCTGTCGAATGAGAAAATATCAAATTCCAACAGAAGGGCCTCTTGCAATACACCTAGCTAGTATACCTGAAAGCTGTCAAGGTCATCAAAAACAAGTAAAGTCTGAGAAAAACTGTCACAGCCAAGAGTAGCCAAAGGAGACATTACAATGAATAAGTACTCCTGGATTGGGTCTTGGAACAGAAAAAGAACATTAGATAAAAACTAAGGAAATCTAAATAAATTATGTGCTTAGTTAATAATAATGAATCAATATTGGTTCACGAACCTTAGCAAATGTACCACAGTAATGTAAGATATCAATAAGGGAAATTGGGTGTGGAGTCCACGGAAATTCTGTATTCCCTCATAATTTTTCTGTAAATCCAAAACTGTTCTAAAATAGAATGTTATTTTAACAAAAACTATGCACATACGAATCTACTGTGCCACTCATAATTTTCGGTTTAACAAAACAATTACCTTTCATGCTACTCATTCTATTAAACATGAGCTGTGATGAGGAAAACAAATTTGACATGTTTGTGCAGGCAGTTAGTTGTCATTAGATTTTTACCTTATGAAGACACATTAGGTAAAGTAAGTTAGGTAAATATTGGCTTAATTATATATATGTAATTTATACATAGAGAGAATACATATGCATTAGCTTCATTTTCTATGCATTTTTCTTTATTACGAATCAGGTGTATTGTTTGGAGACATATATCAAGATATTTTAGATATCCTGCTTTAAAGGATAAATGAAAGCCTATGGCAGAAAACCCCATTTTTCTTTAGTAGGTTGGTACTAATATTCTCTTCACTTCTGTAAATTGCTGGCTTTGTACTCAAACATGATGCTTTTTTTTCCCTTTGCAGCCCATCTAGTCCACCTACTATGTAAAGGAGGCAAGCTATACTTTCCACCGTGAAGTTGTAATGCTAAATTTGTGCCACCATCTTTGTTTCTGTGGCAACAGACTGATGTCAGAAAAGTGATCAGGACCATTCCAGGACAGAACGGACTGCGTGTCTTCTGCTTCTCCTCTTGGTAGGTCATCTTACAGAAATACCTCCACCTTTATACCCATGACTGAGTCTTTAGCCACAGGTATCTAACTAAAGGAATACTTTGCTTCTCTCCATTCTTAGGGTTGTAACTTTCAGAGTAGGAGATGACTCTCAGAAGAGAGTAAAGTAGGTTAAACTCTCAGTTCCCAATTTTTGTTTCATAAGAAACTATTTAATCAAGAACATGGTGGTGATACTCTTTAAATATTTAAGTGTTTGTTCACACTTTCCATACCCTTATGTTAAATACGCTGTTACAGGAAAAGATACGAGAGTGGGAGAAAAAGGAATCTACTTAGTCATTTCCTTCAGGCTTAAACTATTTTCTATCTTGAAAAGACAAAACAGTAACAATATTCTATGGTGCCTACCATCTCTAGAAAATCATATATAAAAAGATACATGCATATACATGTATGTATTTTATATATATATATATATGTGTATGTATTTTATATATATATATATATGTGTGTGTATATATATATATATATATAATTGTTCTTAGGTACCATTTGAATCTGTTTCTTTTTTCCTTATAGCACATTCAAATGTTCAAAGTAAAAGCATCATCTTATTTAATAACCATATATTAAGCATCTGCATTCCAAGTACCACTGCAGATATGTATAAACAAATAAAGTACAGTCATATCTTTCAAAAACATTTATAATCTAGTGGGATGGGGGAGTTACTGGGCTGAATAATGTCCCCCCAAAAATTCATGTCTACCCTACCCCATGACTGCTCTCCTTATAGGAAGATAAAACAGACACAGAGACACATACAAGGAAACTATCATATGACAACGAAGTCAGTGATGCACATATAAATCAAGGAATGCCAAGGACTGCCAGCAACTACCAGGAGGACAGAGGCAAGGAAGGACCTCCTACTAAACCTTCAGAGACAGCACAGCCCTGCCCGACATGTTGGTTTCAAACTTCTGGTCTCCAGAACTGTGAGAGAATAAATTTCTGTTGTTCTAAGTCACCAAATTTGTGGTACTTTATTACAGCAGCTCTAGCAAAGGAATACAGGGGGGTGAGACAGATGATAGCAAGAGACAGAGAGAGAGAGAGAGAGAGAGAGAGAGAGAGAGAGATGAGAGAGATGAGAGAGAAAAGAATTTATATGTATATGTACATATATAAGAATTTCTATAACAATGGATTCAGTTTAAATAGAATCCTTTAAAATGCTGATACACATGAAGCCTTCCATATCAAAATGGTTGTTCTAGATGTAAAACTGTAAAGCACAAACAATTGAGATGGGGATCAGGGAAGAAAAGGGATTTAATTATTTTCTTGGTTGTTTATAGGCTGTTCCAATATCTTGCACTACACTCATTCATTCAACAATGTGGTTGATCATGCTGCTTATAGGATAAAAATTTTTGAGTACGATTTCCAGCCAT
The DNA here is from genome assembly GCA_028627145.1 of Eidolon dupreanum. Taxonomy (NCBI): domain Eukaryota; kingdom Metazoa; phylum Chordata; class Mammalia; order Chiroptera; family Pteropodidae; genus Eidolon; species Eidolon dupreanum. The sequence goes on from CM053512.1 coordinate 11,570,286, forward strand.
GGCTAACAAGCAACATAAAACTAAGGACGCCTGAAATGAAATTATCAGTCACAGACCTGCTAAGTTTCCAAAACACTAGCCACTGCCTACTACAAGCCGCTTCATTCCTTCTGCTTTCTCCTCTTATTATTCAGTCTTTTCAAAGTCAGACTGCAGATGAAGTGCTTTAATGGTTGAACATGCAGCTGCTCAGACTTTTCTCAGTCCTTTTACATTTTTCATACATCGAATTCATCTCGGTTCCAAGTGGCATGTCCAGAGAGGTGACAGGCGGACAACAAGTCCTTGGTAGAGTGGTGACTAACATTAAATGCTTAGCATGCCAACCTACATAAACCATGGAGCCAGGAATTTAGGCTCCCTGCCTCACGGCACATCGCCCAGGAAGTCAGCCTTCAAGTAGCATTAAATCCATTTTAAAAAACATTAACATTTCTTGGGTCCCTTCTATTACCATATTTGTGCCACTTGGTATTCCAGATGTATTTGAAGTTAAAAAAAAAAATCTAAACCTACTTTATGGCTGCTGTATATGGCTATAAAAAGAAACCAAAATAACAACAAAAGACACCAGGAAATTGGAACTTCTTAGATGAACTTATCTGGGTGGCGTTTTGGTTTCTTTTCACTAGACAGAAAAATAAACAGCCAGCTTTACAGAAAAGGAGAGGGAAGGAGTGGGGGCGGGGGGTGGAGAAAGAGCAAAGGAGGGAGAGAGAGAGAGAGAGAGAGAGAGAGAGAGAGAGAGAGAGAGAGAGAGAGGGCTTAAATAACAGGAAAGCAACAGGATAGTCAACATAGTGAGAAAATGGAACTTCAATAACATGAAAGAATGAAAAGATGATAAGAAACCAGCTCTTCCTGGCATTATGTGGGAAACTACGAAAGAAGCACCTCGAACTACACGGAGCCCCAAGTCCATTCTAATCGCCTTCCCTTGCCCGTGTTTCATTTCCTCTCTGCTATCACGCAAATTTCAAGACCACCACTTCATTGAGTAAAGCCTGCTGTTCCAGAAACAACACGAAGCCAGCTTTTGATTCCATTAATTTCTGTGGCTTTTTCTTATCAGAGGCTACTACTCCAGGGCCTGGTTTCTCCATGAAAGAGAAAGCAATTTAAATAGATATAAATGTGTGTGTATTTCCAATTATATCCATATTTCAGTAGATTTGCAATTTCCGCAGGAACCAACATTTGAATGGCAGTTGTATGCTTCAAAGCCTTTATTGTACTAATGGCACTGGCAATATAAAAATAAAAATCAGAATAACATTAGCAATAAAAGGACTGTGTGGCACCAGGTGAGCTCCTGAGCACCTGCCTGGCCCCCATCCAGGCTGCGGGTGAGATGCCCCTCCACACCTGGGGACGCCTGCCTGGCAGGAGGAACTCTCTTCTCTCCCCCTCCCCCATGGTTCTCCGTCTTCCTCAATTGTTGCTGCATCAGAGAACCCTTCACCTCACCAGTCTAAATACAATATCAACCACCCGACAGTCCCGAACTCTTCATCCTGTTTCGCTTCCATCCATACTGTATCTACCCCACTGGTATACTATTCTATTCGCTTGTAAAGTTTTTGGTCCACTAGCATGTGAATGCCACGAGGACAAGGACTTTGCCAGCTCGGTTTATTGCCACATACCCGGCACCGCGAAGAGCACCTGGCTCCCACTGGCTCACGATGATTCTGATGAGGAATGAATGACTCTCAGTTCTGCGCCGTGTCCTGGGATTACCTTGCTGTATTTACTCTAGAAGAAAGAGTGACTCAGACACTCGCGTTCCCAGCCTTCCTGCTCTGGAGTAGAAGAAAGATCAAGAACTGATGAAAGTAAGCAGATTTCGCGATTAAACAACTTCATTTTCAAGCATTAAGAGGCCTAAAGAGCTGAGT